>JAGPOW010003685.1:59001286-59044169 GCA_030014935.1 Caiman crocodilus
CTTCCTGTTGTCCTTGATCCTAGTCGCCAGGCAAAGCTCTACTCCCGCCTTGGCCTTCCTAACAGCCCTCCTACACTCCCGAGCACAAGAAGAGTACTCGTCTTTGGAGGCTGCTCCCTTCGTCCAAAGATAGTAAGCTTCCCGCTTTGCCCTCAGGGCCCCCTGAATATCCCTATTAAGCCATGGGGCATTCCGGGCACTTTTGCCTATCTTGCATCGGGCGGGAACAGTCGCCCCTTGGGCTTGGAGGATCGTCTCCTTAAGGAACGCCCACCCTTCATGGATGCCCATGTCGTCAACCATACAGTCCCGCAGCACCCCATCAACTAGCCTCCTGAGGTCTCTGAAATTGGCCCTTTTGAAGTCTGGGACCCTAGTCCTAGTGTGGGCCCTATCTACACTGCGCCGGACAGCAAATTTTATCAGGCGATGGTCGCTGTCTCCCAAGGGGTCCCGTATCTGGAACCCTCCAACCAGATCGTCCCCTGAGGCCAGGACCAGATCCAGCAGCGCAACCCCCCTGGTGGGGCCATGCACCTCCTGGACCAAAATGTAGACAGCATTTTAACAGAAAGATGAATTGCAGTTGCACACACTGATGTGGACTGGCTAGTCTCCAATTTATATTTCCAGGTGGCATCTACAGTAATTGCTTTTGTGGAAAAGTAGGAGAGGATTAGTTCTATTTTCAGCTGCCTTTAATGTGCGCTGGCTGCTGGAAATAAGAAGGGGAGTTAGTACCACTGGCCTGGCCAGTGATCATTGGATCAGAGCTTGGGAAATACTGCTGTATTGGATTAGGCACGTGACTAGGAACTGGTGTATGAAGATTCTTGTTCCAGCTGTACTGTTAATTCATGTGCTTCAGGGTACTTAACATTTTTTTGGTGTCAGTTTTCCTACTTGCTATATAAAGATAATTTGTCTTTTCTTTTCCTCACAGGGATGCTGAAAAGATTAGGAAACAACTGTGGGATACTTTGGATATTTACTGTTCTCTGTTATTCTAACTTATTAATAAGTACAGTTAGTTCTGGTTACTGTGTTAAGTCCAGGATGTGTGGAGCCTGTACATATTCTGGCACCTCAACTAGCGCATTTTGGTGCCCAAGCTGCAGCTGTTGTCTTTTCTAAATCATAATAATTTTTACCTAGCTTCATGCACTACTTGTTTAGGCAATGCAAGCTGACATTTACCCGCATCACAAGGTTAGCATAACATTGATTAAACCATCACACTGTCTTGCTACTTTTTTCTATATTATTTTCCACAGATGTTATGCATTTTTTATATATCTTACAGCTTCCAAATATGAATGCCTGTCAGTTCAGTCTCAGATCCTTACATATCTCTCCCGTTTAGTCCCATTTCCCAAAATAGATAGCTATCAGATAATTGCATGCACGGAAAGAGCTTTCCTGTATAATAACCAGTCTCTTCCTTCTGTCTCTTCAGACTAAAATGTTAGGTCACAGCCTCTCTGGAATCATTCCCATTCCCATAGCAATAAAAAACAGCATCACACAAGTGGCTGATTCAAAAAAAAAAAAGGTTTCATGAAACACAGGAAGACAAAGGTTATGGATGATATCTCTCCAATCCCTACTACTTGTTTTAGGATCAATTGATTGTATTGTGGTGTCAGTTATAACTGCTACAGAAATGTGCAACATACGCATTGCAAGATCCTACAGTAGGAATTAAATTACCTTACTATATCTCACATTTATTTCTTGTATAATTAGGTGCCTAGGAGGAAAAGAGCAACAGCAGAGAATAAAAACTCATCTAAACACAATGAATATGTACTTGGGAGCTAAAGGTGACATCATAGTTTCATGCACCAGTCTTAGAGTTTCTCCTTTTAGTATCTTAGGATACATGAAAAATAAGGATGATGGGGAGAACCACCTTTAAGGGAATGAATATGTGTATATCTTCCAACCTAGTCTACAATTGGTTATACCTCTTTTCTCATGAGATCTTGGGTGCTGGGAAAGCAGGTGAGTGTGAATATGTTGGAACAGAGGTCAAATGATAGGGTTGTGGGCAGGGAGGTGATCTGGAGGAATTGTTCAGTTCGCTATTCAGATTTATGACAGTTGTTGCCAGCAGGTGAATACCCCCAGAAAGTTGAGGACTTGGGAGAGCATGGCCAGCTATCTTGGGGGCAGCAGATAGAAGCCCCTGGAAAATCTGGAGCTCCGAGGTGTGTGGCCAGCTGAGCTGGTGCTGGCAGGTGGATGCCCATGGAAAAATCAGGGCTAAGGGTGATGTCGCCAGCTGACCTGGGCTCACTTCAGAGTGACACACCTGACCAGACTCAGACTGAGTCAGAATGAGAGTGAGCTGTGCTACACGATCCGCAGCCAGGTGTACCCCCATCTCCACTCTCATGGGCAGATCCTCACCGACCTGCTGACATTGAAAGGCACCTGCAGACACTGAGCCCCAGGGGTGTCTCTGACCACCACAGCTAAGTCCAGCCCTTCTTTTTCCACTACCTGCAGCTGGGGACAGAACTGGGTTGTTGAGGAGATGAAGTATCTCATTGCCTTCTGGGGTGAGGAGGAGACAGAAGAGCAGTGCCGCAGTGTGTACTGCAACAAAGAGATGTTCCTTGGGTTGCTGAAGAGATGTAAGAGGAGGGCTACAGCTGGGACTGGAGACAGTGCAGGGGCAAAACCAAACTGATGAAGACCCAATTCAAACAGCCTTGTGATTCCAACCGGACCTCCAGAGGCACAAGGTACACTACACTCTTCTGAGGAGCTGTCCCACTTTCTCTCAAGCAGTAAGGCTGTCTGAACCCCAAATACCTATGCCACCACAGGAGGCTCCCAACAGCAGGTGGAGCCAAGGGCCCTGGGGAGACAGGAGGACCAGGTATGCAGAAGCAGCTTCTTGGGGACAGAGGAGAAGCAGGGGTGTGGGTGCTGGTGCTGGTCTCCAAGGACAAAGGGGAAGCAGGAGCACCGGTGCAACTGGAGCTGGAATGCTGCTCCCTTAACTTCTTCCCAGGTAGTGGGGCTCTGGGCATGGAGGAGCAGGACCTGGGGGACACCTCTGACAGAACAATGATTGAAGTGCAGGATGTGGACATGCCATCTACCTTGCAAGCAGCCCTGGGATGGGCACTTGGTCCCTGATGGACCTTGACCCCTCTGAATCTGAGGGGAAGCCACATGCCTGGAGATGCCATTTCCTATGCTGGGGCCAAGGGTGTTCAGGTCCCTTTTCTCCTACAGCCCTTCAGAAGCCCCGCCACTGATTCAGAGATGGCCTGCCAGTCCTTTTGTCCTAGCACAAGGAATTGAAGAGCACCCAGTCCCTTCCCATTCCCAGTCTGGAGGCCCAAAGAGCACTCAGGGGGATCCTAATAGTGCCCTATCTTCATTCTGATCCTGGTACTGATCCTGATAATCCCAAGGCAGAGCCTGCTGCATGGTCAGCACTGCACCACCTGGGCTGGATGGGGACCCAGATGCAGAGAGAATCCCATCACTTTCCCCCTTACTCCTTCCCCAAGGCAGTGACCAAGCATGGTATACATGCATGGATAGGAGTGGGGGTGGTAGCAGGACATTGGGGTCCTACAACTGTCCAAGACTATCATCTTCTGGTGCCCATCTCCACCCTCCACACTTCCCATGGTGGCAAGTGGCTCCTAATGTGTATCCTTTTGACATTCAAAGGGAATGTGTTGTACATGAAACTAATTTCTTGGTTGTTCACTCAACACTGACCAGATTCCCTGACACCCTCAGCCCATTTCTGACATGAACCAGAGGTGCCCAGTCCATGACCTTGGGCTTTTCACACTTCACCAGTCAATAAGTATTAATATAGGTCTGGCTTAGTCATGCCCCCTGCCTATCTCTGCAGGCTATCCTCTGTTGCTGAGAAGAGCTGACAAATGCCTCTCCAAATGATGGAACACACCTGCCTCACCCTGCTTCCTCATCCACCACAGCAGGAACCATGGCCTTCCTCACTCAAACTACAGCAAGGGTCATAACCCTTCCCCCCACAACTTCCTCTGCAACCTGCTGTTGGTTGTTCTCTCATTGGTTCTTAATTACAGAGCTGGTCCAATCACCCACCAAACCTAGTATCCCCTATCATAACCTGTGAAAAATCCTGAGTTATTTAATCAGCAGGAAAAGACTAAGAAGCAGTGGCAGGTGTTGGGATTTTGTGAGCTATACTGTGCCTCACCATATGGATGGGAGGCAGATAGGATGTTCAAGTCAGGGATCTGTGAAAACACAGAATGATAGGAACCTGGTGCTTTACATTGCATTAGGGACCAGGAACTGCAGACATCATATTACATCAGGGACTAGAAAGGTTTTCCTCTTTGCTCCCTTCCTTACTAGTACAGGCACTGTTGGGAAGGCAGAACTCCCAAGCAAGAGAGCAAGCGCAGCTGCCAGTGGGTGCTGGAGTGAGGGCTCTTCTCAGGTCAATGTCCTGAAGATGTTTGCAGAAGTCACTTGACTGGCTTATTCCCAAGTCCATGGCTGCAAGGCAGCTCCAAGTGTCACAGTAGAAGCAGTCACTGCACCAAACACTCAAGACCCTATGCAGCCCTGGTCTTTTCCCAGAAAGTGTCCCCCCCTTCTGTACCCCAGGAGAGCACATACCAACCTGCCCCATGGTGGTCTGGCATCCCCCACCGCTGTGTCTGGGCACACTAGTGACAGCAAGGATTACAAAGAGCCCAGCACAGCCCAAGGTGGGGAGAGGCCAGAGCCAGACAGCTCTTTTTCCATTCCTTCTCATCTATAAGCATAAGAAACAAGCATTGCTACCGAGAGCAGTGGGCAGGTCTATACTCAGGTGCTATTAGGTGAGTGGAAAATGCACTTGGCCTGGTTCTCAGAAGACAAGTGCCACATCAATAGTTGCTGTGATGGATGAGGCCTCCTGATTCTCATGTCAGCATGGGGCAGAGATACCATTCAACATTAGAATGAAGCTCGAGTGTTATCACCTGGACTTCAGCCATGCCATCAAAGCATGCAATACCATTCCAGGACTGGAACACCTTTTGGGGGCATCTCCTGCAAAAGGAGCAGGGTGTAGAGAGAAGCCCCCCACTTCCCCTGGCACAGTAATAATTCTCCTGCCTCTGGTCCCAAGATAATTTCACCATTGAAAGGTTATGAAAAAAGTACTGCTTTTGCAATGACAGGGAGGGTTGGGGAGCTCTGCCTGTGTTCCATGAGTGGGGGATCTCTGTGTGTTCCCAGGAAACCTGGAATCCTGGCATGACCCTGTATTGCTGGGGCCACAGAGTGAAAGGAGCAAGTGCCTGCTTGAGTTTCTCAGGAGGGTCCCATCCTGTCTCAGCCAGGCAGACTGGTCCCTCTACCCAAGGCTGGGGCACAACCATTCAGAGCTTCAAACCCTCCAGTGTCTTCAGGCCTTACTCTTCCAGATACTGCCCCCCACCATCCTGGCAGTCCAGGAGATAATCTTCCAGGGCTTCCCTGACTGGAACTCCCAGGCAGCTGGTCTGTCCTGGGTGCACATGTTCTGGCAAGGGCACACTGTGGCTTGCTTCCCAGCACCATTTCTCTGCCCAGACTTCCCTACACAGCACCTTCCCACAGCACCTTAGAGTCAGTGGAGTCCAGGAAGGCTTCAGCTTCATCAACTAGGTGGAAGTAAGGCACTTGGTAGCCATAGGGTAAGTGGCCCTACTAGACTTCTGGGTCCAAGGCAGGAAAGCAAGTGCCAGCATGAACATCTGCTGAGTCAGTTGCAGATGGGTATGTATAATGTCCCACAGCCTCTGGCAGGAGTCACACAGGGTGACAAGAAGGATGCAATGCAACTCCTGAGTCTGTGGGCTTGTATGCAAAGGGTAGGGATCTGTGCTGGAATCTAGGCAGGAAAACTGACACACTTACAATTAACAAGAGTGGGGATTTGCTCTGGGTCTCTTCTGGAAGCCTCTGGGCAGGGCAGGGGAGAGGGGTCACTGTAATGGGGAATTCTCCAGTGGGGCATGGTTTTCTGTGGTGGCCACCCAATCAGGACTGTCCTACATGCTTCGCTGTGTTTGGTACTGTGGGAGCCTGCAGGGCACGCCGAGATTTATGCTGAGGGTCCCTCTGTTGGTGGGCCATGGCTAGTGCAAGCTCTCCGTGCAGCTCCTTCCTTGAACATTGGATACTTGCGTGGTGCTCTATTGCTAGGAGTCTAGGCTGCTCAGACAAAATCATGCAACCTAGGCTGGTTCATTTGAATGCTTGCACACACTCTTTATTGACTAAAATACATTTTTGCTCACTATAGCTAGCACTGCATAGCAGAAAATAATTATGTGGGCTTGAACTAAATTGTTTTTGGTTTGTAGAAGGTTAATACAATTGTTGACTAAATTCCAATTGCAGAGGAGAATCCTGCCCACAGGTAAACTGTTCAGAATAGTTTAAACCTTTTCATAATAATGAATTTTGCTGTGAGACTCTTTAATGCTGACGATGAATCGCGAACTGAAGACCGTTCCTGACTGTACAAAGCTGGCAATCAGGGAAAAGCTTTCTTTTACTTGTAAGGTGGTAGGAACCATTAAAAATACCCCTGGACTGAAACTGCACAATGGCAGAGAAGCACATTTTCAACTTAATTTACTGAGTGAGGAAAATATTCATTAAAATAGAATTATAATATTCTAATTATCATAAGACTAATAATTCTAAAGAAACAAGTCCTAAGTTTTTCTGTTTTCAAGCTGTCCAGATACCACCTTTTTTTTCTCTGTTTAATTATTTGAAATGATCTTTCTAATAATTTCTTATTTGTATTTTGTTTGTGAGCAGTTAGATGGGAGTAGTCATGGTGATATGGACAGTTTCTTTCTTCAACTAGTTCAACATAACTCCTTACTTGAGACATTTAGGGAGTATGCTTACGGTTATAAGTTCAAAGGTCCTAATTAGTGAATATTTTTGTAGTATTACTTTAAAATAGCATTGATAAATAACCCTTTTAGAATGTAGGAAATAAGTTCAAACAAAAATGGGTCAATGTTAACAAAAGTTAGACTATTTAGAGAATATTATTTGAAGCATCTAAGGCACTTATAGAGCTATTATTTGAGTACAGCATAACGTTTCAGACATCTATTCTTACAACTCACCTGTGAAGGATGAGGTGCTATTATCTCCATTTTACAATGAGGAGTTGAATGACACAGAAAAGCACCCTCTACATGTGCAGATAAAGGTGCATTTGGATCTAATGCATTATCTACACAATTGTACCTCCTGCCATGCCCCACATACCTGGCAGGAGGAGTGCCTGTGGGATTGTGCATCATATCCAATCATGGGTTATTCTGGTGTAGGAAGACCCTGATCCTAGGCTCCCCCTGCATCAGCAAGATGCAGACTCCCAGGACGGGAACCCACTTTTTTGAAGGTGCTCCCAGAAGCAAGGGCCATGTGCAGTGAGAACCAATAGCCCTGCACTTGTCAGGGCTTTAGGTCTCAGCTGTGTCCCACACAGCCAGGACCAACAGCCCTGTCTAGTGTGGGAGCTCTTGGTCCCAGCCATATGTATAGCACAACCAGGACTGAGAACCCTGTCAAGTGTGGGGACTCTTAATCCTAGCTGCGCATGTGGGCCTGCGAGTTTCACATACTCCAAGACTTGGGGGTTTCACCCCCGAGCTTTGGGAATCATGGTTGCCATGTTCCCTTTGACGCAGGGGTTTCACACTCGGCTTGGTGCACCCCTGTGATTGGAAGGCCTGTCAGCTGAGACCCTGCTACATATACAAATTAAAGCTTTATAGCTACCAGCTATAAAGTTAGTATGCATTTTCAAGGTATAACTTTATAGCTGATTAGAGCCTTCTATCCTATCTATGCATGTCTAGCTTAAGATAATTGCACAATTAACCAATTAATTATGCAATACCTGTAACATGTAGACAGGGACTAAAGGATAGATTCAAAGAGGATATAGGTAACTAAAGCATAATTGAGGAAGAATTTAGGCACTTATGTCCACAATTGTGATCCTGAAAGCTTCAGAATCCTAGATATGCCTTGTTCCTGCAGAAGTTACAGACCTGTTTCTGTGCATGCCTTCTGGGGATGGGTGCTGTAAGGCTGTGGTTCCTGTCTGCCTGACACTTCACTGGGGTGAGCCGGGAAGAGAATGGAAGGTTCTGTTGTTAACCTAGCCTGGGATGTCCTTCTCTTTCCTGCCACACCTTGATGTCTATCTTTAATTGTCAGGAGTTGGAATTAGACTGAGTGATGATCTTCCCTGCTCACCTGGATGGGTTTTCTTAGTGGGGCTGCACCTTCCCTTACATCCCACCCTTACCACATCCCATCAGGTGGTAATCTTCTGCGTGTTGATCTTACTGAGATTGATTGGGCTGTTGGCTGTATCTGATGGCCATGACTTAAATCAGTTTAACCTTTATGGACTGTGTAAGAGCCCATGCAAAAATCAGCCTAAGTTGATTCCTCCTCAGTGTACATGTCAATCATTGTCTATCAGTCCATTCAAAAATCCAAATAAAGATCAATTTAAATCAATTTCTCTCCACTGTGTGGGTCAATAAATTTAAATCAGCTCATATGAGATCCATAAAATAATCAACTTAAATCAATTTTACCACAATGCTTATGTTGATCAGTTTCTACCAATGCATTAAAAAGAAATCTAGAGAAGGAGCAACTTAAAACAATTTCTTCTCGGTGTGTGAGTCAATCAATTTAAATTAGTCCATCCAAGATACATAGAATAATTAACTTAAATCAATTTCACAGCAGTTGATGCACCTTCTTGGGAGAGGAGCTTTTAATCACCTTTCTGGTTGCTTGGGTGAGAACCCCATCTCATCAGCAACATGTGAAACTTGCCATTTCTCGGTGGGTGGGTCTACATATGATATTGGTGCCACACAGTAAACTCCAATGCAGTTTGTGCTGAAGTTCATTGCTCCCAGGTGCTGTGTTTACATGTGTGCCTGAGACTACAGCATATTTTGCTGGGTTGCCAGCCCTAGCTGGCAGGGGGTCTAGGGGGTGCTCTGACCTGCCAGCCTTCCAGCCCAGGGCCACTCTGAACCAGGTCATTGTGCTGCAGGTGGGGCTGGCTGGGGCATAAGTATTCTGACTTTGGGTTCCTCTCTGCTCAGCTTGCAATGAATTTTGGATTCCCTGCTGAGACACTTGACTCTCCCATGCACTGCACAGGAAGCCTCCATGCTGTGCTTGTCATAGGGGTCCTGATTCTGTTCTTAGAACCAGGCACTGAATAGTTAGGCACTAATTATTCGGCTCTGCAGTAAACTTCTTGTGTAGATGCACCCAATATTTCCTACTGGCTAGCTCTGGGGAGATGCCTACCAAGTATTCTGACTCTGGGTTCCTCCCTGCTCAGCTTGCAAACAGTTTTGGATCCCTTGTGCAGACACCTGACTCTCCCATGCAATGCATATGAAGTCTATGTGCTGTGCTTTTCATAGGGGTCCTGATTTTGCTGTTGGAATTGGACGCCTAATAGTTAGGCACTGCAGCACTAGGTCCTTTACTACTTGTGACCCTCCATGACTTAGAATCATAGAGGAAGTCTCTGGTAAACCTGTCCTCCAGATGCCAGGTCAGGATTACCCTTATCTACTTGACTCTTGATTTATGAAAAACAAAATCTGTGCTCAAGAGAAGTCATAACTATACAATGAAAGGAAAAGAAAGGAGACTGAGTGAAGAAAGGAAAGAGAGAGACAGGAACCATGGCTCTTCCAAGGAGGTTAGAGATAATGCATTAATACAAGAAAACTGGGTCCAAAAATGAATCATCAAGGATTTCAATAATAAAAGCATGTGACTTCATCAGTGTTTATCTTGCCAAGCATGTTTCCACTCACTAAGATTAATAAGGAAAGCTTGTTATTTGTCCATCTATTTTTGAACATGTTACTGCTCACTAGCCAGTTTGCACTCTGTTATGCCCAGACTGTTCCAGTGTGGAAGGGACCTGGATTTCAGGATATGGGATCTGACTGAAGCATCTCCACTGAGGAAAACATCCACTGGGGAAAAAGTCTCTTCAAGTCTCTTTCAACCTGATATATGAACACAGGATAAACAGGAAGAAATAATGTCTGCTGATCTCACCCTTAGTACCTTCAAATTTCCTCCAAATCCAATTCCCTCAGGAAAATGTTGGTATGCTTAGATTTTCATAGGTACAGCTTTGTTCCAAGATGTAGGGTTACCATACATCCAGGTTTTCCCAGATTGGTCCTCTTTTTGGTTTATTTTATTTCTGTCCAGGCAGTTTTTTAAAATATCAGCAAATATCCAGGATTTTGCTCTGCCTCTACTTTCCCAGCACTTACTGGCTTGCCCCAACAAGGAGCTGCTTGGGGCTGGGGAGAGCAGGGGCAGGGCAACTGGAGGCAGGGCTATCATGTGCTCTGTACACAGCCCTGGTAACTGCAGGCAGGTAAGTCTGTGTGTGTGCATGTGCACATGTGTGCATGCATGTGCCTGGCACTACTGGGGCTGCAGCAGGGCAGGGGAGGGGTTGGGGAGGTTCTTCAGGGGCATCAGGTAGCTGTGTGTGCAGCGGGGCTGGGGGGGCAGGGGGCTGGGGGTTGGGAGTGAGGGGTATCAGTAGGCATGGTGGGGAAGGCTGTGGTTTGGGAGTGAAAGCACAAGCATGGTCTAGGGGGTGGGGTACTGTGAGTCGGGAGTATCATGGCTGGGGGGGCTGTGGCTTGTGAGTGAGGGGCAGGGGCAGGACATGGGCATATGACTGCCCCCACAATCATATACCCCCTCCCCCCACAGGTGTCCTCTTTTTTGAAACTGGAAGTATGGTAACCTTATTAAGGTAGGATGACTGAACCCATAAGGTAAGAAACCATCTGGTGCCTGATACTAAGTAATAAAATGGAGGTATTTGAAGAGCAAGAACCCCTAAAAGAAGAACAATAAAAAAGAGGCCAAAAAAAAAAAGGTGTGGAAGTAATTCGTTGTTGAGTCTATGAGATACAATGTCCTTTCTGGAAGCCTTATTCACTGAAGCCTGGGCTTCTACCTGAGTAAGTATTGCAGGATTTAGCCTGCAGGATATAAATCCAGATTATGACCTTTCTCTCTGTACAGATCGTTATTTTAGTGTATGTTTGCTAAGGGTATGTAAAATCCTGATTCAGCCTGAAATGACTTAAGAGAAGCTGCTAAGCAGGTATCATCTCTTAATTTGCCATCTGTGACAGGATGTTACTTGTTTTATGTTTCCATGGATCTGAGTTATACGCTAGTAGAAACAGAATTTAATTGAGGTAGTAAGAGAACCTGCGTTTTGGAGTCCTTCTGTGAATGTTTTGCTGCCTGCAGAGAGGGATGATAGCAAAAGTGGGCCACCTAGTGCTTGAGAAATTGCACATCAGAGTACTTTTAGTTCTTGTCCTGTAGCATCTGGCATTTTCATTTTTTCTAAATGTTAACCCCTAACAAGAGAGCAGCCTGAGAAAGTTAGGACAAGTATCTGTAGGATAAGTTAATACAACAATGTGAACTGTATCTTATTCATCTCTCTCTCTCTCTCTCTGTTATGTTTATGTGGCAAACTAAACTAGCAGGTATATTTTGTAAACCTTGATGAGATTAATTTTTTTCTCAGGGTTCACCAACAAAGAAAATAGGGCAAAATGTCTGCCCAGGAGCAGCATGGCTGTTGACAGAAGAACTCGTATTGTAGGGAGCCTGTCTAGACCAGGGGTGGGTAAAGGTAGTGGGGAGGGAGGAGTGGGAATGTGAATACGTACTGATGCCTATGGACTTTGCCTTGCTTTTCTCACCCATCAGTTCATCATTTGTTCAGTGCCCTGACCTGTCCAAAGAGTCAGAGAGGGGGAACTGTGAATCCACAAAGCTTTTGTTTGTTTTGTACCAGGAAATATCATGTTACCCTTTTTGAATTACCATGGCAGCCCAGGCAGAGCAGATGTCTGTTTCAGAATTGTCTGCTCCTTTGTTTCAGGCAAATGGAGTGAGGTTTGCAGGAAAGAAAAAACATCACTATTATTTGGGCCCATTCACAACAAAGTATATCAGGGACTTCTAAGACACCAGGAGGTCAGTGTGCCACAGAGAAAAGGATAAGGTCTCTGATGTACTGTTGAGACCAGATATGAGGTCGCTTATGTTTCTTACCCCTATTGACTCCACCATGAGGAAACTTGCCTTCAGAGTAGGTTGGGGATTCTTGCTCAGAGAAAGTATGTAGAAAGACTTCAGGATCAAATGACAAAACATTGATTTGAATTTGTTAATGGATTTGCTTTAATTCAGATGATATGTTTCCTGTTTGCTTTCCACAAGCCTTCCAACAAGCCAGTTTCCATGCAGAAATATTAGCTTTTTCAAGTAATATTGAAGAATACCCATGAAGATGATTTTAGAATTTGTGATCGAGTTATTCACACCAAACACCTGGTGATTCTGATCCACTGTAACAGCTCAGGGACTGAAAATACTCTCTGGACAATGATTCCAGGTGAACAGCTCACGTGTCAAGTGATGAATTTCAGATACTCATAGAAAACAGGAAATAGCTTGTGAACAGTAAATAGGTTGAAGTCATTAATCAGATATTTCCTTAAATAGTTAAAATAGTCTTTTCGGACAATTCACAAACAGAATGACATGCTGAATTTGACAGATAAATTGGATGCTGGAAGAAAATGAATGACCATAAAAACAAGTTTGAAATGCTACCAGTGCTGGAAGTATTTTCCCTGTTAAATATTCACTGGGGACCCATTAATTTACTAAGACTAACATAATAGGAGTCTGGAAACAGACATAAGCTTCTAAGCCAACAATTAGTGATTCAAATGTAGAGCAATACACTTGGGCACTAAAGAAAGGATGGCATATTAGAATATGTCATATACTTGAGAAGGTGTATGTGACTAGATACTCTGAGCATGAGTGAATATGTAGGCTCTGACTGAATGCCAAATGGAGGAAGACCTGTCATCAGATAATTCCCTTATCCATGGCCATATTTTCAGTCACCAGTGTCTTCCAGGACTGATTTTCCAGTAAAGTTGGATATCCGGTTAGAGAGACTGTGGGTCAATTGGAGCAGGAGGAGATGAGCATGCAAAACCATTGTGCTAACTGAATGCTGACCATCTAAAAACAGTTCATAGAAAGGGGGTAAATGCAAACTATTACTGCTATGTTGTTGCAACTATAAATCCTCCATTGGTGTAAACTGGACTGGCTCCATTAAAGGCAGTGGAGCTACACTGACTTACTCCAGTTATGTTTTTGAAAATAAAGTGTGTCTGGTGGAGAGAAAAAGGCTTGAATGCTGCTCAAAACACTGTAGTTAGAAGTTCTGGCTATGGAAACTGACCAGCATTAAGAAACTTCTCTCCTTAAATCACTAACTACAGACCTGACATTTACATGGCCCAATCTGCCAGGTTATAATCTGTTATAATCTGCTGTCAATAGCATTGTAGGTACTTTTGTTTATACTAGTGAATTTAGCTATTATTTTTTATGTGAGAGTTAATGATCATTTTGGTTGCTGTGTATTAGCCCCCAAAAGCCAACTACTGTTGGTAGTTCATCCTAAGTCTCTGAACTAAATACATCAAGAGTTTAGAACTATTTAGGAAATTGAATATGCCAGGTTAAAAATTAATTTCAGTTGGCAGCTGCAAATGCAAGTAAATAAGACATTAAATATACAGTTGGTGGATGAGATTAAAAAAAAACAAAGATCTGTACTAATCAAGTTGGTTTTGAAGGTGCACATGGAGAGAGCTAAGGAATAAAGATGAATTATTTGTATGCTTCCTCAGATGGGCCCTGGTGGGGACCAGCTACACTTAATACAATTAGAAACTAGATAAAAATTATGGTTCACACAGCTGGAGCTGCTATTATTATATATGATGCACACTGGAGAAGGGTGTTTGCAGCAAGAACATCAAGGATTTCATATAATCTGATTTATAGTAGCAGCACACAGTCACCTATAATATGCACAGTCACCTATCACAATATCCTATAAACAAAAATGCACATGACTTACTAGCAGCCACAGCAGCAATTAGCAGGTAGTGTTCCTCAGACATGAAAAATGAAGAATCAGTGACTGCAAGAGAGGCAGACAAGCAATTTAACATTGATATCGATATTGACAAATCAATTTCTCATTAGTTATGATGTATAGTTTTTTTTCTCCATGAACAACCATATTCTATAGCCCTGATTCTCTGCTACAATCTAGAGGCTTTTACTGCAGTTTCATCATGAAGTGGCCCTAAAGTCAGGGTGGTCAGCAGGAGCAGGATCAAGCCAGTATTGGCTCCTATGACACTAGCAACAAAAAGAAGTATGTTCTGCTTTCTTCTTTTTTGTCCTAAAGGTCATCTACTGCTTTTATAGAGTCCAGTCAGCAAGAAGAAAGTAATGTGAATAATGCAAGATCCCTAGCCCATGCAGAGAGATCATGAAGAAGGATGTGTGATTACTGTCATAAGGTTAAATTTGCGTACAGCCAGACAAAATGGCAATGTCCAGAAATTACTTGGAAGGAGACAGTTGTCTTCTAAGGACTTGTAGACTTTTGAGGGGCCTCTGAGTTTCCTGTCATGTATCTTATTATATAAACCTTCCTGAAAGTTTTGGAACTTACTACACGAGCTTCTCACTAGCAGGGAGACATGGACATGGTTTAATCTTTGAGCAGGTTATTTTCCTACTCTTTAAAAGGATTCTCTACAGGGGTGAATCCTGATGCATTTCCCCCCACCCCACTTTGATTCCTACTTCACCCAAAGTTTAAAACCAACTGCCTGGCAGTGGCAGCAGCATTTCAAGTCAGGCCGTGCTGAGGGAGTGACTTGATTTCATGGCTCATAATTACAACCTAATCCCTTCTAAACTCACCATTCCATCCATGTAAATGACTTTCTCTTCTTTTCAGGGCAAAGAGTTCCTGAGGTCAGCTAAGAGTAACTTCTGGTTTCATTGTTTCCTATAAACAAGAGTTCATGGTGTTTCTAGAGGGCCTCATGCTTTAACTAGGACTTGAGAAGAGAGAGAACAATACATATATGGCTCTCTTTAATATTTCAAGAAGGGGTAAATATTGTCTCTCCCCCAGAGTTAGGGAAGGCTCCAAGTATTGGGGATTGGGTATGATTTAAGTGGGTGAATAAAAGGGAGAATGCTGTGTACATCTCTGTTATTTTGGCATCCTCATTTCAGTGGGAGTTCCATGGACATTCTTGCGTGGTTGGGTTTGACATGTGGACCTGAAGAGGAACTAACTGAAAATTTTCAGTCCAAAAATGGGCTTATTTAGAACTGAAACATTTTGTGGGAAACTTCTGTTTTGTTTCAAATTGTTTCAATGTTCCAGTTCCATGAGAATTTTCCCATGGCTGAGAATTTTCCCATGGCTGTAGTCTCCTGTCTGACACTTTTATCTTAGGGTTGGCCAGAGCTTTGCTCTTGAAATTAAAAAGTTATACAAATACACTTAGGTACCTTTAGTGAACCCTCATTGACTGTAGCTCCATATGCCTACCTTTGCACTGCTATAGGATCTTCCACCAGAGGTTTTTCATAATATTTATAGGGTTAACTTCACTACATCCCATTAGATAGGTAGCTGGTTTTATTCCCATTTTACAGATGGGGGCACAGAGGATCAAGAGGGTTAAATTAGGCAGAGCTGGGGAAAAGAGCTCAGAACTCCTTACTGCCCATGGCATATCTTAATCATAAGATCAATCATAAGATTAAGATATGCTATTTTACCAAATGGGGGACCATCCTCCCCCATTTGGTAACAGAAGGGATTTTCACTTAAGGATACAGCAGGGCCCTTGGAATTAGTATGAATAATTTAATTGAAATAAACTCCCTGCTGACCAGTGTGAATCTGGACTATCGACAATGCAAACAGGATGGTGGAGAGAGGGTTTTGCATATAGAATAAATTCACTAAGACTAGGAACAGATGTTGCATTTGTCTCTGGACAAGTTGTATCTGTGTTTGTCCCAGAACAGAAATATCCTGTGATTGGCATATGCACACAACACCTTTCTAATCAGGGTTTAGTGAGTGGCTGAATGCACCGATATTTTTCTGTCATTGATTCAATGATGTGATCCCAGATAACAGTTCAGATGCACTTTGTGATGTCCCAGGATAAACTGTTAGTACTTCTTATCCCTTGAGCATCTTTCAGATTTCTCCTGGGACAACGGATATGGACATCTGAATGATTGCACTTTTTTTCTGGGATCAAATGATTTATTCTGAGACAAATGAAACACATACATTTGTTTGTAGCCTTATAGTATTGTGATTAAGGATAACATACAAATAAACTAAATGGTAGCCTGCTCAGAAAGCACTGAAGAGCTTACTTCTCATTGCTTTTTTTCAAAATTATTCCATATTAAACATTCATTTGCAAAGGAAGACTTCTAAGAAATTTAAAACTGTTTGCAGAGCTAAATATCTTGGAATGCCCTTTAAAGCATGGTATGGTTAAAAATAGAAAGATGTATAAAGATACATATTTTAAGCTACTGTACTGTACTATTCCATCTGGCAAGATTCAACATTTTGAGACAGAGGTACTACCTTGAATTGTTTGACTCCACGGTGGATACTGTTTGCTAACAGAGTA
The DNA here is from genome assembly GCA_030014935.1 of Caiman crocodilus. Taxonomy (NCBI): domain Eukaryota; kingdom Metazoa; phylum Chordata; order Crocodylia; family Alligatoridae; genus Caiman; species Caiman crocodilus. Next base: position 59,018,008 of record JAGPOW010003685.1, read on the forward strand.
CTCTACTAACCTTTCTGCAGAAACAAGGAAAAACTCATTTTGATTTTGATTCAGTCTTCACATTGTTTGATATACAATCTTCTTGTAACAGAACTCATCAGCCACTTACATTTGAACATTTGGGTGCCTTAAGAATATTGAAATACAGATCACAAACTTATTTTGTTACAATAAAACACTTGCACAATAGATACAATAAACTACTTACATTGAGAAAAGCAATGAAAAGAGAACTGCAAAGACTGTAAATAAGTGATTCAGTTACACTGAAGTACTGTGTGTTTGTTTCTACCACATGTATCAGAGTATTAAATATATACTAATTTAATAGAAGAACAGCTTTTTAATCATTTGCTTTAATTTTGTTTTTCATAACTACAAGATTGAAACAAACCTAGAAATGTGATAACATTGTAGCTATCCCTCTTAACTCTTAAAGAGATTTCTGTTAATTGAAAACAGATAATGTTGTGTATGTCTCTTTCTCTCTTTCCATATACAGTTATTCAGAGACAGTGTGTGCTTAAAGGTCATCAGTAACATCGAATAAACACACATCTCCACCTAAACTTTTTTTTTTACTAGGCAGCAAATTAAGGACAAAGAATTAAGGATAGAGTCACCAGTCTGAAGGCAGGTGTCAACAGTAATGAAGACAGAATGGCACCAATTTTGATTTTTACCATTATTTTAATTAAGCGGATGTGAAACTTGACAGAGAGTACACTGTATTCTTAAGTTAAAAGGTAGCCAAGACAGGAAATAATAGGTGTGAGTGTATGTGTTTATTTGTACTTTTATCTATTTTTCCACCTGATCAGTGCACTGGAGCTACCTGTTTGAATTTTCATCCAGCTGCAGTGCTTAATGGTATGTATTTTATAGTGAGAGCATCTGAGACACATGGCAGCTTACCTTTTTATTACTAGAGATCCAGGCTCAAAGTCTAATTCACTTAGGTCCAAATAATTAGAAGTATTTGGCACTCCTGTCTCCTTCCTTCATGCAAATCTACTTCTGTGTCTGAATGTGGAATAAGGAGTGTGTGAGTCTTTCAAGGTCAAAGAGAACCATCGTTTAGGGACAACACCATTTCCCAGTGTGGTTGTAAGCAGAGGATCAGGCTTCCGTGGACTCAAGGCCTCACCTGCTGTTCTCAGAAAAGGGATGGGAGTAAGAAAATCATCTTTAGTGTTAGGTGGGGTTGGAGAGAGTGGAGAAGTATTCCTCCCTAAGCTAAAGACAAACAGCGGAGTTTGCTGAGGCTGGGAAATCAGAGCAAGCATCCTAATCAGGGGACTGCCCTCCCCCTCCTTCTTTTCCTCATTTTTATGAAGGACTGGAGAAGACAGCTACAAGACTTGAGACAGTAAGAACATTTTGTTTATACTTCCCTTGCTATGTGTGTGTTAGTGGTGTGAGAAAGGACAGGAGTGGGGTCTGAAGTTTGTTTCACTCTAATCACTGAAAAGACTAAATATGAATACTAGCATAGACTTATTGTTTATAAAAGAGAGCCAGCTTTGATGCATTTATTCTATAACGTCCAATGGTAGGTATCTCCAAGTGTTTTTGGCATTTCTTTGCTCAGGAAAAGCCCAGAAATGCTTAGGGAGAAATGTATATGAAGCAAAGCCTAGAAGTGCAACAAGTCACTTGTGTGGCTGAATTGATGCAGTCTTAAAAGGGAGCAGATTACTGGGGGAAGTTGAAAGGGAAGAATAGGCCTGAAACCTTGATAATTATCTAGGGCTAGGAGGAGAACTATAATGTAGCAATTCAGTGGTATGCACACTGCCATATGTACACATATCAAATTTAGTTCTGAGTTACTTTGTAAAGGCAGAGTCTGTTGCAACTCTCCACATGGCCAGAGACTGCTTCAGCACCAGCAGCAGGTTGTGGCTGGATAGCAGTGCTTCCTCCTGTCCCTGCTGCTGCCTGCTATGGGATCTGGTGGTTTGGAGAGACCTCCAAAAGGATGTCTGTGCTTCCATTTCCCCACCTTTGTTGTTGTTGTTTTTTTTTTACCAGAACCTTTAAATTGTGTGCATGTGTCATCCCTCCCTCCATGCTTTAATTATGTCAACAGTTACAAGTGACCTATGACTGTGTCTCTGACTCTGGCCCTGAGTCCAGGTTGGGGCTAGAGTCAGACCTATAGCAGCTGCCTGCCTGCCCCCTTCCTGCCCATACTGTCAGGAGCAGCTTGGTTCCAGCTGGGGCTGGATTCCCCCCTAAGCATGGAGCACATGGCCACTCCATCCTCTGCCTGGCCAGTCATTAGAGCTGACACTGGGTGGCCAGCAGGAGCTGCTCTTCTACCTGCTGTGTGCAGGGGAGGGAATAGAGCCCAAGCAGTGTCTGATGGGGAGGCAGGGGTCAGGGAAGTGTGCAGAGGGGAAGAGGCAGAGGTGGGGGACCTAGATGGCGGAGGAAGAAGTGGGCAGGGTAGAGGGAAAAGGGCCTGCCAGAGCCTCCCTTTCCCCCTCCCCTTCAAGGCACTGCTTTCCCTGATGTAGCAATGGGGTAGGGGGCATGAATTCAAGACAACCCTTTGATAATTAGAGGAAATACCTGGAATATTATAACATTTATAAGTTTTCCATATATAGAATCTATTTACTGGAGGGTTGAATTAAATTCAGAGTTCTTTTAGATTCCAGTAAATATGGTGGACCTTCACAGTAAAGTACATGAAATATAGCCATTTAGCTCCTGAACTTTATTCATATAGGTATGTGGACAGCCTGTAAATACGAGCCATCATGCATGTTTGTGGCATGGTGTATGGATGTCCTAACATCTGCTCGTTCTGCAAGCAGAAGGAGACCCTGGCATATACCTACCTGGCGTGTGCCAGGCTGCATCCCTTCACCACCTCCCCTGCAGTCTCTACTCAGGTTCTGGCTGCATGACTCCCTGCACCTTTTCATTTATACTTGCCACATCCATGACTTCACCAAGTCCTGGGACCTCCTGGTAAACCTCCTCCTGGCCCTAGCCAAGCTAGCGATCTATCTGACCAAGAAGGAGGCTCTGACCAGGAGGACTCCAGAGGAATGTGGGGCTGTTTTTCTGCCCTTTGTCAGTTCACATCTCTGGGTAGAGTTTCACTGGGCAGTGTTTATTGGTTCTGGGACTTGCCCAGTGTGCTTTGCTCAGTGTTCTCCCTCAATGCATTTATTTTTGACCTACAATCCTCACACCCATCTCTGATTTGTTTTGTTGTCCCAAGTAAACAGTTGATGTGTATCTAATAGCCTCCTCTATTAATGGGGTGGAGTTAGAGGGGAGGGGAACTGTTGCTCTATGGGCCTAAGACCAATGTCCTTGGTATATGTCAAGTAGGCCTGTATCTATGAGGACATGCAGGCAATAGTGCAGACTGAGCCATATACATAGATGCTTTGGTTATAAAATCTAGCAGGCTGCTGATAGCAGGAATGTTAAAGGTGGAAACAAACATGATATTTGGAACTTTTCCAAGTGGCATGGGCTTGGAAATGTTTCGAAAACAGTTTCAGTTGTCAGATGCACATACAGTCCTCATTGTGTTCTCCTGGCTTCATGCATCAGTATGCTGTCCAGTCAGGGGGCACAAACAGGGCTGGGGCAACCCATGGTTCCTCTCCTCCTTTCCCCCAGAGGGTGAGACTAGCAGAGTGGATGGTTAACAGCTCCTGTTTCCTGGGGGCTCTGCCTCCTTTCCTGGCGCTGGCTCCCTGCCTCCAGCTGGAACTGGGAAACCCAGAGCAGAGCTATACTTGTGGGAGACATGTAGAGAGGCTAGAGTGGGGAGATATGCAGGGTCTCATGGCCATGATTGTGGTAGGGTGGTTTTATGGTGGTGGCAGAGCCCTGGGAGTGCCCTAAATGCTGAGCACTCCAGGCATGCTGACTGCCTTGGTGCCATCACTTCTGGTATTTGGGAAGAAGGGAGGAAGAGGAAAGAAGCAATGACAAGGGTTCAGGAAAATGATGGCAGTTGTGGGGGGAGTGCACTGCATTGTGGAATGCTGGAGGATAGATGGCTTTTATGGGCATGTGGTGGAATAAAATGGTATAAATAGTACCTGTTCCCTACAGGTAATTCTTTTTTGTCACACTTGGGCCAATTTTATCCACCTGTATGTCTTTTGCCTTTTGAAAAGCTTCAAAGCTGTTTCAAAACTTTTGGATATGTTTTAAATGTTATATCTATGTGCACTCTATGATACATTCTGGGAGGATAGATCTGTCCAGACCCTGCAGCCTGTTCCTCTGGGAACATCTCCAAACAGATCCTGCACTCCTACTTCAAAGCTGAAGTATGTCTACGAGGAGTCTTGGAGTAGCCTCGAAGGTGTACTGGGTCAGAGAGAGGTTAAGCAGTCATGGGCTTGTAACCATAAGCACTCTTTCAGCAGGGGCTAGTTGCCAGCTATCAGTCTTTTCTATAGAAATGTCTGCCCATGTCTGCCTCTTAGGTACTGCAGGGCTCTGAATTTCATCAACCTTTGCTGACTGTAATTTGACCTTACTGTAGAGATATGAATCACTTTAAAACACCTCTGTGAGCATAAAGGTGAATAAGCAGGTTGCAGCCTTCTTGGCAAGGACTTCTTGTCTGAACTACCTTCTTGTGTCTATAAGAAATACATATAGAGAATGAATACAAACAGCTTGTGACTGAAGGCTCTGTAGAGTGAAGCTGAACCAATGAATCTGTTCAGTTAAATGTTTTGTTAATGTGACATTGAATGGAATGGTATTTATCACAGAATCCAGTGTTGCTGAAGAAGATGGGTGTGTATCCAGGGCCAGATTAATGAATAGGCAAACTAGGCACATGCCTAGGAAGGGGCCCAGTTGTGCTTATTTTACATATTATAATTTTTGAGTGGAAAAAAAGTAATATAAATATACAATATTAAGTAGGGGCCCACAAATTTGTTTGCTTAGGGCCCACTAAAAGGTTAAGCTGGCCATGGGCCTACTACCATTGTTTCTGTATTTCTATGACCTGAAATTAACACAAAGCATAATAGCTCCTCAGTGCATATCACTCCTTGTGTGAGAATAAGTTGCTTGACACTGAAATGCAGCAATAGTAATTTGGATGGTGGTTGAGAGACAGAGAAGGAAGAGAAGTGAGGTATATTCAAACCAACTGGAACGGCAGTATACAGCAGCTTGTTCCATAGGCAGAAACTAGTGATACAAGATAGGCTGTAGCAGGAACACCATGGTCCTCCACCCCTGTTCTTGCTTGCCTGTTGAATGCTTTGACAGGCATACCAAGGCAGGTGCTCAGTTTTATGCCTCTTTGAGAGGGTATCTCAAATGTGATCCACTTAGGTGTTGTTTAGTATTGACTCAGAGGGAAAATGTCATGAAGTGAGCTCTGCTTAGCGTGCCTGTGGAAGGATTACAGCTCTTTTACCTTGCATATTTTTCACAGAGGAATATTGATTTGTCTGAGGGGTTTTAAAATCTGATATGTCCATCTTGGATTTTCTTTGCCTCCATCCACCTATACTATGGGAGTAGTAGCATTTCCCTACCTCACAGAGCTATTGAAGACAAATACATTAGAGATTGCAAGGTGCTTCAGGTAATGGAGGCCATATGAGTAACCAAGTGATTAGTCCAAGTCCCTGGAAAAAGAATTGAACCCAGTTCTTCTTGAAACTTATGGTATTCTTTCCCAGCCTAGGATCACAATAGAAGAACCGTGACTTCTTAATGTAACACTAAACATTTGAGCTAAACCTTTAGCTGATGATTAAGATATCAACTATAGATACTCAACAAAGTTGTCTTTAAACAGAGTAGAGTAATATGTGGTGAACACTGTTATGGTCAATGTCATTACACTTTCTTTCAAAAACAGATTGTTCTATAACCAGTTTAAAACGATTTTTGAATACAGAGTTTAGCTAAAACACAAAATTGTCATTGCCTAACAGCAGGATTTCTTGTACAAGAAATTAGCCTATGTGTGAGAATGTTGGTGCCTGGAAGACTCATAAATCTATTTCCAGAGATAAAAATCTACTTAGTGTTTAAGTAATCCTATTATTGTTACAACTGCCCATTTTTGAGAAAGCTCTGAGATTTTCTTCACTTTTAAATGCTAGTTTGGACTGGAACCAAATACATTAGTTACACCTATTAAGTGGTGCTCCTCCCCCACCCCCCCCAGTGCAGTTCCTTGGTATTTCTGCCCACTATTCTGGGCATAAAGAGGTCAGGGGAAGATCTGGGGGATGCACTTGCATCCCCTTTGATTCCTGCTCCACCAAAGTTTAAGACCTGGCACTGCCTGGCAGTGGCAGCAATGTTTCAAGTCAGGCAGCCCTGAGGGAGTGACTTGACTTTATAGCTCATAAGCAACCCGATCCCTTTTAAACTCTTCATTCTACATGTGTAAATGACTACCTCTTCTTTTTAATGGTCTTGATGGTCTACCAGTCAAGCTATCCTTTGTTCTAAAGTACTGCTGTCTGTTAGAAGCTCCTATTTCATAGCCTGCAGATTGTTTTAAACTCATTCGAATGAAGTTATATTTGTTTTTGCTTCAATCTTAAACTGAATAATTCAGCCTCAGACCCCTAATATACTAGTAAAACATCTAGTTTATTTTTAACTGGAGAACAATTCTCTGATAAACTTAAAATTCTCTGATAAAGCCCCGCAAATCCATTATGAAAATGGAAGGCCCCTCGTTTCCCCCCACAGCCCCTCCAGTCCAGCTGGAGGGGACCCCCAGCTGCCAGGACTATGGGGCCAGGGACCCAGGTTCACAGCCCCTCGCCTCTGGGCAGGAGGTGGCAGCTGCTACAAAAGAACAGAGTGTGGAGCCCAGCTACCCACCCCTCACTGCCTGCTACCTGCCCTGTGGGCTTGGACAGGGTGGGCTAGCACTCGGCCACTGTGCACTCCCAGGAGGTAGGACGGGGGGGACCCATGTCCCTTAGGCTGGTGTATGGGTGACAGTGGGGTGGGGTGAGTTGCCCACTGCAGGCTCAGGCTCTCGCCCTGCTGCCCTCCCTCAGGGCTTCCACAGCCTGGTGGGAGTGACCCAGCTCTGCAGAGCAGAGCAAGGCCATGCAGGGATCTCCTTGATGTTGTGAGTGCTGTGCTGCCTTGGCAACATGTTCTCTGTGCATGGCTGCAGCAGGGGCAGCAGCGTAGGGTTTTGCCCCATCTGCTGCTGCGTGCACAGGCGACGGATCGCTGTGGCAGTGCAGAGTTTACCGCAGCAAGCAGCTTTTCTGCACCATCCCACTGTGCCCTGCAGTGCTGGGTCACATCCACCAGGCTGCAGAGACCCCAGGGCAGGGCAGCAGGGTGGGAACTGGAGCCCCCAGCAGGCAGCTTGCCCCACCCCAACCCCATGCACAGATCTGAGGGACATGGGTCCTTCCTGCCATTGGCAGTGCATAGGGGGTGCACGCGGGCGCACATGCACCCCCTGAGATTGGCCGTCCACCCCCTGGAAGCACCAGCCGCCCATGACTGGTGCTTCCAGGCTTGGGAGGCACCAGTCACCCCTGCCCTCTACCCCCTCCAGGGGTGCACTCAGTGTTGGGGAGCCAGCCCCAACCCCAGTCCCTTGGACAAGTTGCCTGTCCCACTCCCCACTGGGGCCCTGTGCCTGTGCATTGTGGCCCTGGGCTATAAGCCCCATACACCACTGGGCTGGGTAGCAGCCCCAGCCCTAGCCATGGCTAACTCCCTCCCTCCTTCCCCATGGGGTCTCAATCCCCCCTTCCCACTTCTTATCTGTGGGAGCTGCTGTCCAGGCTGCCTAGCATGCACATGGTGCCCTTGCCTCACTGCCCTTCTCCCACTTGTTCCCAGCCCCCTGTAGGCTGGAACTCTGCCAGTCTGCAGAGGCTGTTTGTAAAACTGCAAAATCTCCAGGTTTCTCTGGTAAAATGAGATCCATTTTTCAACTGGTAAAGGAGAAAATCCATGGTTTTCTCTGGTTTGTCCATGGGAAATGGAAAACCCAGAACCCCGGTGATGCGCCTTAACACCCGCACCTCTCTCTCTAAAATTCTAGGTCTGCCCATGCATGTATAAGGCCATCAGGGTTTTTGTTCCCACTCCAGGGTATCAGGGTGCAATTCTTCCTGAAAACCTTATTTATATAACATGCAGCCAAATTATGATTCAGCAAGCAGGGAGTTTTCCCTTTGACTTCAGAGGATCTATTCAGGAGAGCCACCAAGGGGACTTGTTTTAGGTTATTTGGGGCTGAAGCCCCAGGTGGCCCATCCAACCTGAGACAGAATACAGTAATGACTGCTACAAATCCCTTTTCAGCGAGTGTGCTGACTATATGGTTGCTATAATCCTTGTTCTTATTCTTAAATTTAAACTTTTGTGTAAGTACCTTCCAAACTGCAGCTCTCTGCACTAGCATCTAGTACGTGTTCAGTCTGTTACAGCTTTCACTTTCTGCAGTAAAGGTAGCTTACTAACTGCTGGCAGGCTTGCTATTGGTGCTAACAAGATGGGGTCAAAACATCCAGACTAAACTGAACTCCACCAGCTGTAACATTCTGGCCATGTCTACACAAGCAGCGGATAGCACAGTTGTTACTGCACTAAATAATAATCAAGTACTAAATGACAACCAGCATTACTGCACTGTTCTTTTTTCTGATGCAATGAAGCAGTAGCAACAAGCTACTGCGCAGTAGTGTTGCATCATAGTTAGGGTCCCCCCAGTGCTACTGCATAGTAACAATGAGCTACTGTGCAGTAGTGTCTTGTATAGATGTGGCCTGTGAGAGTCCCAGTGTCAAACAAAACTGCATGAGTTGCAGTGTGGGAGTATGCCTGGCAAGGATTGTACTTAGCTGCTTGTTCTAGCACTTGTTGCTTGGAGAGCAATGCTTTGTTAAGCTTAAATAAATATGTCTATTTTATTTTTTATTTTTGTGTAAGATTTTTTCATAGCTTTTGTATCCAGTTTCTTCCACTCTTGTGAGAGGTGGTTACAGTATGAAGCACAAACACCAACTATCATTTGGTAGTGTTGGTGTACCCCTGTCATTGTTGGTCATATAACTTGGCAAGGACGGACAGGGGGTGTCCTTGCTCTTCGTGTGCTCATTGCTGGCAACTGCCGTGCAGTTCTTTACCACACCATCTGGCTCTGGGTGATGAAATGCTGTTGTTTTCTTTGTATGCTTACTTGGAACTTGTTAACAAAAATGCAAATTAAAGCAGGCAGAAATAATAAAGATGTGTTCAAATAGCATCATCTAGCTTCTTTAGAGGACACCTTCATCTTGCCTTGAGCATACTAAGGGAACTCTTTAGAACCATTTTAAGTTGGTGAATGAAACTATTGCATCAAGCATAAGTTACAACCTACCTATAGTTTAAGTGTATACCCTCAAATTGGCCTCTGCAGAGACCAAAAACATTTCTTTCAAAATGACCCTAGAAGCTGCATCTAAAAGGAAAACAAATATTTAAAGAAAAACAAATGACTCCAAATTGGAAATGCATCAAACTTTTCTTTTCTTTCATCTTTTAAAGCATTAGTCATTGCCAGATGCTCTGAGTCTATAGAGTTAGTGGACAAGAGAACCCACTGTTCATTCTTTAAATCAGGGCCGAAAAAGATGTGGCCTGCAGGCAGAATCTGGCACATGAAAACCTTGGCACTGCCCATGGGTCTGGAATGGACTAACATGTAGCACAAAGCGCGTGCTGGATCAGCCCCACAAGCACGGCCTGGGACCTGCACCGCATGCCACACCCACGCTAGGATGCATGTCACATATGGCACTCCTTCTTCCATTGCCAGCTGGTTTAGGACATGTACTGTATGTAATGCTCCCTACCAGCCAGTCCAAGACAGACCTGTGTGTAGCATGGGTCCTGGACTGGCTGGAGTGGGTGCTGCATACATCCTGAACCAGCCTCGCATTGTACTGTGCATGGCATAATCACAGACCAGCTGGCTTAAGTGCCATCCATGCAAGCTGGATCTGATGTGGGGTGGACCTGATCTGTGGCAGAGTCAGCCATATGCCATTCATCCTGCCCTTGGGGCCAGATGAGTTTGATACCCCTTCTCTAAATCATATACAATGTGGCTAAGAAGCTAGAAAACCTTTTTTGATAATTCAGTGTCTTTTTCTTAAGTGTTTGTATGCAGGGGAGGAAACCAATTATACTGGAAATTCAAAATAGAAGGGCTTTTCATTTGACTATGTTGGTAAGCTTTAAGAGTTTATTTGTGAAAAAGTTGTACTGGTATAACATCATAGAGTGAGACAGTTAAGCCAGAAAGAAAGGCCTGTGGATGTCCTTATTTTTGGATGAGTCAATTGCTGGCTTAAGCTAAGTTTGAAATATGTTTCCATATCACATACTGCATCTGGTTTATATTCACATCTTAAATCATACCAGTACAAACTTTGCCTGTGGAGAATCCTTTGGCAAGGTTTATCTGGAGATGTCATGTCTCGAACGTCAGACCCATACCACTGGAGCTTTGTTTTTATATGGTCTAAGCTAAGTATGCAGTTCTTCTAGACTGGCAGTTAAACTGAGTATCTGTTTCAGATACTGGAGTGCTGGCAACAAAGTGGACAAACTCTGAATGTAATAAAAAAAGCCTCTGATTTTTACTTTTTTGAGAGGGAGAATATTTTACAAATTGGTTCGGTTGTATTTTGGCTATATTTTATGGTAGTGTATGGCTTTAGCTATTTGGGCCATAAAGGATACCAAGCATCTATTCTTCTGCTCATAAATTAGCTGGTGCATTGATAAACTGGATGGTAATGTGAGCTACAGAAGATTAGCACATAATTATTTCCTAGAGATCAATATAACTTTATGACATAATCACTCATCGTCTTGCCAGAAGTGGAATATAAACCTATATTCAGGGATAAATGGAGAGGTATCCATTCCCATATGCTGTTAGTGTTGAACTCCATAGCTGCTTTGGACTCAGTATGGAAAAGGAATGTTACAGTCCATAGCCAGTGCTGCAGGTTAAGGAGCATACAGGACAGCAGGGAACACGTTTTGCCACCCCAGTCCTGTCTTTGGCTGGCTCAAGAGTGTAGGCTGCTCTATGTAGAGACAGTACAGTAGCTCCTGTGTCACCTGAAAGACTCCTTCTCTGCCTTCCACTCCCTCTCCCCACTCCTGCGCACATACACATGCAACCCGGGCGGTACTCCAAGAGGTACCCCTTCTCCAATTGAAGGGATCAAAACAGGTGCACAAGTGCTGTGGGAGGTATAGGGACTCTCCTCCCCATATAGAGCAGAGCCAGACCACCAATGGGAACTTAACCATGTACCTTTTAATGAGAGAACAGTACTGGGAACATAACCAGTATAAACCAGTGGATATAGGGGACACTATAATGCCCCGGGAGGGCAGGATTCAACAAAGGTTAGACACTTACAATCATAGACATATTCATCCAGTTGACAAAAGACAGGGTTAACAAAATAAACAACACAAACAGCAGAACAAACAATACCAGTTGGTGAAATATAAAAGGCACAAAATACAAAATGACAAGGAATATAGGACCTAGGTACCTGGAGGGGGAAGAAAGGGAGAAAACCACAATGACCCCTTTCCACTGCAATAAGAATTTTTCCTTGTTATTTCACTTACCCCAAGTGGGAGTTGGATCTCCCACAGGGCAGGCAGAAACTCTGCCACACAGCCAGCAGTGCTGGTATTTGGTCAAGCTGCTAGGGGTCTTGATCTTCCCGGAGCCCTGGCCTCACATCAAGCTGCCTGGTCTCTTATTGGAGGAACTGGAAGCAGAGCTGGGAACCTCTCAGGTCACTGCTCAGATCTTGCTGGAACTGGGGAGCCTCTCCTGCTGGACACACGCTGCACCGCTCAGGGGCCAACTGCTACCTGCAGATCCCACTCTTTCAGGATCTTCTGGGGCTACTGCTTCTGCCCTGCTGGCCCAGCTCTTTGAGACACCTTCCTTGTGGTCCCCAAGTCAGCCGTGCTGCCCCTTTTATCCCCCTCCAGGTGGCCCATGGGGCCAATCAGGGGACACGGAGGGTGAGTCTCTGGGGCCTGATTGGTGAGGAAAGGAAATCCCAAGTCCTCCAATCATCTTTTACCCTTTCAAAACCCCTGGGCTAAGTCGCTTCCAGTTAGCCCGTCACACACACATGCAGGATGCTTGTTTCATGTCTTGTGATACCAGCTTTCTGGCTACTTTGTACCCAGAGCATGTTGCAAAGCCACCCTGACACAGGAGGGTGAGAACTGGACCTTTCTTTTATATGACTGATTTTTTTCACCTGTATCCTGGCCATTCATAAGCTCCCTTTTTCTCTTCATGGCAAATACAATCCAAGCATGCAAGGATGGTTGGTGGCTTTTGGAGGGACTAAGGAATCTGTATTACAATTCCTGGAGCACGCTACGTACACTAATTCCTTTTCTAGCGACATCCTCATCTAGGGACATACTTCTTCAGCATGAGATATGGTGATCCTGCTGAGTACTGGCTCCAGAATTTGGTTGTAGCCAGGACAGGAAGGTGATTAGGTATTCCCAAAATGGTGTTCTTGGCTCTTATTTGCATTTAATAGTTTGTCCTCCACAAGAAGGCTGCAGACAGTTGGTCGTTTGGAAATGGCAAAGGTATTTTGCAAATATCTTTTATTGGACCAACTGTATATTACACTTGGGAGAGATGTTGGAGACGCTTTCATGCAGGAAGTGCCTTTTACCAGGTCCAAAAAAGAAGCAGACACAGGCTGAGCTAAATAACACAAAGAAAAAAAAGAAGGCTGTATTTAACTCCGTGGAAATACAAACAGTCTGCTTAAAGTAGAGAGGGGCTGTAAATTAGGAGCCTGAGAGATGTTACAGGGCAAAAATGCGGTAAGAATACTTAATATACTTAGTGGAAGAGCATTTGTGAAAGTGAAAGAAATGTGGTAGGGCATCCGTAGCCAGGGCACATAAATGATTTACCAAGTTTAGAGGGGATGCTGTTATTAGCAGTTTTATCTCATGTCACGAGGTAGTACAGGGTGGCATTTTAGAGACCTAACTGGTTTGGAGAAGCATAAACTTTCATTTGCAACAGCTTACTTAATCCGATGCTAGGAATGGACTTGCAGAAAATGGGGTTTCTAAATAGAAAGCCTTTAAGATATGGGCCACATACCCAGGTAGGATTATCATCTATCAATAGAGAGACCCTATCTACTCTCTCCCTGATTTCCAGATGACTAGAGAGCTGGTGGGAGAAGTCCCTTTGCTGAACCTGGGCAATTGCAGTGCAAATAATTATTAAATTTTTTAGATTGTGGCTAGGCAGGAAGTGGTGAGTAGCTTTTTTTTCTTTTAAGTTCCACCCAATATTTCATAGACCGGACCTTTGAAGGATGATAGAAACTCAACTCACATGGTTACTTTCCATCAGGAATTAATTTCTCTTGCATTCTTGCAAATATAATTGAATATCTTCTCCCACTCTTCTAACATAAGTTTGTTTTGCTTTGCTCTATTTGCCCACGGGGTCAGTGTTATAATTCGTATTATTCTGATTGGGTTACATGCAGCGTGTGTAGACATTCACTCTCAGGATAAATTCTGGTTGTTCCAAGGTTATTCTTCTCCTGAAGCAGCTATGTTCACTCAGGGAGAAAAGGGCTGAACATTTGTAGCTTCTCTTGGGAGAGCACCAGTTCTCTCAGGAGAAGGTAAATGTCTGTAAGGCCATGGTCATCATTTGTTTGGTTCTGGCTTGAGGCTCTCCTTCCAAGCTTAAAATGAATCTGCAGAATGGGTAAAATGAATATTTCAGTCACTAAATTATGAATGTATAGCAGCACTGTTGGCTTTTCATAGGCTCCCTGACAAAGAGCTGTGTAGTTTTTTTCTATCCTTGCTATTTCCTTGAAATGATGAGGAAACTATCTTCACTGTGATTGCTGTTTCACTCCTGTGGGCTACTCTGATCCTCTTTCCCTGCCTGATCCATTGCTCTGTTTTTTCCTCCCTGTTCTGTTGTATGTGCCATGAGTTGGCCATCCCTGAATTAAAGCATTTTGAAGGGCCAGCTATACAGACATACATACCCTTTGAAACATTCCCAAAGTTAATGAGCATTGCTATTGTTCTGAAACTTCTTCAGTGTTGTTACATGTGCACAGAGATAGCACATGGAAGGTGGGCTAGGATTGGGGCTGGAGACAAACTCCCCTTTTCCTCCCTCCCTCTGCCAGATCCCTGGGGCCTTGACTGGAGGCAAAACTATGCCCTCCAGCCTTTTACAAAAGTGGAAGAAACTTTCTTTAAAATCCTGCATCAATGGTATATCACCCCTCTTGTACATATTTATGGTATAGGAACAGGAAAATGTTGGAAGAGGAGAGGATTCTACCACATGTGGTGGACATGTCCCAGTATCAAACTATTTTGAAAGGACTGTTTAGGGGATTTGGAAGCCCCTGCTGCTCCTCCTTTCCTGCTTACATCTCCTCTCTGGTTCTTCGTTCCCCACTCCCCTACGCCTTCCATATTTGGGAGGGTGGACTGAAAGTCCAACAGCAGGTTGCTGCAGCCTGCTCTAGCACCCTGTGACTGGCACTAAAGGAGGCTTTATCATTTTGAAAGACATGGCATGGGAGTGTAAGTGTGTCCCCTGGCTGAAATGTTTCTTTTTTGAAGTGTTTCCAAGTGCATTTCACTTGGAAATGTTTCAATTATTGCATCCGTTCATACCCTGAGAGAGGTTTCTATTCCAAACTTGTTTTAATTAGAATTGGCAAAATTCACTGGTGTCAATATGGCTCATTCCTTAGCACCTATCACCTGTCAGCAGGTGAGTAAACAGGAAAGCCTAGCATCTCTGAGTTGGATACTACATCTGAGGCATTAAAGTAGGCTTATAATTCTTTTTCTTTAACTTTATTTAGTAATGAAACTAACTGATCAAATAACAAATTTAACATTTATTCCGATAAATGTTAAAGATGCATCCAGTCCTCAAAGATTATATATATAGACACACTATTCTTACATCAACAGTGTTCCCTTAATCCAAGTCAGTGTCTGATCACATGAGAGATTTGTGGTTTTTTCTTTTCCTTTCAGTCTCTGAAAGTTCCTTTGTTTAAATTGAAGTTCATGTTTTATGTTTTTTCATCTCTGTATAATAATTCACCCCTCTCTTCCCTCAGAACTTTGCATAATTCACATCTTACTATCTTCTACTCACTTTTGCTTTTAAATTATGCATTTATTCCAAATTTGTTAATTGTTAGCTCATACTATTCATTCCCCACCCCAATCTTATGAAGGCAGAAGATTTCTTGTTTTTGGCAAATTCCAAGAAATTCCACCAAATTTCTTTAGTAAGCATCTTTTTTACATGATAGGATAGTTTTTCTGTTACTAAATCTTACTAAACTTTTAAAATCCAGTCTGTGACTTTTAGCGGTCACTCCTCTGCCAGGCTTTTGTAACTGCAATTCTTGCATCCAGTGGACAATAAGTGATCAATTTCTTGTGACTCTTATGCTGCATAGTTTTCAAGAAGGTTTAGTAAGTGCCCTAAGGGGTTATCTGAAAGCTGGCATCTTATTTCTTTTACCATGGGCCTTTGTTGCACAGTAATTTTAGCTGGCTTTTGGAGTTCTTAACCCCCTGGATTAGATGTACATTAACACCTTTAGGTGTCTTAAAGCACTTGTTACTCAGTTTAAAGTTACGCCCCTTCAAGAAGGATTATCTCTAATCTGCCTAATTTTGTTCCTGTTCCATTAAGGTGTGGTAACTCCTCACAGTTTTTTCACACAAGTGGAAGTTCTTCAGCATCACAGGATGCAGTGGTCCCTCCTGAGTCAGGGTGGGGATGCGGTGGGGCCGGGCATGGCAATTCTGCCCCACTGCTCCTGCTGGGCACAACCAGCACCACAGCCCTCAATTGCCCAGTGGCCATTGTGCTTCCCAGACCAGCTCACTGCTCTGAATGCCCAGCCTGAACTTAGTCTGTAGTGTCTGTGGGGGCCAGCATGATGGTGTTCACCTCTCCCATTGCCCCATGGTTGAACCTGTGCCCAGCCCCATGCTGTGTGCAGTGTGCCCTCTGCCCAGCGCCTACACAGCCAGGACCTAGACACATGCCTCAGTGGGGCTAGGCAGCTGGAGCAGGGTGGAGCTTAGTAGCTGCAGCTTGGCAGCCCAAGGCTGATTCCCACTGACCCTGCACTCCACTAGGCTGTGCAAGGTTCAGCCGCTGGCTTGCCCTGTCTGGTTTGCCTAGCAGTGACCATGCTTGTTAGGCACCTAAAGCCCCTGAACCCACCATAGCAGCTGGATGGCTCTAGGCATGGAGCATGGGGCTCAGCACTACCCATCTGGGTTAGGGCTATGTCACACACAGCTGCCTCTCACAGTTGGGGTGGTACAGAGGGTGGGTTTTGGAGAAAAAAATTATCAGGCTCCCTCAGATCTCAAGCAGAGACCTGGTCCTGCCCCTAGTTCCTAGTCTTGCCCCTGCTCATGAAACCTTTAGTGGCAGGTCAGAGTTGTGCAGATGAAGGACAGTCAAAGATGGCTTTTCACCTTAAGGTGCAACTCCTCCACTAAGCCGAACAACACTAAACCCATTCACATGTGTTCAGCTTACAGTATAAGGTGTAAAAAGGCTCTGTCTCCAACCTTATTCTAGAACAGTTTGATTCTGGGACATGCCCACCACAGGTGGGAGAATCCTCCTGACTGACTGCACTTCCTCCAACATTTGCCTGTTCCTGTACTATAAATATGTTTAATTTTAAGAATAGTGATAGACCATTGATATAGAATCTTAAAGTAATTTTATTTTACTGTTGTGCAGATGGATGTATGAAGATCATTGTTCCAGATGATCTTGCATTCTTCAGCACCAATTTCTAATCTAATGTCAGTAACCTAAGTCTTAAAATTTTGCATGCAACTGCAATTATACCTGCTTAATACTATGGTACATCAAATCTCTAAGGGCCTAGTAGAATGACTTGTAGGAACTAGCAAAACCACTAGGGAGCAGGGGGACAATGAGAGGGTATTTTACTAGTTTGCCAAGTCAGTGCTACTTTTCCAAGTGTTAGGTCACTTCTTGGAACAGTATCTTTTCATGAAGTATCTGCCACCTCATTATTAGCCAGAGAAAGGAGATGCATCTGGATGATACTGGTGGGGATTGATAGGAATGGCCAGTACCTGCTTAGCAGATTCTTTGTAACATGGAATAAAGTCAAAGTCCTTGATCATCTTATACCTTCTCATGCCCTTGGTTGTTTCTGAGAACATATTACAGGCAATCTTTGACTTACAGCGGTTCAACTTGCAGCGATCCACACTTGCGGTGCTCCACATTTTACACCCCTGTTATAACTTAAAGCGCTGATCCTCGCACTTATGGCAGGCACTGGCAGAGGCACCAGGGCTGGCATGGGACACTTACTGGAGGTAAGCTTAGGCAGCGGCTTCTCCCTGAGCCCATGTACTCCCAGAGGCAAGATGGGGACGGGGCGTGGGGCTGGGGACTGGTGCCAGGGAACTGCTCCGCTTCCCAGCCCTGACACCATATGCTTCCTCGCTCGCAGAGGCATGGTGAGGCAGGGACAGAGGCTGGGGCTGGCGAGAGCTCTGCTGGCTCAAGGGAACTGCTCTGCGGGCTCCAGCGGCTCCGGGGAACTGCTCTGCACCCCAGCATCACCTCAGGGAGTGAAGAGACATATGGCATCAGGGCTGGGAGCAGAGCATTTCAGTGGAGCCTGAGGAGCAGTTCCCAGCCCCCATTCCCACCTTGCCATGCCTCTGGGAGTGAGGAGGCACATGGAGTTGGGGCTGGGAAGCAGAGCAGTTCTCCTGAGTCTGCCCTAGCTCCTGTCCCTGCCCTTGCCTTGCCTTGCTTTGCCTCACCCTGGGGAGGAGCTGCTGTCTGCCCCACATGAGGACTGAGGATCAGGACTGAGAGATTGGAGAGAGAGTGGTTTTCTTGTGAGAAATGTGTTCCCACCGGCAATTGGGTATTTCTGTCTTTGATGGATTTCTGGTGTGCGTTCATTCTGGTGCGCAGTTGTTGTTTGGTTTCCCCTACATATTTTCCATCATGCCCTGATCCTCAAAGGAATTCTCAGTCCTGATCCTTAAGGAAACTTACACAACACTTCCCAGAGACGAGTCTATGAGCTCCATTTCATCAACCTCCTGGATACTAGAGATCACGGACTAAACATAGACATTGGATTTATGATACATTATAATCTGCCTGACATCTGACTCCCCAGCCCAGCCCCTGGCTTGTTGACTTTTCATTCCATCCAGAAAGAGCACACACCAACTGCTGAAACTTCCTCAGCCTGACGAAGGGTTTTTGAACTCAAAAGCTTGCTTAATAACTACTCTCCAACTATTTAGGTTGGTTTAATAAAAGATATCAGATTCACCCAAAGAACCTTGTCTGCCTTAGTTACTGCATTGCACTTTAGAAAGCTTTGTACAGTGTATATCATTTATCAGTGTATATATCATTTATAGTTGATTTAAATATCTATAAAAAGTTGGGTTACGTTCCTGACCAAGGGCCCTTAGTTAGGAATGTAACCCCCTTTTATAACATTATTTCTATGGGAAAATCGGATTCAACTTGCTTCAGTTTGACTTACAGCTCCTTTTCCAGGAATGTAACCGGCTGGAAGTGTGAGGACTGTCTGCATTAGACTTGGACCTCCTGGAAGCTCCATAATAGATGAAAACTGAAGTTCACAGCTAATACTGGGATTCAAGACCTGTTTATATTTGATAGGATATCTGTAAAGTGTAGGAAACATGACTGGGGAGCCATGTAGCATATATAGCTACCTCTTAAATCAGTTCTCCAATTTTCTACCTTGTCTCTTTCATAATATATCTACACTGTGTCCTGGCAGGGTTGTGTCTAAGCATGCACTGCCTACTACTCCTTGCTTTTATGTGCCAAACTTGGAAGAGTGCTAGGGAGGTTGCTCTGGGGGTGTACCAGCTGTCACTCTCATGTCTACCAGAACCTAAGTGCTGGCTCTGAAGGATCCACTTATAATGGATTCCTCATTGTATCTCCAGGTTTCTCACATGAGCAGGAACAGGTGGGGTGGTGTATACTCAAAAGCATCTTTGCTGGAAGACATAAAACACATCTATCCATTCCTGCTGATTCACCACTATCTGTATAAGACTGAGAAGAGACTATATGAGAGAATTAACTATTGTGTGGGAGAGGAAAAAGGTAAAATTTTTTCCTTTCTAATCTGACTTGTGTTCCCTGGGGAAGCGATCATGTGGAAAATGAAAGAAATGTAGAAGTTAAAGTAGCCTTTGCTGACCCTGGGAATGTGATTATCTGAAAGGATGACTTTTACTTGGCGGCTTTGAACATGCTGTTCCAAGGCCATTATCTTGTATGATAGGCTGCTTATTCAATGTGATCAATATGCCTTTGAGAAGCCTGTTCTAAATCCTTTTGAAAATTATTAATAGAAGTAATCTGAGAGGTCAGGTTATTATGAAATGCCAGACTACTTTCTGTTCAAAAGTTTGTGCTGAGACCGCAATATGCAAAACATTAATTTGCTCTGCACATCGGTAAAAAGAATTTGTGACCAGAGAGATGTCTTGCTTTTTTGAAATACAATGGGAATAGCTGCATTCAAGTTCTAAGTTTGTAGACCATATCTCAGCAATGGGTAGGCACATCAGCCAGAATGAATCTGAAGAATGTAATTTCTGTCATGATGGACACTTAAGAAAGGTTTGTATTTTCCAATAGTAAAATAATAATAAAAGAGGGGAAAATCTTTAAAACTTTGAAAGACAAATGTATGTCAAAGGAGCTGACCAAGACTACGTAACCCTGAAATCAATCTTGTTTTTACCTGAACTAGAATAAAGGAAGTGAAATTACACCAAACCTAGTGTTGACTATCAGTAGATAGGGGTTTTTTTTTTAACTTACAATTGTCACCTCCAAAACAGTACAATGAATTCAGCTAACAATAGAATGGCAGGGGGGTGATTTTCTCTGATCTCCTCTGGAGGGAAATGAGTAGAAGAAATACTTTGACAAGATGAGGCAGAGGCAAGAAAAAAAGCGATCACAGTCTATTTGAAGAGGTTTACTTTCACTGGAAAGCTCTGAAATGAGGAGTGACTGACTGATGGTGATACATTATGTAAGGATTATGCAATATAAAGTGTGAAACCCTTCCGGGTCAGTACAGACACATGCGCACATGCACACACTCGCACCCCCCCCCCCAGCACCTAATGTGGACTACTGGGTCTTAAATTTACCTCAGCAACTAATAAAAAATAGAAAAATTCTTTTATAAGGTATGAGAGTGTTACAGTAACTCAAACACCTCTCACCTTAAGTAGGTTTTGCCAAGAGCAACACCTTCTTTAGCATGCAGTTCTCCCCTCTGGTTTGCTACCCGTTCAAAATAGCTCCAAGGTTTCCCATTCCCCACACGGGTGTCTTATGGAGGCCAGTGAAATTGAAAACTTCTGACTAGTAGTATTTTCTTTCCTACTGGATGGTCATTTGAGGCTGGAGGTGGCTGTATTAGTCATTAAGAATTCAAAGATCACTGACTTCAACTTCTACAAAAGCCTCTTTGCCAGAAAAGAAGGATCATCTTGTTATTGTGGCATCAGACCAGTGCTGCAGGCTGAATGAGTGGTGCAGTCTGTAGGCACAGGATTGGTCTATGGGGCTGGTGCACAGACACAATCCAATCTGGCATGAGGTGCCAGCCCTATACACTAAATCATAACTGCTGCCCAGCCTCAGCCCCAGCCCTGGTCCTGTGTGCTCCAGATAAAACCCTAGCCCCATTCATACCAGATTCGATCCTGGCTCTGCAAGTCCTGAATCAGGCTCTGCATCAGGCCTCAGCCCCATGTGCCTCAAATTAGGCCCATTGGTTTGGCCACCCTGACCCTGGCTTTGGCACCATGCATACTAGATTGGCACATCAGCCCTGGCCCTGGCCCTAGCGCTATGCATGCCAGATTGGTAAATAAATGGTAACTATAAAAAATCTGAATGATATTAATAGTACAATACTGTCTCTCATAAAAAAAAAATACTTTTTTCCCTATAGATGTATAATCATCCCACTGTCAAATGTATTGGTTTATTGGCAAAAGTCAATAGAGCTGTGCTGTCAATTTGCACCAGCTATGAGTCTGGTCCTTAGTCCTTTTTAAAGATTATCTTGGTCCTTGTCTTGATGATCAAATATTGGTAACATGATCTACAGATGAGCTCTCTACCTTGGCTTCTTTTGTTACCACTACACATCTAGCAAGATAAAATGAAAAAATCTGAAACTGTGTTCTCAAGTTGTCCCAGAAATAAACCTGACATAAAACTGTCTCTGATATAGCACAATGCTTCAATGGTAAAGAGCATGTTATTGAATCCAACTAACAGGTGAGTGAGAGAACTCCTGGCACTCATGAACTTGCTTGTGTAGCAGCTCTGGGGCTTGGAATGACAGGTTTATTATTGTTACTTCTGTGCTGAAGGAAGACTCTAAATATGAAAATAAAGGTACAAATAATTAGAGTCAGGCAGTTTTTATTGGCTTGGGTACTTGTCTTAGATTTATTAGATAAGTGGTAGTTTTAGTCCGCTCCTTCTCCCAGGCATAATCTCTGAAGCCAGTATGGCTGTGCTTGCTTAAAACAAACACTGTAGGACAGCTGATAAGTATGGGAAAGTGAAACCTGTCAAATTTAAGGATTTTTTTTCCCTGCCTGATTGTTCTTCACCCTTCCAAAATGCCTCCATTTGGAGAGGGCATCAGAGCATTATTAATTGTTCCTCCAAGAGAACCATCCTGATTCCAGAGTATTAATACAGTGAGGGACATACATTTGTGCCAAGCACTGCAGATCCTCCCACTTGAAGACACTGATTGTTCCCAGATTACTCTCTCTACCCTGTGTCTATGGGTAAGTCTGAACTGTTTCTTACAGTGTCATCATATAGATGGTGTAGGTGTGTGAGTATGTGTGCAGTTTGTAGTTTGTGCAGCAGCATCAAAATCTACACATTGCATAACCACCAAGGATATCTCATTTTGTTTGCATGGAGAAGTGCTTAAGTTGAGCAAACTGTACCCCTTTCTTCCTTGCTCTCCTCCAGCCAAATTATTTCTTTTGAAATAAAATAGTTGTTTCTAGCAAACTTTCTTGCCTTTGGGTTGTAGAAAATCGTGCTTTTTTTTCTGCTAGCACTGATTTTTCTGGCTGTTTCTGCATGTAAGCTTTACTTGACAATGACACAACCCTTTGTCTTGCATGCCAAATGAAAATGAATCGCCACAAGCAAAACATGTCATGGATCAAATTTTGCAGACAAACCAGAAAAGAACTTGGATGCTTTGTTTCCTCTGAATATGCTGCCAGACTCCAGTTAATACATATCAACTATACAGGGAGATTTCTTTCTAATAACCCTATTACAATGCTTTTACCTCATTGAGGTAAATAAGAAGGATGTCAGAGTGACAGAAAATTGGCTACATGTTTTGGTCAGTTGTTCAAATAGTATGGCCTGTATCCTGCTATTACTATGATTAACTTTGTTTCTGGGAGGAATGCAGAACCAGCCTTAGGGAAACTGGCATCTGGGTGAACTTGTATTTTGGTGCCCTACCCCTCCCACCCCCAAGGCAGTGCTGGGCAGCAGAGGCAGGTGCGCTGGGCTGCAGGGCTCAGTTTGGTGGGGAAGCAGAGTGGTATGATGTGTGTGCGTGTTTGGTGCCCCCCTGACCATGGTTCTCTGGGTGATCATCCACAGCAGCCATCCCGAAGGCCATATCTGGAGGAAGACTATTCAGTTCAGTGGGATTACATTCACGAGTAAGATTGTTCATTGCTTAAGTGCCTGGAAATTCTAGGCAATTTTTATATACACTTATCATTAACTTGTCATCCTATGAAATTATACTCAAATATTCTTTTTTAATAATATATTTAAATAAAAATTATTCTGAATGTTGGTTTGGGCTCCTTTTAAAAATAATTTGTTTTTTTGAGGTACCACAATAAAAGCATAGATTTTCCTCAGTGCTCTTCAAATTGGATATGAATCTCTTCTGAAAGTCTGGCTGTAAGTGTTCCAGTAGAAGATGCTGAGTTCAGAGCTCTCTTGATCCACTGGGTTAAATTCTTGTGCTGTGCTGTACAAGATGCAGCACAGAACCTCTAGCCCTGAATAAGCTGAGAGAGAGGCAGCATCAGAGCATCTTTCCTTCTTTCTGATCCTGGACTGCAGTAGGTGGTGGGGAGGCCAGAAGTGTAACTTAGCCCAAGAAGCTTGTCATAGTAGTAGCCTTTCTTGGCTTTTGTATGGACAACAACATTTGGAACCTCAGGGCCACAGCGGTGGGGCCGGTCTTGTTACCAGATTTGCCCATTACTTTGGAGTGTGCTCATTTATTAGGGATAGTTTCTAGGGTCTTGGTAATTCTGTCAATGTGCTGCTTGTGTTACTACACAAAGCTGTATCTCCCTCTTCTGCAAGTCCTCACCCCCAACGGAGCTATCTTGCAGGACTCAGTTTCAATGGGAATGCATTCCTCCAGTCACCAAATCAATTATACACACAAACACACACAAATTAATGTGACACACCTGACCTGGCCGGGTTGATCAGCATGGACAGGCTGACACCCTCATATGCCAAGAACAAGTTAATCGGAGCAACAATAAACTGCAGTCAGACACAAGCATATAAGTGAACAGAATCCCTCTGAATCTGGCTGGGTGTCCAGCTGACAATCTCATGGGCCAACATTCAGTTCGTAGGGGCACGTCTGAGCTTAACTGGGTCAAACAGCCTGAACAAGCTGATACGCTTATGTGTTTCAAACTCAGCATGTCCCAATCTTTGGCCTCTTGATGAGCAGACCCCATAGTATTTTTAGGCTTCACAGGGATCTTTAGCTTAGGTAACAGAAGCATTGCTGCAGAGCATGGGAGGAAAGAGAAGCAGAGAAGGAAAAATATACCCAGTTATTATCAGTTTGACTATAAAAGTTATTTATTGCTAAGCATATGAAATATATACTAGTACTAGTAGTAATAGACATGCAAAAGAAAAACAAATGCAAACAATTACAACACTACCCTGGTTTCACTAAGTATTTGGGGAAACTTAGCTCAAGCTTAACTAATGAAGTTAAGTTCAGGTTCAGAAATTTATGCCTAGAGAGAAGAGAGAGAGAGCGCAGTGGGATCTCACCAGTCCAAGGTACTTGGGCTGCAAAGCTGACAGGCATAGTCCATAGCACAATTCTTGAAGAGAGAGACGATCTGTTCTTCCAGCGTCCCAAGAACAACAGGGGATGGTGTCAGCACATGAGTTTTTTCCTCCTTGAAGCACCCATGCTACTGCTTTTTACAGATTTTTATACCCTCAGTTAAGCTTTTTCAAAGCATTCTCCATAGTGTAAATCATTGTCTTTTCTATTGACAAGGGGTTATCTGGTTTAGAATATCTCAGCAAATTGATTGATAATCAGGAAACACATAAGGTTAGGGAGTAACCAAATACTTGGGAGCCAGCTTGAAATTCCTATGGACAGTAGATATACTGATGGGATATCTCATGGTTTCTTCAGAAAAAATAGATAGCTTGCAGCAACAGAATTTTAGATTTTCACTCGTTGTGCACAAGCCTCAGCTTAGCATGACTTTTCCAGATCTTACTATAGTCTTTTAACAGACTTACGACAATTATTGGGGTGCTCATAACCTTTTGTGGAGAGTGTCCATGATGGCTGTTATGCTGCCAGGTGGTTGGTTGTGTTCGGGCTGTTGGCTGAATGCCCAGGTTTAGTTCGGCAGGTGGGTATTAGGTGGAGCAGAATTAATTAGGCACAGACACGTATTGGTTGTAGAAAAAGTTTACTTACGTCACCTGGATAATGATGTGTGACACAGGTTGAGCCTTTGTTTTGTTACAGCTGTCTCACCTACAGTTCAGCGTACAAGTTCAGCATGCAAGTTCAGGTTACAGCTAAGGGGTGACGGACGAGCGCGCAATGAGCTGTCGGGCTGCCATGTCTGCAGAGCTTAACTATGTCAAGATTAGTGATGACGGGGAGTTATTAATGGTTGATCAGGCCACTAAATTACTCTGGTGATAAGCTCAGGTCTCTCCTCAAAGATTTCCCTAGAGTTCTCCAACTTAGGTGGAAACTTTTGTACTATTTATAGATAAAGTTACCTAATGGAGGTATCCAGTGATGGGCTTCTAAGTGGAGTCTTTAATTTTTTGGCAAGCATGAGCTCTTTGTTTTCTCAGGTTGCAAGGTAGTGGGCTAGGTTTCTGATTGTTACGTGTGAGTTACGTATAGAGGGGCCCATGTTTATTTTTTGACCAATTATATATGACCTCCACCAGAGTTTTATTTTGGCTGACCAATTACTTGCTGCACTCCGCCAGGGTCTTGTTTCAAAACCCCTAGAGCCCCTAGGAGCCCTCTTATCTTTGACCGATGGATGAACCCTTAGTGGAATGCTGCTCATCAGTAAAGCAGCAGCCTTCTTGCTCTGGCTTAGAAACAAAGTTGAATTTTGCTCTCTGACTGTGACATAGGAAAGGTCCCAGGTCCATTCACTTGCCAGTGACATGGACACCTTTTTACTGGGTTGTGACAGGGAGGAATCCCACCGGTTGTCTTAGGAAAAGTATGGCAACACCTGTGATTAGGGCTCCAATGGGCTGGACGCTGTGATGAACCCCTTTACCATGGTTCAAATGTTGTTCATACCCCCTCTGACTCAGTCTCTTGCCTCAGCATTCCCTAACCCAGCAACTGAGTTTTAGTCAATAGTGGGACCAGGGAATGTGCAGTCCGAGATGCCTATTAAACTTAGAGGTGTGTGTGTGTGTCTGGGGGGGAAAAGTCCTTTGTAAATCCAGATTAGAACTGGTCTGATAAATGCTGAGCTGGGTGTGTGTGTGAACATAGGTTGATTAACATTTGGAACACAGATTCCCCATCATGCAGTGCTCCCCTGCTTCTCTGGTCCCAGAATTCACTGCAGTCTCTGCTTCAGGCTTTCTGTTCTCCATCTCTCATGTAAAT
>JAGPOW010003685.1:59049155-59059156 GCA_030014935.1 Caiman crocodilus
GGAGATGTGTTGGCAGGTTTTGCATTTCTTGTCCTGGCACGGTCTGGATCCTTTTGGTGTGTTCTGGGCTTGAGAAAGTTTGCTTCTGGTGATGAGGTTAGTGAGGTTCGGTGGTAGGATGGGTGGCTCTGGGAAGATCTTTTTAAGAATAGGGTCTCTGTCTAGTATGGGTTGTAGTTTTTTGAGCATTTTCCGTACAGGTTCAAGGGAGGGGTGATATGTCATAACCAGCGGTGTGTGATTTGTGTGTGTGTGTGTGTGTGTGTGTGTGTAGGGGGGGGCGGTTCTGTACTGCAGCAGTTCTTCACGTGATATCCGGTGGCTCTTTCAAACGTGCGATCTATCTCCCTGGACAAGTGTCCTTGTTGGGAGAAAGCCTTTTTAAGATTGGTGAGGTGGCAATCCTGGGTGTTCTTTTCAGTACAAATGCAGTGGTATCTGAGGACTTGGCTGTATAGCACAGCTCTTCTGGTGTGTTTAGGGTGATTGCTGGTTCTGTGGAGATATGTATGTTGGTCTGTGGGTTTCTTGTATACTGTGGTCTGTATATTACCCTTCTGGATACTGATCATTGTGTCTAAAAAGGAGATGTTGTGCTGGAGTATTCTAGAGAAAGTCGGATGGAGGGATGGTGATTGTTGAATTTCTGATGGAACTCGATCAGAGAGAATGTGGTGTAGGCACTTAGGTTTGCTTTGCCACTGTAGACTGGTCTGGTTCTCAAGCTGTCATGCAACATATAATCCAAGTTCTCATTGCTCAGATATTTTCTCTCCCACCTCAGCTTTGCCCCGGAGCCATCCATGAAGCATATATATGTCTCTAGTGCTCACTGAGCAGAGAAGTAGTTATCTCGGTTAGCATAAGCTTTCATGAGCCTGAGCTTACTTTATCAGATACTGTTAAAAGACCACACCAGCATATCAAATAGAGAGAGTCACTTGAATACAAACTACGTGGGTGGGGGGAGGAGCAGTGGCAGTACTGGGAGAAGCAAGCAAATAGTAAACCCATAGGGCCAGAATAGTCCTAAAAATAATCTAGGTAATGGAATAATAACCCATAACCCTGTTTAGACCCTACTTAACACAATCTGGATTGTGGATAATTTTTTGTTCTAGTGCTCACTGCCATGCTTGCAACCGTGTTTGGGGCTTGGTAAGTGAGTCCTTTTAGCTTGAGACATGTAGACATGGCTCTGCCTAAACCTCCTCCTTTCCTTCATGGTGGCTGTCTGGCCAATGTGGAGCATTCACTGACCCTGGAAAAAGAATATCAGAAATGGTTTTATGCCTTAAGATACCATCAGCTATCTAAATATTTTTGGCCTTGACCAGAAGACTCACTTGGAGCCTTTGTTTCTCACTTAGGAAAGTAGAACCATAAGGGACCTCCTGGGCCATTATTGAGTCCAGTCACTTGTGTATTGTTTTTTATGTCCCTTTGCATGTCACAAGGCTCAAGAAGTCCTAGTAATTTGCATTTCCATTTGGCTTGATGCAATGCTGAATTACTACTGTTTAAAATGTTATATGGAATATTCATCTACCACAGAGTTATGGTCTATAGATTAAGCCTTGGAAAAGCCAGACTAGTTTGAGTTTATACCTCTCTATGAACTTGATATACTTGCAAGTAGATAGGGGAACAACCCCCAAAATCTCCTCTTCTGGGTTTTGAAGTGCCTATAGTTTTTCATGAACAGGACCTGTGAGGGGGGTTCAGGTTCTCTCTTTCAAGTAAATAGAAGCAGAAGATAATTTAGTGCTGGTGCATTATTTAAAATTATTTGTCCCTTAATATACATTTCTGATTCTCTGTGTGGTACCTAGGATGTGGTCCCTGCAGTGCTGCATCTGATATATGGGTTGCCACAAGGGAACTTGGAATTCACTGTAAGAGACAATTTTTTTCCTGACAGTCTCTTGCAGCTTTGAAACTCCTAAGGCCATCAGGAATGCCATTGAGTAATGTCCTCAGCTCCTTTTTCACTTGGCAGTGGTATTTTTTTTGCAGGATTCCTTGAGTTTAATGGCTTGCAATAGAACTGTGTCTTCAACCAGAAATGTCCTTGCTTGTAGTAGTTAGTTATTTTTATACAGCCCTGCTTAAACCCTTATAAAAAAGAGAAATGTATTCACTTCTTCATTTCTTGAAGATTTTTCTTTGTTTTTTGAGGTTTGCAGAAAAACTCATTCCCCTTGAGTATTGGCTCTTCTAGCTTTGAATTGGTGGCAAAGAATCTGCAGACCCAGAATATTTTGCCATGGGACTTGTGATATTAGTCAGTGCTACCACTCAGCCTGTACAATGATATATTCCAGGAGACAAGCTGTGTTGGCAGCCCCATTCTAGGACTAAGGCAGCCTGTGACCCCCACCACAACCTCCCATGCCTCTCTCCTGTGGGGAGGATCCAGGGGGTAGGGGTGCAGTGGTGCAGTTGGCCCCTCTCTTTGATTCCTACTCCACCCAAACTCTAGCTAAAAACCTTAACTCAGTTGTGATAATGTTAACTGAGATATAGAAATGACTGATACTGAAGTATTGGAGGCAGTGGCAAGGCACTCCAGAAGGCTAGATTTTTTTTTTTATGAATCTGAATGAGAAACATACATCTAACTATAATGACTCCCATGTGCATTCATTTTGGTGTGCAGTTGTTGTTTGGTCTCTCTCTTGGAGAGACCAAAGACAGACCAAACAACGAGAGAGAGGCCAAACAACAACTGCGCACCAGAATGAACACACACCTGAAATCTATCAAAGACAAGAATACCCAGTTACCAGTGGGGGCACATTTCTCACAAGAAAACCAGTCTCTCTCCAATCTCTCAGTCCTAATCCTCAAAGGAAGCTTACAAAACACTTCCCAGAGATGAGCCTATGAACACCACTTCATCAACCTCCTGGACACTAAAAATCATGGATTAAATATAGACATTGGATTTATGACACATTATAACCTGCCTGACATCTGATTCCCCAGGTATCTCTCCACTATTCATCCCCCTTCTCTTTCCCGCACCCAGTCTGTCTCTCACCCATTGACTTCTCAGTCTACATCTTCACTGGCTGCCTATCTTGTACGCATACCAGCCCAGCCTGGCTTCCTTACTTTTCATTCCATCCAGAAAGAGCACACGCCAACTGCAGAAACTTCCTTAGCCTGATGAAGGGTTTTTGAACCCGAAAGCTTGCTTAATAATTGTTTTCCAACTATTTAATTTGGTCTAATAAAAGATATCTGATTCAACCAAAGAACCTTGTCTACCTGTCCTTAGACCCACACAGCTACAACCTACACCCCTGTAGATCCACATATGGCTCTCTTAAAGAATCCAGTTCACTAGGCACCAAGTGATAAATGCATTTATTTGGCACTCCCTTTCCTTCTCAAATGCTGATGTCCTTCCTTGTTCCCTTGTGAAAATTTTCTCTCTATACCATCTTTAGAATCCTTTTATTTCCCCTGGCCCCTCTTCGTATGCTTTTCAAGTTACAAGGATGTCTTGGGGATGCTTGCCAATTTAACTGTGCATTGGAACCTACAAAAATTTGATTTGGCCCTTTTACAATCTATCTTAAAACCTTTAGTGGCCATCAAATAAACACTAGATGTCTAAATTTAGAACAGGAATGAGTCTAGCTGCATTTTTGACTTGCACTGTAATATATTTTGCATAAACAGAAGTTTATTTTTAATCTATCAAAAATGATGGAACGTTTCAAATCCAGACTTGTCTATGTTACCACTGCTACCAATTTCTCATTTCCAAGAGCAGTTATAATTAGGGATACAAGAAAAAGTCTTTAATCACTATCTGAAGAATTACCATTTATGAACTGCATTTTCCCTTGAAGGCTAAAGCCAGATACTTGGTTCTTGTGCATGTTGTAGTTTTCATGGTACATCAGCTACCATCTGATTATTAAATCAGATTATTACCAATCTGGTCCATGATTAAAAATCACATGGTAACAAATGAAGTCAAACTATGGTCATGACAAGGCATTATAGCTGAGTCATGTGGGAGGCAAATCTTGAGACCAGCTATTTTCAAACTATTTAAATACCCTCTAGATGAATCTTGAGAGATGTATTTTTTTAACCATAAAAGGGCCAGACATCTTGTAAGGAACTTGAACAGGAATTGGTTCCTGGCCCAATAGCTACCTGCATGTTTTTGAGTAAGATTTAAATTGGCATTCTGATGACATATCCATCCTACAGTGACACCAATATGTATTTAAACCTGTATTATTTAAGACTGAGGAGCACTCTCATCTGTGGAATATATAAGAAGTCAACTATACCAATCTAGATGTTTGGGTGGTTCCCCTGACAGAGGATACAGCAGTCTTTTCCATGTTGTGGTAGACAACTTACAGAGAATCAAGAGTTATGATTAATGGAGCAGAAGAGAGAGGCATTTCAGTAATGGAGAGTCTTGATCACATGAACTGTGGCCTCAATATGAGTCCAGGCGTTCAGTACCCTGTACTAATGGACAGCAGCATTCCTTTAGAGGTTCTCCTAGAAATTCATTATCAAACGTAGAGAATTAGAGAAACCCAGCCTAATCTTTCTCAATCGACTTACATTCCATGTATTGTGTGTCCATTCACCTTGATTTTTAGGTCATCCCTCTGCAAGTAGTTGTCAGGCTATTATTGGTTACATTTACATTTCTATATCTATTTTTTTTCATATTTTAAAATCCAAAGCATAGTTTAACAGAATTCCTATGCAGGATGCCTATATATAAAATAAATAATTAGCTTGTGGATTGCTGCAAAACAAAAACATTCCTTGATATACTACATTCTGTTTTATGACATTGCAACTAAAAATAAAATAATCTATCAAGGGAATTTCATGGGACTCGTTTACCACTGGACTGCAGGGCTTTTTTTGAGACTAAACAGGTTGTCTTTTTAAGAAATGTGAGTAGGTTTCTGTTCAGAATCCAGTGTTTTTAGTGTATGATTAAGCATATAGTGTGCTGCAAGCAGGGGCCAGCACCCCTTATGCTGACCAGTGCTGTCTCATTGTTTCTTAATGTTTCCCTTCTCTGACTATTTGCATGCACTTTTTGTCTTTCCTCTGTTAAGTAAATTGCATGCTCCCTGGGGCATAGACTGACACAGAGGGATCCTAGTTCATGGGTCTCCTAGATACAAGTAAATATTCTTATCATCTCCCTGGAGAAACTGAGGTTTAACTATTAATTTGTTTTGCAGAATAGAGGTCAGGATAGCACCCTAGAGACTAACTGGTTCAGAGAAGAATGAACTTTCATAGGTAACACCCTACTTCATCAGATATTATTTATTTATCTGGTGAAAGGTGCCTCCTTGCCATGATCATGGTATTTTTATAGGCTAGGGATTTGACTGCTTCAAGTTCATTCTTGGATAATTTTGTCTAAAAAACCCAAATAGTGGTGAGTGTAAGACTTCTAATGATTAAATTGTTATGATTTGGAGTGACTTACTGAAAAGCCTTAGATGTAGCAGGGCTGCTGAATCCTAGTTAGTTAAGTATTTTGGAACCACCATCCAGGGACTGCACATCAGACTTTCTTGAATGTACTTTCTATGAACTGATGGGAGCAAGATGTGACTCTGGGCTTGTGTACATGAGACCCTAAAAGCACAGTAGATTAATTTTACTGTACATTACCATGTTATAGTGAAAGCCAAGCTAATATGCGGTAGAATAGCCTACTGCACACTAGCGTCACTTAAAAGACGTGCACCAGTGCTACAGTGCAGCAATGCCAATTACTGCATAATAAGTTAGTACCTGTTATTACAGGTATTTTAAACTTAATGCACTGTAATTAAAGTGCATTAATGCACATGTAGGTGTTCCCACTGTGTATTAATGTCATGCATGTATTTTGGTAATAAACTCACAGGGTTTAAATTGCTTCATAGAAAAACATGCCACTTCCTATAAAGAAGAGCTTCTGAAAGGTGACTGAAGGTACTGTAGGCAGTGGTTGAGGTAATTGCTGTAAAAGCAGCATAGTAAATCCATTTGAATGAATCTTAAATGGGAACCCCAGGAGTAGGATGGTCACATAAATAATCTAAATAGGATCTCTGGGTTTTCCAAAAGGGTTGTTGTGTATCGGAAAGTATTACTAATGGTGCAGTAACAATTATTTCAGCGAAGGGAAGGCATTGACTGAGCATTGACCAGTGGAAAGACTGGAATAAAGATATGCAAAAGTAGCAACTCTGATAATGTGTACAGCCACTAATGGCTTATCTAGGAGACCTGGTGGGGGGAAACTTTCATGAAACAGGAAGCATCATGTAGCTGCCAGGTGTCGAACATCTTACCTCGGGCCTCCTTGCCCCGCGGATTTGTAGATATCCGGCTGGCCGTCTCAGGAAGCCTTGGAGCAGGTCTCTTTCTGCACCAGGGTCCGCCCCTTTCTCTCCTGCCACGACTTTGATCTTCCAGTGGGTGGAGCTTCCGTCCAGGCAGATGTCCCTTTTTTCTACCTGCAGTCGAGATCTTCTGCGAGGCTCCTCCACCACTTTCACCTCGCCCTAACCCTGCTCGGCGGTTCTAGGTGTTCTTGTCACTGCTCTCTATGGCCGCCACTGACGGGGAAGGCTTTCCCCCCTACCTGCTCCCGTACTGCAGCACCTTCTTACCTGGGGTAACACAAACAAAGGAACACTCTAACAAACTTAAACACCACTATTCACCCAACGGGGTTGTGGCCCCTACATCGAGCCGCTACTCGCAACTCCGCTTGCTAGCCCTCACTCTCTGGGCTGGCTACCCACTGTTCTTTATCTTACTCCCCTGGGAGTGACACTCTCTCAGGGTTCTTCCTGCTGTAGATCCCTCTCTCCAGCTCCCAGCTTCTGCCTCAGCTGGTCCGGACGTTCCCTCTCTGGGCTGCCCCAGGGTTTCCCTCTCCCACCCGGATCTGTTTCTGGCTGCAGTCCTCTCTCTGGGTCTTCTACGGTCTACGAGTCCCTCCACGCATCTGTGGCTCGCTCCCTGCTTTTCCCTGGCTCACCTGTCCTGGTCGCGCCGCTCTCCGGCCTCCGTCCTTCTTGGGTATCTTCACGGCTTCTGGGTGGTCCGTCTGCTGCTGGTTCTGGTGCTCTGCATCCTCCGGGCTCTCC
Source organism: Caiman crocodilus (assembly GCA_030014935.1). NCBI lineage: Eukaryota > Metazoa > Chordata > Crocodylia > Alligatoridae > Caiman > Caiman crocodilus. Next base: position 59,056,313 of record JAGPOW010003685.1, read on the forward strand.
CTCCTGGCCAGCGTGCATGCTGGCAGCCGGCTCTGGTGTCCTGCACCTTCCGGGCTTGCTCTCTGGCCTGGGGCATGCATCGGCAGCCGGCTCCAGCGGGCCGCGCCTCCCAGGCTCGATCTCCTGCCCGGAGCACGCTCCGGCAGCTGGATCTGGTGCTCCGTGTCTCCAGCCGCTTCTGCCACAGCCCACTCCTGGCAGCCACGTGCTTCCCCCGCTCCCTGCTGTGGCCTCTTCTTTTATGCTTGCCGGCCGGTGCCCCGTGTTGACGTCACCCGCCGTTCGCAGGTGTTTAACGCTGTCCCGGCTGCGTGCGGGTTTCTCCAGCAACCCTGCAGCTCCTGTGGTGAGTAACTGACATTTTTCTTTTCCTTTCTTTTGCCCTCTGTCACTTGCTTCTGCCTCTGCAGCTCCTTCGGGGAGCTTTGGAGTGCCCCCAGGACTTCTCTCCTTGTGACAAATCACTTGACATCAAAATTCATTGAAAAAAGAGGAAAAGAAAAGCAAAGCCAACAATCTTAAGCATTCTATTTTTCACACATCCTGTTGCACGCAGAGGTGACTCAGCAGATGCTAGTTAAGATAAATCCAATGTGAGTCAATTAATCTAACAATTGGAAGACAGCCCATTACTGAAGTGAATCAATTTCTCTCCTGTCTGCTAAAGGGCAGGAGTTTCAAGATTTTTTCAAATTATCCTGACTTTGGGATGTATTATAATTTGGGGAATTTGATTGTTGAATCAAGAGACTGGATGTAAAACATGAATACAAAAGCATATTGTATTAGTCCCCCTCCACACATGCAGGAAAAGGCACAATGGGATCTAATGCAGATCCATATAATCATGGCTGATCATGCCAGGAGGCATGATTGTAGGATTGTACATTAGATCCTACTGTGCCTTATTGTGAGCTCAGGGGAAGCCTGATCCTAGGCTCCCTCTACACTAGCAAGAAGCAAGCTCCTGCAGCTGGGAGCTCCATGTACTCCAATTAAGGGGCTCTCAACTGTGACAGCACCCCATGCACCACAGCTGTAATCTCCCTGCCCCAGGGCTTTCACACACCCGCAGGGCTGAGAGATTGTAGCTTCCCCCTGTGACTGCTGGGACCCAGCTTGGTACTGGCACTGGGAAGGCACACTGGAGGGACTCTGTACCCACAGCTGTGAAACTCTGCATCCTGTGACAGCAGTGAGGTGCTCCAAGGACCCAGAATCCACAGCTGCTGGGACTGAGAGTCCCCAGCAGTTGTGGGACTCATAGCTCCAGCTGGACGTGGTGCACCTTTGAGGCTGGGAGCCTTGTCAGCTGATAGGGCTCCCAGCTACAGGAGAGATCCAGTTACACAGGCAAATTAAAGCTTGATAACAGTTTCAAGGTCTATCTTTATAGCTGTTTGGAGCTTTTTATTGTGTGATTAGTACTTTGCACATGTATCTGGTCTCAAGGTAATTGTGTAATTAACCAGCTAATTGTGCTATACCTGTAATGTGCAAGGGGCTCTAAGTCATTATGGTCTATATACTTGTGTTCTCTAAATCTCTGCTTGGTTTGGGGGTTAGGAGGTCTTGGGAGGCTGGGTATTCTGCTGTGAGAGGGAAATTTTCTGTGGCTCAAGGAATATTTCTGTAAGTTTCATGGGAAAGAAGAGTTCTGTACAAATGGTTTTAAACAGTAACCAAATGTACTAACTCTAGCTTTTTTTCATCATCCTATGAAATTTTATTGCAGAGACATAATAAAATATAAGATGTCCCAAAAAGTCTAAAGAAAAGTTTAAATATTTTATTAAATGCTAGAAAACTGGTCCAGAAAGGATAACTTTATTAAATGTAGGTGGGTTTTTTCTTTCTTTTAGTGGTGCTTTACTGATAATTAGGGATTTTAGCTTAGAAAGAAATGTTTGTGTAGGAGTTTCGTAATGCCCCAGGGTCCTGTCCTAGGGAATGCATTTAATTGATACCTCTCCACCCTTCTGTCTGCTCTGTAGAGTAACGTAAGTAGTATATAGGCTCTCTGCCCTTCAATGCAAATGTGACAGGTGGGCGGGACATCCAGTCCCGCCCCTTCGCACCGCCCCCTTTCCTCTTTTATGGTGTGTGACGTCACCAACCCCACCCCCTGACCCCAGTCACATGGTGCATGACATCAGCAACTCCACCCCCTGACCCTGGTCACGTGGTGCACAACATCAGCAACTCCTCCCCTGACCTCAGTCACGTGGTGCGTGACATCAGCAACTCCTCCCCTGACCCCAGTCACGTGGTGCGTGACATCAGCAACTCCTCCCCTGACCCCATTCATGTGGTGTGCAAAACCAGCACCACATGGTTCATGACATCAGAAGGACAACCCAAGCAGACCCTCAAAGCCCCACCCCTCATGCTGCAGTGTGGTGGTGTGACCCCTCTAACAACCCGCCCCAACACCCCCGACCAATTGGCAGGGGTTTCAGAGGCCTCAGACCTCCCAAGAACAATGCTGAAATAATTGGAATGAATACAGTGGGGGTGGGGTTTAGGCAGCAACCCCACCAGGTCTATCTGCTTTCCCAAACGACCCCTCTGTTTAGCTGAGACAGTGCTAAGGCAAGCAAGGGCAGCTATGGATTCTATCACAACACCTGTAGGCCCACTCACCACATCCTCAAGACGGCCTTATAGAAAGCATTACCGTAGAAATAGTTTTGAGGAGGAGACCCAGCTCCTTCCCCAAAGACTCTTTGAGACGCCTGACCCTGTTGGGGAAGAGTCTGTGAACAGGCAATTGAGTGAGAACCAGGACCTCGAAGCAGACGTTGAGACTTTGGAAGATGGTATCTTTATGCCTGAGCCTGCGTG
>JAGPOW010003685.1:59059256-59076773 GCA_030014935.1 Caiman crocodilus
GATCTTGCAGCATGAGGGGTTGGGCTTTGAGGGTCTGCCTGGGTTGTCCTTCTGATGTCATGAACCATGTGGTGCTGGTGTCACACACCACATGACCGGGGGCAGGGGCGGAGTTGCTGATGTCATGCACCACGTGACCGGGGTCAGGGTGTGGAGTTGGTGACGTCACACGCCATAAAAGGGGAAAGGGGGCGGTGCGAAGGGAGCGGGACCAGAAGTCCCGCCCACCTGTCACATTTGCATTGAAGGGCAGAGAGCCTATATACTACTGACGTACAGTGCACAGGAAAGACCAAGTAATCTGGGCAACAATCAATGGGGACAGGGCCAGTAACTTGGAGCTTCAGAGTCAATACAGAATTCAAACCTGATGGCCTTAGTTTAGAAAAACATTTAAATAAGCCGGGTAAAGTAACTTAGAAATGTGAGTGCTTGAGCAGTATGCTGAATTAGGCTCGATTAAATGAATTAATCAACCTTGGTTTTCTATATTTGGGTGCACAAAGACATTTAAGCACCTAAATGTGTCCTCTTTCGAAGAGGTGTTGACCACTCTTAACTGTCAAAAGATTTGATGCATTTCATTTGTATTAGATTTAAACTTTATTCACTATGGGTCTTGGAACCTCTCAAAAGCCCAGATTCAGGAAAGCCTCTCTAATCAAGAATGTACTTAACTATGTGAATATGTCAAGCACATACTTAAGCATACATTTAAGAGCTGACTTGAATAGGGAAGAATTTAAGCACATGCTCGTGCATTTCCTAGCTCAAGGAAACTGTCAGAACAAAGAAGTGCTAACATATGAATTGGGCATCCAGTCTTTTTGCTCCATATGTGCAGTTCATTCTATAGTGCCTGATCCATTAGTAGGGCCAACGTTTCATAAATAAGTAGTAGTAGTAACTTTAAGGTACCCATTTTTTGAACTAAGCTAGATTAATAGTTTTGTACACACACAGCTTTAACCCCGTATAACTTGTGTTTCAATGCATTTAAAAATTATATGATCACAGTACTTTTCACTGAGCCATATCACATAACATACTATATTTTTTTGCTTAAGAGAATTACAAATTAGAATACCTTTTTGTAAACAGTAAAGAAAGTAAAAAATGTCTAGGCTTGGGGTAGGAGACTAGAACCATAGAATCATAGAAAGTAAGGGCTGGGTATGAAGTAAATTGCAGGTGAGAACCATTGAAGAAGCAGCTTGATATATAGATTCTATAGTATGTAGTTGAATGGATTATAGCAACTGAGAGGATTATATACGATACTTGACTCTTGCTTGACCAACCAAATCATGGCAGTCACATTTAGAATAATGTAAAAACAATTTGAGAGCATCAGTGTTTTGATGAGCGCACAAAATGTAAAACCAAACCCTGTTCTCTCACCAAGACTGCATCACTTGAATCTCTTTGTTGTCACCTATAGTAATCAGTTTTGTCTGAAAAAATATAGGAATGGCAGACTTTCCCAACATGTAGACCTCCTAACTTCTTTTTTCTAGGTGCCTGTCAATTCTAGGTGCACTGCTTAAAAAGTTTTGGGTTTAACGTTTAACTTTTTCTCTTTCACTTCAACATCTTTCTTTTAAACCCCCCTATCCTGTGCAGTAATGTGGGGCTTATTCTCTTATAAAACAAAATGTTGACAGACTGACACCTTCTTGGTACATTTAGTTTGTGGGGGAATACTGTCTCTCCGTGTTATATTTAATTTCTCACTCTGTTGAAACAGTTTGCTCCTTCACTTCATTTTTCCTTTAGATGTTTCCTTTTTGCCCATATGAAAGGTAAGCTACTTGCAATTTTCATATCTTGCTCCACAATAATAAACTAATATTTCCCCCTTACATTTTCCACCTGCATTCTAATATTATAAAAGCTGTCTGTCTGTCTTTCTGTCCATAATGCTTTATTTGGACAAACAGCTAATTAGAGTGTGAAGAAGTATTCAGACAGGAGGAAGTGGAGCGCCACCAGGATGGTGGGGACAAAGGGGATGGTGCGGGGTTGGGGGGAGGCCTTGCTTCCCTGCTCTGCTCCCTGGAGGTGGCGGCAATGGAGTGGATGGAATGAGAGGGGCAAGGCCAGCAGTGCTGGCCTTGCCTCTCCCAGCCTTCCCTGCTCCCTGCAGGTGGCAATGATGGAGCATTGTGGGGTTGAGGCCACCAGAGATGGCCTCTGCTCCTTGCTGCTTGGAGGCACTGGTGGTGGGGGAGGAGGCTTGGAACACCTGGGGGAGGGTGAGGCCACCAGCGCTAGCCTCAGCCCGCTCCTCCCCCTTCTGTTGTCACCACCTGCAGGACTGAAGCGGTTGCAGTGGTGGGGGAATAGTGGGCCTGGGCCCAATGCAGCAGCAGGGAGGAGCAAGCTTGAGTGAGGGCAGAAGCTGGTGGTGGGGTAGCAGTGGGCTCGACATGGCATCTGCTGGGGAAGGGGAGGAGTGAGACTCCCCCCCCTCAGGCCAGGGCCCACTCCTTCTGTCTCCCTGCCACCACCGTTGAGTTGACCTGGGCCCTCTGCTCCCCCACCACTGCAACAGCCTGGCTTCTCCCCACCTTTGGGCCCAGTCCTCCTCTGCACTGGGCCTAGGTGTGCTCCTCCCCTCTGCCAGCTGCTGTGTCAAGGAGGGAGGGAGTGGGACCAGACCCCAAGTAGCAGGAGGGAAGTGGGGAGTGAGCCTGGTTGGGGTGGGGGCATGGGGTACCATCCCCACCTGCTGTACCCCCACTCCCTCCCATCATTGTTGATGGACAGTTGGCTAGTATTCTCATATGAGCACTTTTGTGTGTCAGGGAGAGAAGCGCACATCCAGACAAGTGCAGATGTGCATTATATAGCACTGCAGACCCATCTGTGGCACCACACACTGCACATGCAGGCATGTCCCTCTCTACTACCTTGTGGCATGGGAGGATGGGATGAGTTGCTGGCCCCAGCTTCCCCTGCCCAACCTGGGGTGTCCTGCCATGCACCAGTGTGTGCATGGCATGAGTGTTCACCAGTGACAAGTAGTAGTGGCACAAGATGTGCTGCTGCTACTTGTCCTCAGGGAAACAAACAGCTACACTCAACTGGATGCAGTCATGGTCTCTTTCAAATTTTAATTCTTAGCTGACAGCATCAGTTCTTAGTTGATGAACAGCCAAGGAAAAGCTCAAAGATTTGAGGAAATGGTGGTAGTAAGTACAAAAGTTTATGCCATTCCCCACTGAGCCTGAACACTGTCAAGCAACTCACCCCACCTACTCACTTGTGCTCTGCCTGTCCTCATGCCTAGCAACTGGGAGATGATATATGCCTTAGAAGGGTTCTGAGCAATTGCCTCAGAGCTGCTTTAAGGAGCTCCTGAGGTATGTGCTCAGAAACCCCTCCGAGCCACGTGCTCTGCTTTACTGCTGGGCTTAGATATTGGTGAAGCAGGAGTGGGCAAGTGGGTAAGACTTGTTGATCAATGGAGAGTATAGCCATATGTAGAGCAGACAAAATTCTGGTTTTTGGTTGCAATAGACTTCACTTGCATTTAGAAACACAGAAGCTGCTGTATGTTGTTTTGCAAGCCAGCTTGTACTTGCTACTTTGGAATAAAAAGCTTTCTTTGAAAAGTTAGACCTTTACATCTCCAAGAGTATTTCTGAGCACTGAACAAATACTTAAATAAATAGCAACTGTGTCTTCTTACAATAGGCACATTGATTTTCCGTAGGGTCTAGGTTGATTTAGTGTGCGTGTTAATATGTCCTTGCTTAACTATACCCAGATGACCTCAGCTTCAAATTGCATTTATCTCTTGAATGTAGCATGATTCTTTCATGAAAGAGGCATGTTATATAAGCAGCTACTGTTCTAGGCTTTTATATATGTTCACATATTTGTGCTTCTGAAAATAGGGATGATTCAGTCTGTTTAGCATTGAAAGCTTTAAAGGAAGCAGCTACTTCTCACATTTTACTCCATAAAGAGTAAAATCTGCACAGTAAACTGCATACTATAATCTACAGTTTATGGTAATCTGTTGTGATGATGTATCTGAATGTGCCTCGAGTTGGGCACCAAAAAAATCAGAGTATCTCTTATTGCTAGTTGCTTTTGGAAAACTTGCTCACTTGGTTCTTAAAAAGACTGGTGTGACAGGCCCACAGCACACTCACTGCAGCACCAGTCTGCTGGGGAATTGACTGGCACTGGAGGAGGGTCTGCGGAGTGGTCCGGCCCCGAGGACTCCCGGGATAAAAGGAACTCCTTGGCAGTAGCACAGGGGAGGAAGAAGCAGAGCACACCACAAGTATAACCTGAAAACCTCCTCACAGCTGGGGTGGACCAGCACACCCCCCTTGGGGCAGGTTGCCAGGCCAGATCCAGTTGCCACAGGAACCCTCCTGTAGAGACATGCCACAAACTTACCTGTGGCACCATTGCGTGGAATCCTTCCAGGGGCTAGAGCCCTCGGCAGAAAAGGAGATGCTGCATGCAACCGAGCACCAGTAGGAGAAAGGGCAGGTATTGGCATGGAAGCTGTGATGGGTGAACCCAACGGTGCTGACCTGACCAAGCCTCTGCTCACACACCACAATGCTGAGAATTACTGTGAGGGCAGCTGGGATGGGAGGAGACCAGCCTGAGAGAGACTGGTAGAGCCCACTGGGGGAGAAAACCCATCTGCGCCTCTGTAGCGACTGCTGCTGCATTTGAGTGGGTACAGACCCAAAATCCACTGCTAGTGCAGCAGCGGTCATAGAGGACTTTAGGGAGCATGAAGGGACATTGCCCAAAGTACTGGGGTACGTGGCTGGATGTTACCAGGCCTAGGACCCCAGCTCACCTGTGGAGCACCCACAAAGGGGAAGCCAGCAGGGGCCAAGTGAAGCCCACCTCACCGAACACAGAACACTGAAGTAAAGTGTTGGGGTGCTGGTAGCATTGATGCCCTGACTGCTCGCACCAAGTGAGCATGTTTAGTTTCATTATCATTAATTTGTGCACTTGTTGGCCAAGGGGACTGTGAAGAAAGGCATGCCAGTAGAATGGGTGGTGCCAACAACCCGTCTTAGACATCACTGAGACCAGAGTGGAGGTGAGGTGTAGGGGTGATGAGACCTCACAGAAGACCTACCAGCTCAGCCACCTGGCATCAGTGAGGAGAGGAAGCAATGAGCAGCACCTCCAACTAATCTCAAATAACATCAAGTTCTGGCAGACAGGTAGGCCTTGGGGTGGTGCCCAGGTTGGCAGGCACAGCAGTGGTGCCGCTTCAAACATGAGCCTGCCAAAGCTGGTACATTTTTCCTATTTAATTTTAAAGGGAGTGTATTTGGGCGGTGTTGAGCATTAGAAAGAACAACTGTCCAATTACAGAAACAAGCCATATACTGTTCTTATGTTGATCTTTCTGTACATCTTCCATATCATTAAACAGCTATTTTGCAGACCCCTTGACATCTTAGCAAGACCTACAAACCACCACACATTTGTTCCTTAGTCCAAAACTCAAAATACAGTATTAGTGAGAAATGATCTCTTGGGGCAAGGTACTACTTAAAACACAACCTTTTTGCACAGAAAAATGGTTTGCTGACAAGACAACATGAACTTTTATATATACAACTATTTCAGGAAGGAGTATAGATGAAAGAACTGGCTCTAAAACTTTGTATCAAGGCTTAAACTTTTAAAATAATGACCAAATGTAGGCCTAAGTTTCCTACATGACACATACCCTTAAATGTAGTCATGACACAACCTGGTTTGCTGACTTTGGGCAGCCCCATCATATAATCCCCTTCATAAACACATCAAGCTTCATTCTGAAATCAGGCTGATTGTCCCCATTACTCTGATTGGTAGGCTGTACTAGAATCTCACAGACCTAATTATTAGGAATGTGGTCCTAATTTTTTGTGGTCATTTTATGCCATTTATTCTTGTACCAGCATTGTTTTTCAGCTTAAATAGTTCTGTCTCCTATGTGTTCACCCTTTGTGTTGATAGCAATCATATCCTTTCTCAGCTTATTTTGCGCTAAGCTAAAAATACATTTTTTTTGTTCCCCTCAGATGATGGGATTTCCATTCCCCTGGTCATTTTATTAGCTGTAGCCTTGAGTTTTTCTTTCTTGAACATATGAGTGACCAGAATTGTGTATGGTATTCCAGATGAGGTGCCACCAGTTTCTTGTGCAACAGCACTCATACTTCCCTGCCTCTGCTAGACATGGCTCTCCTCTGATACATTCTAAGATGGCTTTGGCCTTTTTCTTAGCTGCATCACTTTGCAGCTTATAGTCTTCCTGTGACCAGATAATAGACCCAGTTCTTCTTCCTCTGTTTCTAGTTGTTGAGTTCACAGCTTATGCAAAAACTTACTGTAATAAAACCTTAACAGCCAAACCTTGCATTTTGTACTATTTCATTTAATCCCATTTTTGTTACTCCAGTCCTAAAAGTCCTCCACTGTTGCTGTGTGAGATCCCAACACTCCTGTGCTTTGCAAGTGCCTTTCAACTTCATCAGCAAGTTTTATTAGCACACTCCAAATTTTTATGCCTAAACCATTAATGAAGATTGATCCCCAAGCTGATCTTAAAGAAATCCACTAGTAATTTTCCTTCAGCCTGATACTTTCCCTTTCATGTTACTCACTGCCATCTCTCCTTCAACCAGTTCCTTACTCATTGTACAGTTCTTCTACCTACTCCCATCTTCTCCAGCTTCACCAATAATTTCCCATGTGCCACTGAATTAAATGCTTCAGTGAGAGCTGTAATAGATGAGATCTACTGTATTTTCTTTGTCTAGAAAACACATCATCCTATTGAAGAAAGGTATCACGTTTAATCTTATCATGCCCATCTCCATTTAATTCAGTTTGCATTTTAATACATTTTTCTTTAGGTTTTTAATTGTTTTTTTCCTTCCATCTTTGTTCTAAAGCCAAGCATGCTCTTGGAGATGGATTAGCAGGCCTTCAGTTTCTCAAATTATTTGTTGTCCATTTTCTTAGATTTTACTGTTTTCAATTATATGTTACCACCCCCAAGTTGGTAGATTAAACATACAGGAAAACCTTGTTCATTTGAAAGTAAGGGGATCAAAAAAATACCAATTTTGAAATTAGTGGGTTCAAAATAAACCTGTGTATATGATTAGTTGTATAGGAGGTCACGTACATGTTAAATAGCATGTTAATAGAAAAAACCCAGTTGCATAGTTACTACTTTCAGTTAAAAAAACCAAACATTTTTTTAAAAAAATTGATGCATTTTATCTTTTTGTAAACTGTTGCAAGTTTCAGAATGGGTAATCCATAAACATACATTTGAGGAGCACTTCTGTATATGTTTATGCATAGTACAAGCTGTGTGAGATATTAGGCCAAACACAAAAGGCTCACGATTTTATAATATGGTTCATGAGGCTGGACACCAGCAGTTTCAAGCCATGATGACCCCACAGCTCAGCACTGCTCAATATGTGTGTGTACTCCAGATACATCTCCACCCCACAAAGGCTCCACATGCTAATCAGCCTCCTGACTTGGAACTGGAAATGGGTGTTCTTGTCATAAGTCCTGGGACCCTTCAAATATGTATATGTAGAAGAGGCATAAGGCTGCTTGGTCCAGCTCTACCTCCCAGAGTGTAGTGGGACATCACTGTAGTGACATCTTATAGTCAAAATATTTTGGCATGTGGTCTTTAGCCAAGATAATGTAACAGTCATGTGCAATGGGCTGAGAGAGGGGTGACAGTTTCACATCTACATAGATATTCAGTGATGTTTGCAGGGCATTTAAGCTGGTGAATAAACAGGAATCTTTGGAATTGGGAAAGAAAAGTGCTGTTCTTCTATGGCAGTGAAGAGGAAGTCTAAATGTATTTAATATATTGGTGTCCAATGCCTTGAAGAAGAGTAGGTACTGTGGGGGACCAATTGCAATGGGCACTATGTCTTATTTAGATGGGCTGCCACACAAGTCTGCAGCGCCACATATTGCATGGCCATGCTTGTCTGGACATGGCCTATTTGTATTAATTTTCTTTATTAAAAGCTGAGGCAAAGTTAATTTGGTTCTTGAACCATACTTACGTCGTTCTTAATCTCTACTCCATTTTACTACATTGGGAGATATTGCCCTCCTCTTTATGATTTTATTTGTATAGCTGAAGAACCCTTTGCTTTTTAATATCCTTTGCTCTGTTGACTTTTTCTTATTCTTTCTTTATACCGTGACTGCTTCATTTCCAAAGCTACTGGGTCCCTTTTTCCATTCTTTGTATATTTTCGGCTTATTTCTAGTATCTTGTCTGAAGTAGCCATTCATCCCATTTATGTTTGGACAACAACATTAAAAAAAAGTATGTTTAAAAAACAGAATTGTAATAATTTTAGCACCTTGGACTTGAGGAAATTTTAGGCCTCCTCTCCTCTATAGTCATGTCTTTCAGAGTTTCAGTCCAGTTAATTTCCTAAATATTACCCTCAGTTTATCAAAACATGTCTTTTTAAAATCAAGGACAAACCTACTTTTACCATGAGTATCATTTTTATGAAAAAGCTGGCTACTACAGGGAAAATAGTAGATCAGTGAATATGGGCTTCCAGGATGGAACACAGTCTTGTGTATCACATACAGTCTTGAGGCACAGTATCTTTACTGTATCCAGTAAGATGGTTTGTTCCAGCAAATGGGCAAAATCTTATGCAGGAAATATTTACATTCAAGCATTCCAAGCTCTGTAATTTTCTATCATTTGAGGAATAATTACTAAACAGGTACATTTACTGCACAGTTTAATATGTAATGAAACTCCTCTTGAGTATGAAAGATGAGAATAAAATGGTTCATTTAAGTCATTGAGAGAAGAGTCTGTGTACATAGAAAATAACTGCTATTCTTCAATGATTTGTATATTTGCTTGATTTTTATATATTGACTTAGAGTTATATGTGTGAAGATCAAATGTTTTGTCTTTGGTGATTTACTAACAAGATTAAATAACTAATAGGTAGGGACCTACTGAATTTGGGGCAGCTGTCTCCTTATTTTGTGGTCCAAGCATGGTGCCAGTCATTATTTTTGTGGTGGATTGTGACAGCTCCCCCCAGGCTTCTAATTGGCTGAGGGGCCCCAGAAGTCCTTCCTTTCCCTGGAGATTGACAGATGGCAGATTGACAGATTTCTAATAGAAAAATTCCAGACCAACTCTATTCTTTTTCTTAGAATAAATCCCTGCTTAGTGATTTCAAGTCTCAATTGAATAGTTGTTTTTCAAGAATATCTAAATTGTCTTGTTGAAGTAGTTGACAATGCTTTAACAGCTCTATCCTCTCCTTTCAAAATCCACCAGTGTTCCTTGGGAATCCTGCCATCTCAGGAATGGCTTGTATTTTTTTTATCCAATGGCTGCATCTGTTGAACATTTAGAATAGATTTTAGTGCATGCCAGCATCAAGAAAAAGTGAGAATTAGAGCTTTGTTACATGTTGCACTTTGAGCTGCTCAAATGTTGATCAGTGTCAGCGCTAGCTTGAGTTTGGAGTAGTTACAATTTAAAGCTAAAAACCTTTTCTGACTGTCTCCCATTTGCACAGATATGATTTGCCATTAGGGGCCTGACTAGGAGCAGGTATGAGTTACCACTACTGGGCTAGTGAGCCAGGACAGACTTCTCTGGTGGGGACATATAGGAGATGGGTTGGGAGGATGTGGGGGCATGGAACATGAAGATGAGAGGTGCAGAGTTAATGGGATGTGGATGGGTAATGAAATGGGAGGTGGAGAGAAAATGGGGGCCGGGGAAGAGTCGTAAAATGAAGGAAGTCAGCCACTGTCGGATAAAATTAAAAGAAATGAAAAAGAAAATAAGTTAAAAAGAAAAAAAAGGGGGGGGGGAAGTAAATTAAAGAAGGTCTCCTGTTTTAATGAATTGCAATTTGGGATTGGGATGTTGGGGTGCTAGCCATGCTTCCCAAGGTGGCTGGCAGGTGGGAACAGTAAGGGAAGGCACTTTTGGGGGGTGACTGTCCCTGAGCCAGGAAGGAAGCCCCAGCTCATAGGGACTTGATCCGGCCCCCTACCTCGCTCCTCCCTAGATCCCACTCGTGGACCTGTCCATGCCCTGCAACCTGGCTAGCTGGCATGTGCTCTGGAGGATGTTTGCACAGAGTTCCACCCTGGGCATGGGAAGGTCACTCCCCAGGGAGCAGGAGGGGGAGGTAGCTTGGTGCCAGAACTGCCCCCTGAGCAGAAGAGGTGGTGTTGGTGGGGTGGGGAGGGAATTTGTCCACACAAAACAGGAGGGTGGGGGAGAGGACACTGCATCCTGAGATGCTGGAAGACTGAAACTTGTGTGGCTCACCTGTGGGAAGTGGACACATTAATGGAACAGGAGCGGGGTAACATGGATCAGAGATAAACTTGCTCTAGAGTGGCATAATGTTAAGCTGCCTAAAGTGTGCTTAAAACTAATTTCAGATGTTAACGTTTGGACAATCCAGGAGTTAAGAGCACCAGAAACCACACACCAGAAGCTTGTGGTGCTTGGGCCAGGTGCCAGATGATTGGAAGATAGCCAATGTGCTCCCCATCTTTAAAAAAGGGAGGAGGGAGGACCTGGGCAACTACAGGCCCATCAGTCTTACCTCAATCCTGGGGAAACTCTTTGAGAAGATCATCAAGGAGTACATCTGTGATGGGCCGGCATCAGGGATGATGCTCAAGGACAACCAGCATGGTTTCATTAGGGGCAGGTCATGTCAGAACAACCTGATTGCCTTTTACGATCAGGTTGCAAAAACATTGGATGCAGGTGTCACCGTGGATGTAGTCTTTCTGGACTTCAGCAAGGCCTTTTATACTGTTGACCACCTCATCCTCATTAAAAAACTAGGTGACCGTGGCATTGATACCTACACGGTCAGATGGATAGTAAATTGTCTGAAGGGTCGTACTCAAAGGGTGGTGGTGGATGGGTCAGATTCGACCTGGGGGGAAGTAGGCAGCAGAGTCCCCCAGGGCTCACTCCTTGGGCCCGCACTGTTCAATTTCTTTATCAGCGACTTGGACGATGGGGTGAAAAGCAACCTGTTTAAATTTGCTGATGATACCAAAATTTGGGGTGAGGTGGGCACACTAGTAGGGAGAGAAAGACTGTAGCAAGACCTGGATAGGTTGCAGGGGTGGGCTAACAAAAACAGGATGCGTTTCAATATTGACAAGTGCAGGGTGCTGCACTTGGGCAGTTGTAACCAACAGTACACTTATAAGATGGGAAACTCCCTTCTTGAGAGCATGGACACAGAAAGGGATCTTGGAGTCATTATTGACTCCAAGATGAACATGGGCCGACAATGTGAGGTCGCAGTCGGCAGGGCTAACCGGACCTTATTGTACATCCACAGGTGCATCTCAAGTAGGGCCTAGGAGGTGATCCTCCCTCTCTACCCAACACTGGTCAGGCCACAGCTGGAGTCCAGTTCTGGGCGCCCCACTTCAAGAGGGATGTGGACAACACTGAGAGGGTCCAGAGGAGGGCCACCCCCATGATCCAGGGACAGCAGGGCAGACCCTATGATGAGAGGCTATGGGACCTGAACCTGTTCAGCCTCACAAGAGAAGGCTGAGGGGGGTCCTGGTAACTGTCTATAAACTCACTAGTGGGGACCAGAAGGGTTTGGGGGAGACCTTGTTTCCCCTAGCGCCCCCCGGGATAACAAGGAATAACAGCCACAAGTTGTTGGAAAGTAGGTTTAGATTAGACATCTGGAAGAACTACTTCACAGTTAGGGCGGCTAGGATCTGGAACCAACTTCCAAGGGAAGTGGTGCTGGCTCCTACCCTTGGGGTCTTTAAGAAGTGGCTTGATGCCTACCTGGCTGGGGTCATTTGATCCCAGTTTTCCTCCTGCCCAGGCAGGGGGTTGGACTTGAAGATCTACAAGGTTCCTTCTGACCCTATGATTCTGTGAAAATGAATATGTAACAAGGGCCTAAATAGTACCTAGACAGACTTTGGGTCTAGGCTATGAGTGCCCTCTGTCTGCCAAATGCTAAACATAATCAAAAAGTGTCCGTTTCTTATGCAGAAAGTTTTCCCCTTATTTTTTGTTAATATCTAAACATTTGTAAAATTCGAATGTAGTAAGTTTTCTCTGCAAAGCACGACTGCCCACCCCCCTCCCCCTATATGGCTACCTCACACCAACAGATTTTTGGTTTATTTCTCATGAAGAAGCACAAATTCTATATAAAGTTTGTGGAAATCTAACTGCAGACTGCCTTGTTTTGTAGAGATACCTGAGCTAGCCTGGATGTAAGCCAGTCTAACCAAAGCATCATGAAGCTCAGAGTAAGCTAATTCAACTTGGCTTTCTGGAGTGTAGCCATACCCTTAGTTAGAATTTTGCCAAATGGCTTGGGGCCTTGAAACTGATTCAGGAAACTGCTAATTTTAATCCTGTGTTCAAATAAGGGCCTTGTTACAGCTTACACTTTGAGCTACAGGGATTTTGATGCTGAAGTTAGTAGCTCCAGTTTGGAGCAGTCATGCTTCAGGTGAGCAGGAGCCTGGAGTCGTGGAAGGTAACCCCCCCCATTTTGAGGTTCCTTGAACCCCTGGGGCTCCCTCTGCCCTTCAAGGTTTCCTCTACCCTCCCCCTGGGGCTCCTTTCCTCTGCCTATGGCTTATTTCTGGTTGCCCATGCTGTTTGGGCCAGGGCAGCAGACACAGAAAGGGTTAACCTGCCTGCCTGGCACCAGCTGCCAGGCTGCTGCTCTTCTCCTGGCTGAGCTGGTACAGAGAGTAGCAGTGGCAGTGGTGGCCAGGCAGGCAGGTTAACCCATTGTTGCTGGTCCCCTGGGATAGATAGTATTGGCTGCCATAAGTGGAGGGGTGCTGGGGAGGGTGGCTGGGGGCAGTGGGCCTGATCTGGGCCAACGGGGGTGTGAGGATGTTTACACTAAGGTGTAGGCTAGAGTGTAACACAAGCTGGGTAACATGGATCAGAGATAAACCTGCTCTGGACTGCTGTAACTTTAAGCTGTATACAGAGTGCTTAAAACCAGTTTCAGGTGTTAATGTGTGGACAATTCAGGGGTTAAGAGCTCTAGGACCCACTCAAAACTATCATGTTAGACAGTCCAAAGATACCAACAGTGCCAAGAGATCCTGAATAAAGATTTTTTCAAGTCATATGTGTTGCAAACTCCAGCCCTTTAAGAGCAGAATCTAAATTTATAAAGTGAGTAAACTGTTTCACATTCCCTGAATTCCCAGTAAGGTGACACAACAATACTTTTTATGGAAGAAGTGCTGCCGAGCCTGCGCTTTTCCAGACTGAAGAGTCCCATGGCTCTCAGCCTCTCTTCCTAAGGCCTATTCTCTTGCCCTCTGATCATGCATGTGGCTCTTCTCTGGACTCTCTCAAGCTTCTCCACATCCTTCTTGAATTGCAGAGCCCAGAATTGGATGCAGTACTCCAGCTGTGGCCTCACCAAGGCTGAGTACAGCGGGAGGATGACATCCTGAGATTTACTTGAGAAACATCTACCTTACACTTATTGCTATTGATATATAATCAGGTTTGTATCCACCCACTTACTAAGCTTATCCAAGTCACCCTGGATCACTACCTTGTCCACAGGTATGGACGCTATGCCCCAAAGTTTAGTGTCATCAGTGAACTTAGGCAGTATGCTTCTAACACCAATGTCCACATTGTTGATAAAGATTTTAAAGAGAACTGGTCCAAGGACAGAGCCTTGGGGGATGCCACTGGTCATGGCATGCCATAATGATTTTCTATTGTTAACTACTACTCTCTGGGGCTGACCTCAGAGCCAATTTCCCAGCTATCAGACTGTGGTGTAGCTGAGGCCACAGTTGGTAAACTTTTCCATGAGGAGGTTCTGGGACACCAGATCAAGGTCTTTTTTAAAGTCCAGATTTATGACAGGGGGGATTTAGTGGCCATTTACAAACTGGTCGGGGGGGACCATTGGGGGAGTCCCTGTTCCCCCGAGCACGACCAGGAGTGACAAGAAATAATGACACAAGCTGGCAGAGGGTAGATTTAGGCTAGGTATCAGGAGGTGCTACTTCACTGTCAGGGTGGCTAGGATCTGGAACCAACTTCCAAGCGAAGCGGTGCTGGCTCCTACCCTGGCGGTCTTTAAGAGGAGGTTAGACGAACACCTCACCAGGGTTGTTTGACCCCAATACTCTTTCCTGCCATGGCAGCAGGTTGGACTTGATGATCTGCTCAGGTCCCTTCAACCCTACCAACTATGAAATATCAATCTCTTCTCCCTTGTCCAGGTGATGTGTCACTTGGTCATAGAAGGAGATGAGATTGGTCAGGCAAGATCTACCTGTGACAAACCTGTGCTGGCTGTCCCTCAGGATGCTACCCTCAGCCAGCTTATCCAGAAGGGTCTCCTTGACAATTTTCTCCAGTTATTCCCTGTTTTTTGTGCTATTAATTGCTTGAACACATGGCTGGGCTGCCACTTAAGTAATGATTAACTGGTTAATTGTGTCTTAAGTATAAGGTCTGCCAGGGGCCTGACAGCTAAGAGGGGTCAGGCTTCCAAATTGTACTCTGTACCAGCTCAGCGTTTAGAATCACCTGTGAACAATTTTTACAAATTCCATGACTTTTTCAGCTTGCAGAGTAAAGCACTTATCTTCTTGATCTTACCCCTTCATGGAAACGCTGTTTTGGTTCAGTTGTTGCTTTAATTGATATATAATGCAAAAAGTGCTTGAGGTTCCGGTGCCTTGCCTTCAGGAAGCTCTAATATGGTTGAAAGGCTGAGAGTAATGTAAGATGTCATCCAAGATTTATTTAAACCAGGTTTTGTGATTATGCACTGAAACATCTCTGTCTTTGAAAGAATTAAATATGGTTTAAAAAAGCGTGGAAAGGTAAGAATATGTAGTGTGAAGCCCTGGCTAGGTCCATGTCACAATGTTCACCCTCTAATGATATTTCTTACTCTAGCATCCTGAGGTACCCTGCAGCTGTAAATTATTTATTTGTAGTACTGACGTATGCTGCGAATTTGTCTTGTGCTGGGTTAATAGGAACAATTTAATAAACAAGGTGAAACGTTTAAAATAACTGGCACTGATATAACTCGTGTCTGGGAAGCTGCTGTTATGTAGGTTTATATATCTAGATGTTCAGGCAGAGTAATGTTGGATTCTTCTGGCAACCAGTAATAAAGCATACATTATTGAGAGGCATTTGTACAACTGAGTAAATGAAGCTGCCAGGAGAAGATCTATAGTGCAACAGGTGGGAAATACTGATTAAAAAATCCTCATGTAGTAGCCTGCCACAAAGGAGTTGCTATTTCTCTTAGAACAGGAACTTTTTTCAGTACAGAGCTGTGTCTGGCTGGCAAGAAGGCTGCGACTGATAGTCCTTTTTTCATCTGCTCATCTCAGACATCTGCAGTTGACAGATATAGTCATCTGAACCTGGCCTGTTTGTTTCATTAGTATCTGTAATGCCACAGATAGGTAAGTATCTTCGTCATTGCTTCAGTTCCTTAGCACCTTTATGTAATTTCACTTTTCAAAGGTTGGCTAGTAGCCAAGCCAGTGATTTCCTGAATTCCTAAATTAGGAAACCAGCTCAGCTGAGACATATGCAGGAAAGGCAGAAACCTTACTGAAAAACCAAAACTGCACCCGAGCCAAGTGGCTTTCCTCGCCCCCTCCCACCCTTTTTGGTGAATGAATACCTAATGTAAATATATAATTTTCTCCTTTTGAGTCTTTGAATATTTGCTTATCCTTATAAAATGAAGAAGGCTGGGACTGAGGTCTCTGCCTTTGTCAGAAGCTGGATGCTAATAAAAACAGAGCTGATTGTTTTGAGATGCCAGGGTGTAGGATTTCTAAGGAATATATTCATGTCAGCAAAGGGGTTTATCTGCAAGCTGATTGGAGTTGTTGATTTGTGACCTATATTTTATGTAAGGATCAACTATCAATACATAGTACATCTAATCCATCTTTATTGTTGTTATGTCCTCATTACAGGGTATTATGGTAAAAATCATAACTCATATATAACACCAACTTTATTACAAATGTCTTTTTAGTAGGATAAAGATTTTAACCAAATCTCATTTAGCTAATATTCATATTTAGCCTATGCACATTCCTCCTGAAGTTTCTCTAGGATATAAGAGTTATTGTGTTCTTTTCTGAACTGTTGCTGTCCTCTTCTGTTTCCCCTGAGAGATGGCTTACATTTCTGAGCACTTTTTTCTTGTCATTTCTGCATAAGTTTGGCCTGCCACCCTCCAGTGCTTCTAAGGTGTATTTCATATTTGTAATGCATTTTGAGGTCTACAGGTGAAGGAAGTATATATTCTACATGTCACATAATTGTTGCTAGGTATTACAAAGTGGCTTTTAAATATTATTGGCTGATGCAGAATAACACTATTTTTGTGGTGGTAGTATAAAAAAATCATGAAAGAAAGTAAACATGTCACTGAAGGCTATTTGAGTGAGATCTGTATCATCGCAAAGGCTTAAAGATTAACAGTAACTGTTTAAAAAAAATGAAAAGCTTGAGTCTGCATCAGTGGCATTTTTACTTTAGTGGAGTTATTCCTGACTTGTGCTATCACTTGTATCAGAAAAATTGGGATTGTAATTTAATGCTTAGTTTTCAAATGGTGATGTAAATCTGAAGTAAATGAATTCATTTCACAACTGAACTAGGGATCTTGAAGAACCCCAGCTCTTCCTTTAAAGACCTGAGGTTCAAGGTTGTATCTCTGGCAGCTTAAAACTGGATAAGACCACCAATACCAAACAGAGCACAAAATGCTTTTATGTGTTTATTGTGATGTTTTATTTTCGGGGGTTTGACAGGTATCTCTGTTGGAGCCTGAGTTAACCAGTTAATTGTACGATAGCTTAAATGTGTAGAGTGGGCCTCAGAGTGCATCAAGCTTTCTAGATCCAGTGGTTTTTGGAAGAACCTCACCTTCTGGTTTGAAGGAGTAGATATTGGAGTAGAGGGTTTTTCAATTAAAGCTGTATGAGAAATGGGGTCACCTCAGCTTTCATAGATTCATAGATGCTAGGGTCAGAAGGGACCTCAATAGATCATCGAGTCTGGCCCCCTGCATAGCCAGGAAAGAGTGCTGGGTTCAGATGATCCCAACTAGATGCTTATCTAACCTCCTCTTTAAGACCCCCAGGGTAGGGGAGAGCACCACCTCCCTTGGGAGCCCATTCCAGACGTTGGCCGCTCTAACTGTGAAGAAGTTCTTCCTAATGTCTTGTCTAAATCTGCTCTCTGCTAGCTTGTGGCCATTATCTCTTGTAACCCCTGGGGGCGCCTTGTTGAATAAAACCTCACCAATTCCCTTCTGTGCTCCCGTGATGAACTTATAGGCAGCCACAAGGTCACCTCTCAACCTTCTCTTGTGGAGGCTGAAGAGGTCCAGGTGCCCTAGTCTCTCCTCATAGGGCTTGGCC
>JAGPOW010003685.1:59084126-59120880 GCA_030014935.1 Caiman crocodilus
GTCCTGTGACCCTGGCACTCGTTTCCTGCCAATTGGCGGGGGGTCAGACTAGATGGCCTGCTCTAGGCCCCTTCTGACCTTAGGTACTATGATACTATGTTGACCCTGTTGTTGGTGAACATGAACACACGGGTGAGCTCGCTCTGCCCAATGAGCCACCCTTGCACCATGTGGTTCATGGCCCACATGATCTCCTTTGCTGTGTGGGACTCATTCATCACTTTGGCTTGAAGGAGATCCCACCAACAGCCTGACTGATGGCACCAGTGCCCCATGAGGAAGAGGTAGGCATGATCTCCACCCTGGCTGCTCCAGATGTCCGAGGTGAAGTGCACAGCTACCTGTGGACCTGCCTCACGCAGCTCCTCCCTCAAGTACTGCCTGCATGCCTCATATGGGGAGGGTACTGCCATCCTGTTGAAGGTGGTGCATGCGGGCACTTGGTAGGATGGGGCCACGAGTGCCATGAGCTGTCTGAACCCTAGTCACTCAACTAGGGAAAAGGGCTGGCCATCCAGAGCAAGCATCTCCCTGATGCTCTGGGTGATCTTGCTTGCCTTTGCAACGTGCCCCCCTCCCCCCATTCCAGGGCGGCCTGCCTCTGCTTCGGGGGACAGAAGCTTCGGAGTGAGAGGGGGACTTCTTTTTGGGCACACTCCTACTTGTGTCAGGCTAAGGAGGAGCAATGACAAGGGGGTGGTGCCTGCAGAGATGCATCAGCATCCCTGTGGTGCTGTAGTGTTTCTCTTCCTTGCCCCGTCTGGTCTTACATTGGCAGTGCAGGCGGATAGCATACCTGGGATCATCTGCTACCTCAAAATGATCCCACACCACACTACCTCTTTGCTTGTGGGGTGTGGCTGTGGATCCTACCTGATCCCCCTCCTCAGCAGGCAGAGGCACAACAACAGAAGGAGTGGACTGAGCTGAGCCACTTGCCTCCACAACCTCTACCTCAGCCTCCTCTGAAGTGCCTTCTGGGAAAGGAAACTTGGCTCTAGGGGAACTTGGAGAGGGGTGGAGCACAAACTCATATTCTTTCTCAGTCCCAGAATTTCTTTTGCTAGGGTGCTCAGGTCCTCTGCTTCCAGATCCAGCTCCTCCCCTGATACTGGAAGGCTCAGGCTGGGAACTGAAATGGGGGTGGAGGAGATTGTCATCACACTAGTGCAGCTTGTTGTCATGCTGGCAGTGCTGGGGGTTATTATTATGGCTGGAGTTATTGGAGGGGGTGCAGATGCAGGCACTGGTCCCACCTCCTTGCTGCCACCAGTACCAGAAACCTCATGCCTGCTAGTGCTAGGGAAGAGGCTGCATCTAAATCGGGGGGGAGGGGAACTTATAGCTCTCCCTCTCCCCCTCTCCCTCCCTGGCCAGAGGATCTGCCACCTGCCTTTCCAGCATGCTTCATATTTAATGTGCTGGAAAAAAATGTGTGTCTGTGTCATAAAATTAATTGTATGTGCACTGAGCGCTTTCCAGGCAAAGCACTACTTTCTTTTTGGGGGGGGAATAAGAATGGGAATGGGTGGAGGGGAATAAGAAAAACAAATAACAAGATTTTGGGGAAGGGTAGACAAGGGTAAATACATAGGAAAGGATTGGCAAATGGCTACAACTTAGTAGCAAGGCACTGCCAAGCTGCAAGCTTACAGAATGGTGCTGCAGTGCTCAGTCTCTGCTGCTCTTGCTGAGACAGACAGAGCTGCAACATGGCAGAAACTCAGTTAACAAACAGCCTTTTATGCTGCTTCTTTGTTCTTCCCCCAGAGCACTGGGACTGGAAGAGACCTCAGGGACACATCATTGTCACTGGCCAGCTACAGATGTCAATATCAGAGCTGTTCTTTCTCCTCTCCTTCCTTCTTTCCCTGCAAGCCCGCCCCTAAAACAGCTCCAAAACATCTGAAATGTTTCAGAAACATCTGAATAATTTCTGATGGTGTGTTTTGTTTCAGAGCTGCTTTGGAGTCCCACGTTTCATTTTGGATTCAGTGTTTTGACCATTGACGCATCCAAATCTAGAACAAAATGAAATGACGGCTGAAATTTTGTACAGCCCTAAGAGCTGCTACTAAAAGAGAGTGTTGATACTAAAAGAGTGGGAGAGCTGCTATTAAATCCAGTGTAACAGGGAGTCTTTACTTATTTCAGATGCTTCTATGCATATGACAACCTTTTAATGGAGAACACATCTCAGGTTCTTGTTGGGGAACATGCATTTGGAAATAGAGAGAAAGTGATTAACTTCAGTAGTTTACTTTAGTACTATGCATTACGTTCAGATATTCCAACTTTTTTTTGTTTAATGCCTAAACAAGGGTTTTAATGATAGTACCTCAGTTACTACTTGCCCAATGATAAACCACTATAGACCTGAAGACTTTTTATTTATAGGCATAAAATTTACCACTGAGCAAGATATAAGTAATGGCTATGCACCATGCCGTTCTCTCTCATGGAAAACTAGTATGCACCTGATGTTCTGCACCATTTAGAAGGAATACCTTAACTGGGATGAGCTAGAACTTCTACTTCAAGCTAGGTGGACTCTGCAATTCAGCTGGGACGCTCGGGACGTTAGTTATATGGTTTCCCTGAGGAATGTGACTATGTGTGGTCATGCCCTTCCCAGACTAGAAATCCAATCTTTTTCAAGGTACACTTCACAGTGCAGACTTTTCCTGCAGTAGATCCCTTTTCTCATGCTTCCTATTTTCTCCCCTAGAGTCTTCAAAAGAGCCTGGAAGAGTAAGCACACTTCTAATGCTACTCAGACAAAAAAAAAGTGCACCCCTTGGCAGAAGAGCTCCCTACGTAGTGACAGTGATGCACACTTCACTGGAGCAGAAGACCAAATGGAGCCTAACTGCCTAGTTTGTACATAACTTTAACTCTTTTTCTGATGACAAGCAGGAGTTACCTGAAGTGGCAGACTGTTTCCTGCTGGTTCTGAGAACGTAACTTTAAGGATCAGGTAGCTAAAAAAAATTAGGTTGCAACTGAATTTTCCCTAGCTTGTAGGGCTGTGCAAAGCTTCAGTAACCAATTCAATTCAGAGGAGATTTGGTCTGATTTGGTGGCCAAATCTCCCAATCTGAATCAAATTGGGAGATCCATTACAAGTCCAAATTGAATTAGAAGCATCTGAATCAATTTGGAGAGATTTGGAGATTTGAAAGGCTTGCAGCAAACAAACTGAGAAGAGGGAGAGGGATGGGATGATCTTTTATATATGGAAAAGGCTGAGAGGTGGGGGGAAGACTGCTTTGATATTGACATCCAACTGCAATGATATTGACATCCATAGCTGGCCAGTGACTGTGATCTTTCCCCACACGCACAAGTGATATGAGTGAAAGGCAGGTCCTGCTTGACCAACCTGATTACCTTTTATGACCAGGTAACTAAATCCTTGGATAATGATGTCACCATGGATGTAGTCTTTGTAGACTTTAAGAAGGCCTTTGACACTGTCTCTCACCCTATTCTCATGAATACATTAAACAACTGTGACATTGATGCCTACAGAGTTGGATGGGTAAAAAATTGGCTGATGGGGTGCACCCAGAGAGTAGTGGTGAATGGGTCATGCTCAGCCTGGTGAGATGTGAGCAATGGGGTCCCCCAGGGCTCAGTCCTCGGGCCTGTACTCTTTAACGTCTTCATCAGTGACTTGGATGAGGGGGTTGAAAGTACATTGTCTAAGTTTTCTGATGACACTAAGATGTGAGGCAAGGTGGGCACATTTCAAGGGAGAGAGAGGCTGCAACTAGATTTAGACGGACTACAAAAGTGGGCAGATGAGAATAGGATGGAGTTCAACATAGATAAAAGCAGGGTGCTGTACCCTGGGAGAAGGAATCCACAGCACACATACAGGCTGGGGAGTTCCCTTGAAAGCACAGAGGTGGAAACAGATCTTGGAGTCATTGCTGACTCCAAGATGAACATGAGCTGCCAATGCCAGACTGCAGACAGCAAGGATGCTTTGGATGAATGACAGGTAGCAAAGATTCATGTCAAGCCAGTCCAGAGAGGTGATACTCCCCCTCTATGAGACTTTGGTCAGGCCGCAATTGGAGTACTCTGTCCAGTACTGGGCGCCACACTTTAAAAAGGATGTGGCCAGCCTGGAGAGAGTTCAGTGGAGGGCCACGTGCTTGGTGGGAGGGCAGCAGGACAGGCCCTTATGAGGAGAGACTGAGGGACCTGAACCTTGGCAAGAGGAGGCTGAGGGGGGACCTGGTGGCTGCCTACAAATTCACTGGGGAGATCATCAGCAAATAAGAAGAGCCCTTTTCTCCCCAGCACCACCTGGGGTGATGAGGAACAATGGTATTAAGCTGATGGAGAATAGGTTTAGGTTAGAGATCAGGAGGCAATATTTTACAGTTAGTGTGGCCAGAATCTGGAACCAACTTCCTAGGGAAGTGTTTCTCACCCCTATCTTGGGCAAATTAAAAAAGAGATTAGATGATCACCTGTCTGGGGTACTGTGAACCCAGCATTCATTCCTGCCTGTGGCAGGGGGTCAGGCTAGATGATCTATTCAGGTCCCTCCTGACCTTAGCTACTATGAAACTATGATACCAGTTTTGCTTTCAACAGTTTGAGGTGCACTTGCACAGAAACCCCTGTACCTGTCTCCCTGAAACTTGGCAGGCTTCATGCCCATCCCTGCAAAAAAATGACAAAATTATAGGTATGTTACTGATTCCCCATTATAATCTATGGCTGAATCTCTGAATCAGCCAAATCAAATTACGATAGAGACTTGAATCACCAAATCAAATCACTGTCCCTCCGAATTGGTCAAATCTGAATCCAAAGCAAATACTTGTTGCTTTGCACAGGCCTACTAGCTTATACAAACTATAGGAGAGCTAATTTCCAGAACCTGCCCTGTTAAATTGTTGTCAAGAAATGTGGGTAACACAAGTAAGGGAGCAGGGTGGGTAGACCAATGCTACTGTTTCTTTTCCTGAGGACATCAGAAAGGCACAGAAAATACAGAGCTGGAGAAGGGGTCTCTTGTTTGGAAAGCAAGACGAATTAATGAAGTGAGATTTTTCTGATGAGTGTGGACTTGCATTAGGGAAAAAGTCTAATTGGTCAGCATTTCCTGTTAAACCCAGTGTGCCATTCATCACCAGTGCCAGTGCTCTTACATCACAGAATCAGAGACAGATTTTGCCAAGTCTATTGGCAAATAGAATCATTTTCTAGATACAGCTCTAACAGCTGTTGAATCTGCATGTCATGTCTGTTGGGTCCAAACAAAAATGCTTCAGAAGGAAAAAACATTCTTTGAAAACCTCTTTCTGGCTCTAAATATGCACAGAGGAGCGTAGATTACCTTTATTTACTTAAATTCCAGATGAATTTACCCTCCCATTTTACATGGGAGCAAAGCCACTCATCTTCAATTTAAGTACAAGGTTGCGGAGGGTTGGACTGCTGCTGCAGCTCCAACTCTTATCCCAACCTGAGGTTAGGCTTGAAGCCAAAGATGCTCCCTGCTCCCACAGCCTCCCCCTCCCCTGCAATGCTGTTTCCCCTCCCCCAGCCACTGCCATCACTTATTCTCTAGCTCTGGCCCTGCTCCAGCCTGGGGCATGGGGCATGGGGTTGCTTCAGCTCCAGCTTGGCCTGGTAACTGTGTGGCAGCAGCTTTAGCCCAGTCCTGGGTTCCAGCTCTGGGGCCCATCCAGAACTGTTGCTTCTGCAACAGTGGCTACCAGGCTGGGGCTGGGGTAACCCTGTGTTCTATGCTCCAGACTGTGGAGGGGTTGAGGGGAACTAAGAAGGAGGGTAGGCATAGCAGGAGGAAGGTGCAGGCACACTAGGGGGTAAAGCAGCAATGGAAGGGAGTGCAGGCATTGCGTGGGGGGAGGGGGCAGATACTGAGACATGCAGGCACAGGAAAGGCAGGCAGCAGGGGGGCACGTTGGTGGAAGGGGGGCACAAGGGGAAAGGGGAAGTTGGCCTGTCCCCTAGTTCTGCTCCTACTCTCTATATGTCCCCCCCACCTGATACCCTGCCACTGCTTTCCCTCCTACAGCAGTGAGGGGGACGTACTTAAGACGACACTCCAGTAATTAGATTCTATACATGGAAAATTATAAAAAAAAATTACATTTCTTTTATGTCTAGAATCTAATTATTGGGGGTCATCTTAAATTTGGAGTCCTCTTGAATTTGGGTAAATACAGTAGTATTGGAGTTGGAGTTTCTAATCCTTTATATTGCCTCTTGGATTTTATACCTAGCAGTAGATAACCCCAAGGACCTTGACATTTCTCTGCTTATTTTTCATTATTATTTTTATTATCACTATGAAATAGTGCCCAATATATCCCAAGCATTCCAGAGTACAGATCAATAATATATGTATCTTGCTCTTAAAGAAACCTTTCATTGAAAATCCATTCCCCGCTTCATTAGTGTTATTGAAGTGACATTTCTGTAACTGACAGGTTCAGACTTGCATGAAGAAAACAGCCAACATGGTCTTGAAATCAGCACATCATTAGAGACTTCCAGAAGCCCTCTGGTGATCCAGAATCAGAGGCAGACCCTGCTAGGTACATTGGACTAGATTGACTATTCGCCTGTTTCAGAATGGTATTTTTTATTTTTCAAAAGCACTGAAGTGCAAAGTTAACTAGTCTGAGCAAGATTTAAACATTAAGCCTACTGACTTCATAAATTGTTTTTTTCTTTTATATCAAGCCCTCTAGTAAAAGACAGTGTTGAGAGCTTGATATAGCACTTTGTTTTATTTTAGTTTGCTGTCTAGGGCTTCATTCCTATCTCAGTTAACATGATGCAAGTCGGGTGTAATTCCATTGCTACTAATTGGGCGTGCCTACACCTGCACATTTAATGCTCATTAGCTAGACTTAAGGTGTATTGTAGATTTCATAGAAATTAGGGCTCGAAGGGATCTCGGAATGTTATCAAGTCCAGCCCCCTGCCCCAGAGTCAGGAAGTCAGCACAGGTCATAGGATCCCAGCAAGAAAAATGTCCGAATGTCTCTTGAAGGCATTCAAAGTAGGTGCTTGAACCACCTCCTGGTGGCAGTCTATTCCAGACCTTGGGGGCTTGGATTGTAAAGAAGTTCTTCCTTACGTCCAGCCTGAAACAGTCATGAAAAAGTTTGTAACCATTTGACCTTGTCTTCCCCTGGGGCGCTCTGGTGAACAGACGTTCCCCCAGATCCTGGTGAGCACCCCTGATAAATTTATAGGAGGCCACCTGATCACCCCTGGGCCTGCAATTTTTCAGGCTGAAGAGTCCCATGGCTCTTAGCCTATCATCATAAGGTCTGTAAAGGGCATGTGTCTACATGTGCACACCCTTAATGCATCTTAAAAATGGCATTTTAAGTCTATTCTAAGACTAAATTTGATTCCTGTGTAAGGCAGGAATCAAATTTATGTGCAGAGAGTTAAATCACATTAGAGAACATGTAGACATGCTAATGTGCATGTCACAGTGTGTCCATTCACTTCAGACTAACTTGAGTCCCAAGTCTGTCAGCACACCTGCGTTAAACTGCATTAGTGTGTGCACCTGTGGATAAGTGCCTAAATTGTTTTAAGGGGTTTAGGTTGTAGCCGTGTGGGTCTAAGGACATAGGCAGACAAGGTTCCTTGGGTGAATTTGATATCTTTTATTAGACCAGCCCAAATAGTTGGAGAATAGTTATTAAGCAAGCTTTCGGGTTCAAAAACCCTTCATCAGGCTAAGGAAGTTTCAACAGTTGGTGTGTGCTCTTCCTGGATGGAAATTGTTTTAATGAACATTAGGCTAATGGGCATCAAGTTTAGATGCACATAAAAGCACATGTAGACATGCCCATTGAAAATTTCTTGTGTAAGCAACAGAAAAATCAAACCTGTTGGAGGTGGGGGTGTTTTAAATAACACGAAGGTGGACAGGAGCCAAGAGTTGCATTGCTGCTGTCTTATGCTGCTGTGGGAAAAGGAAAATGTTAAGAGACTAGTAAACTGCTTATTCAGTAAGGAGTTACTTGGTAAGCTGAGGCAATACAGCAGTTGTTGTCAATTGAAGAGATGCCAAATGCAAAACAGTAATGGAGGGTTGTCCTAACTCTAGAAAGTTTGAGAACCACTGCCTCATAGCAACAATGAATACCAACTGTTCTGTGATTGTCTTTCCTACTATCAGTATGAAAATAGTGCTCTGTAGCCACTGTGGCAACAGAATGCTGAGGAACTGTCCAGTACCTCCTTTCAGAAGACACTATTATGCAGCTCTAGGCATTGTGAGATCTATTCCTGCCACTCAACCTACCAGACCAAAGTTGGAAAGGTAGCCAGGCTCTGTTCTCATACAAATGATGGATTTCCTATGTAACCACATGATATCCTGCACAGTTAGTCTGAGCACATTCTTCTGTTGTTGGCCTTTTAATGATTTTTGGTTTCCAGTTCTAAGAACAAAGATTGTATAACAGTAATTGAAATGATTTCTACTTAGAATTGTTTTTTTCCCTCAGAGAAACACTCTATACCACTCAAGAAGATGGCTGTTCTTTTGGCACTAATATTCCTGTTGGGCATCTTTTTTGGTGAGTGCTAGGAGTCTGAGAGCAGGTCTGAACATTTTACATGTGTGTGGGTGTGGGCATGTGAGAGAGAGAGAGAGAGAGAGAGAGAGAGAGAGCTCATGCATGCACACACATATACACTGTATGTCATGTGCTCTGTGTGTGTATTTATGATTATCGAAATTGGTGTTGAGGGAACTTCTAGGATATTCAGTCTTCCTTTTACAAGTGAAGCAGATGCAGCAGCATCTATATTAGAATCTATATTGCCATTCTAAATAACCTCAACCCTTATGTCAAATAATAGATTTTTCTACTGAGAGCACATGTTAACCTCCCTGGTCAGTACAGTTTTTGGATATTTGTTGATTGTTTTTTCTAATCGCAATATTTGTCCATTAAAATCTGGTTGATCAGGCAGCTGACTGGTGTTGGTAATTTTAGGTCATTATGACATCTGAATAAGCAAACTAGGGCTCTGCAGACATTCAAATCATCTGGGAGAATTCTCCTGCTAGAAAAACTTACCCAGAGCTGAGTCTACAGGCATTCAAATTCCAGGGCCCTGAAAAATGGGGAGCATGCAGTGCTGATGCTGCACAGCCAGCTGTGCATGCATCTCAGTGTGTTCTGCAGGCTCCCTTAGTTTGCATGGTGGCAGAAGGCAGCAATACATAAGGCAATCCTGATTGCCTGACCCTGACTGCCCACATTCAGCCTGCATCTTCTTGTAGAACAATGTGGAAATTGTAAAGAGGGCATGTTCTGCTCCCAGTTGGAGCAGCAGAGTTCAGCAAAGGACAAATTGTATCCCTGAGGGGCACAGATGGGGGTGGAGAGGAAGAGATGCAGGGGTACTATGTTCTTTTCTGAGAGAAGTCACAGCATGTACAGACATATGCTATCCCAGGAGAAAATTCTGGGAGAAAAAGCCTGAACATCTGTACACTTGTAGTTTCTCTCCCAAGAGAAACCAAATGTCTGTACAAGCATTGGTGAGGTGTAGGGGGTACACATGCGTGCATGTGCACCCACCCCCTGAGATCGGCCGTGTATTCCCTGGAAGGCCAGCCAGAGGAAACTCACACTTCTGGTTTCTCTGCTGGGTTGGCAATTGGCTGCTGGGGGGTCCCCTCCATCAGCGATCTGATGCCCCTCCAGACTCAGGAGGCACCAGTCACCCATGTGTACAAGGCCATATAACTAACCAATTGCATGCAATGCTTTGAAAAAAGACAGTCAACATGGGGGACAGGATAAATGTGCATTGCACTT
This sequence comes from Caiman crocodilus, assembly GCA_030014935.1. Classification (NCBI taxonomy): domain Eukaryota; kingdom Metazoa; phylum Chordata; order Crocodylia; family Alligatoridae; genus Caiman; species Caiman crocodilus. The sequence continues at coordinate 59,093,981 of JAGPOW010003685.1, forward strand.
CACTGGGTCTGGATTTATAAGTAGGGGAATATAAAGTGACACCTGAGAGATTATTTCTACATTAAGCATTGGTGAGGCTATTGTTGGAATACTATGTCTATTTCTATGTCTGCACTTCCAAAAAAGGGATGTAGAGAGTAAGGGTCTCCAATGAGTTACAGGGGATAAGGGTCTCCAATGAACTACAGTACTGGTTTTAAATTCAGGAAACTAGCCTTATAGTGAATGACTTGAAAAGCTTAGTCTATTTATTTATCAAAGAGAACATCAGGAGTTGGCTTAACCATGATCTATTTATAAGTAAGTGTAATATGGAGATGGCTTCTAACAGTAGATGTTTCTTTAATTTAGCAGGCAGTTATAACAGGACCCAGCTGACAAACTCAGGCTAGAAATGAGGCATGCATTTTTTTTAACAGCCAGAGTAATTAATTTTTTAAACAATTTTCTGAGGTGTGTTATGTATTCTTTTTCATTATCTGAAGTTTTTAATTCAAGACTGAATATACTGCTAAAAATGTGCTCTAGTTTTGTCACAAGTTGTGAGCTGGGCTGTGTCAAGACTGAATGATGTATTTCTGGTGAATATCATCCCCAAAATTCTTGGTCTGGGCAACTATGGCTCCATTTTAATTTTAAATCCTTTTTTACAGTTATGGGTATACTTCATTAATAGATTAATATGACTTTAGGGGACGATGTTTTTTTTTTTGGTTTGCTGTAAAAGAAAAAAATGAAAATTTTGTGCACTGACTCAGATACATTTCAGAGCACTCTTATAAATCTAAAACAAATATTATTTTAATGTTGTAATTAATAAATTTATAACATGAGCAATAGTTTGCTACATATCCGTATACTACATATCTACCTGCTGACAGACAGGAAACCATTAACCTAGCTTCTATTTCTTTAATAGCAATTGGGCATGGCTTTCACTTGCACTTAGAAGCCAGCAAGCAGCAGATGCAGTTGAAGCTGAGGTAAAAGGGATTCCTTGAAGGGCTTTACTTACTGCTACTGGTTAAGATCTCTCGCTCAGCTGGTTTTGTATGGCCCAGGGAGAGATGATCTCTGGCTGAGGTCAGCTCCATTCAGTTTGTGTTTCTTGATTTGAGACTTGATTGTGGCACCATCGTGCTGCTGCAGAGGGGTAAGAGAGATTCAGTGGGCGCATCTACATATGCACCCCACTGCACAGTTGGTACTGCATGGTTATTTAGTACTTGACAAAGCAGTGGCACCATGGTTAGTGTCCTCTGACACCACAGCACTGTACCAACAAACTATGTCACTGTAGCGTCTCATATAGATGTACCCTGTAAGTATACTCCAGTGCAACCTGAGGACACAAACGCAGGGCTTCTATTTTCAGGAACCTGATTGATAGCCCAGGATAAAGGAGACTTATGCTTTCTCTGTAGACAGCTCTTTCCATAAATCTGCAGTGAAGAAGATGGCATGGGAGAGGACTGGGACATAAGGGAAGATTTTATGTAGACTACTAGCTTTGTGGTCCTTGGTAGAGGTGCTCTGCCATGTACTTTGGAACTCCTTCAAAATAAAAAAACGAGCTCTGGGACCTCAGACCTGATTCCCCTTGATGTAAGTGCATTAAACTTTGGAACTAGGTCATCTCTCTTCCTCCATGCATGTGCTGAAGCATCTTTTCCCTGCCCCTCTCCATGTCATTGAGGGCTGGGGAGTGTAATACATGTTCAGTGTAACTTTATAGTCTGAAATGACATTTCCTGATACCTGCTCATTGTTCTTTTGAGACACCAGAATGTGATTCTCCAGCAACACCTTCAGCAGGAACTTGTCTCCTTCCAAGAACAGGTTGCTGATTTGCAGATTCAAGTAGACACTTTAGTAAAAGCCTATTGGCATCAACACTGGGAAAGAAAGAATGTGAGAACCAGACAGTATGGAGTTGCGGTTGTGCTTTCTTTTTGTCTGAGAGCAGGGCTGTCCATTTGGTGGCCCATAGGTCACATCTGTCCCTAAGGAGTTAACCTACAGTCCCCTGGACTTCTGGCCTGGGGACTGCTTCCTGCCTCCCACCCCACAAGCTGCTACTGGTGTCTTTGGGCTCCTCCTCCCTTCTTCAGCTTCTGTTGCCTGCCCCCACCCCTAGAGGTGGGGTGAGATGGAGTGGGGCCGTACAATTAAAAGGGTTAAGGGAGCCCACAGCCCAGTTGCTCAGGGATCCCACATAGCATGGCATACCACAGCATGATAGACAGGGCCAATTTATCCCTAATGGTAATGGTAATGGTAATGAAAATGCTCTTCTGGGAGCATTACAGTAGGGGGTGAGAATGAGGGGTGGAGGGCCTTTGATGCAAGGTGTGATACAGAGAGCAGCCGACATAGCTGCAGTCTGGAGGGTTGTACAGCTAGTACAATATGGCTAGGGGTCCTGTGGCCTTGAGATACTCAAATGGGACAGGCCTACCTTGAAGAATAGATTTAAATCCAGAAGAATAAAGTGTCAGTTACTGGAGAACATTCATGGGGCAGTTGTCCTGGACAGATTATTGCTATTGACAGTCCCATAACAGCCAAAATGTTTCTGCTTCTTCATAGCAAATTTACATCCTTCAACTTCCTCCAACTTTCATTAAACTTATGTTGATTTTAAAAGTGAAAAATGTCAAATCCACCCTCATGGAAAATTTATAGAGCCAACTATTGCATTTGTACAAGCATCTTAGCCTTCCTTGAGAATTTAATTGAGAATTATATCATCTGATAGAATTAAATGCCTGGTATTGGACGGTTCACAGCATCTATACAGCAGACATAATTCTTTATTGAATTCTATAGATTTGTAGAATAATTGAGAATCATAAGGTTTTCACTTATTAAATTCTATATAAAGCTTTTGATTAAAGGGCTATCCCCAAGAGCAATAGCCAGCAACATTTTTTTTTTTAAAGCTGCGGTCCAAAATGACCCAGCTCAGGTCTGAGGTAGTCTGGCGCTGGGACCAGACTGCAGCTGCTGCTTGCTGCTTCTCCCAACCACAGAATAGTCAAAGAGCCCCTGCTATTGAAAAGCTACCAAAGCCTTCCAGCTCTGCAGGTTGGATCCAATGGTTCCATGGATTAGATTCAGACCACCAATCAATCCCTGCCCTAGAGGTTGAAGTCAGATTTATCCCTAAGAAAAGGCACTGTAGAAGTAATTGCAATGCTCTCTCCCACCATTATACTTAATTCCTTATCTTGAAATACACCTATACATTGGACAAGGTCCAGGGCATATGAAATATTCAGTCCCCTAACCTCATTGTGGCATGTTTGAGCAAAGAGGCAAATTAGTGATGCTTACACCATACTGCTAGTTATGGAGTCTTGGAAGTGCCTCTCTCTGATTCTGTACAGAGTTCCCTAGCATTGTATCTCTTTCACAGTATCCATCAGGGTCCGTGAGCAGTTGGATACATGGGAATGATCCTATTCACAGGGAGGATTTTGCTCTGAAGTCATCAGGTAAACCAAATTAAAGTAAAAATGTTCAGTTGTACAAAACTCTTTGCTGTGCCTTCCTACTGTTCTGTAGTGAGGGATAATCTTTGTATCTCATTGAAAGATATGTATAAGCATGTTACCTGTTAGCATGGCTGCAAGGTCTATCTCAAAATTGGACCACAACATCTATTTTCTGTATGCATGAATGCAAGGGTTCCCAAAGTTTTGCATAGGGAGGGCCACTTAATGAATGAGACACCATGCTGGGTGGGGTCATGTAACAAAATTAATCTGCGGTGTCATCCCTTTGTTTAGCAGAGGTAATATAATGTGCTTTACATAGCTAAAGCCTAGGATAGGGGTTTCCAATCTTTTTGGGTCAATGTACCCCCGGAGGCTGGTTGAGAAGGAAGGAGTCCCCTGGTGGCCAATCAATGACTGGTAGAGTCCTCCGGCAGCCAATCAGCAAGTGGCAGGGAGGGTCCCCCAGCAGCCAGTCGACCTGGAGTGGGGGGTGTGCACAGTGGGGAAACTAGCACAGAGGGGAGGCTAGCACAGTGTTGGCCAACCCTTTTTGCAACTGTGCCACAAGTTAAGTCCAAAGTAAAGGATAATGGCACCCTAATAATCAGCCACCACTGTTGTCCAGTGCTGTTGAGTTCAGTGTTGTCTTGTCCCAGAGGCAACAGAATTCCATGGATTCCCTTGGGTCCACATGCTTACTTCAGTACTGACCCTCTGCTTCTGTCCCCTTCCTGACTGTCACTTTGATCACCATTGCCTTTCCCTGAGTGCTGGTCCAAACCCCATGCTACCCCAACTCCTGCTGCCCTTTAACTTTGTGTCTGGAGCTTATGTATCAAATATGCCCTGTCCCACTTGTGGCATGCAAGCCACTGGTTGCCCACCAGTGATATGGCATCATTAAATTCATGGGACTTAAGCAGCTGACTTTTCTTGCAAGTGTGTTGAGCCAGTGGGCATGTTGGGCCAGCTCACATAACTGAGCATCTCTCAAAACATTTTGCACAGTGAAATCTATTTTGTGGGGAGAAAAAGGGTGGTGGGAGAAGGGGAGCCAGACACCTTACTATGTCCACTACAGAGGACATTTAATTGATCCTTAATATTGGACCATAGGTCCATGCTGCTAAGGTTTGTCATTTTGTTACTGCTGAACTGTCAATGACTACAGCCTTACTGAGGAGCTAGTTTTATTATAGATGGCTGCCATTAACTTGGTTAACTGCAAACAAATGCTTTCCAGGTTCCAGGTGGCCTGCAGGGGACATTTTGCCTCTGCACTAGGGAATAACTATGCATCTGTTTTGTACACATTGTGTAGTTGAGAGGGTTGTTGTATTTTGGAGTTGTTCATTATGTATCTAGTACTTCTGGAAGGAGAAAACTTCCTTAACCAAATCTGTATTTTTTGCAGGTGCTTGTATTGTGAAACACAGTGAAAGCTATAGGACAGGAGCATTTGTTTGTTTGTTTACATTTTGTTGGGAATATGTCCGCTCTCCAGATGTGATTCTCCAGGTAAGAATGCCATAAAGCTACGTATCTTTGTCATCTTCTACGGGTTTGCTCCTCCCTTCCCCACTCCCTAAAGCATCCTTCTGATGATTTAGCAAAGGTACATTTTTTCTGGAAAGTAAGAGGTTAACCATACTTCTCCAGCAGACTAAACTGATATATAGATTAAACCAGATGTTTATATTAGCAACAGCAATATAAATAGAAGCAAGACTTGCTGCTGGGTCTTTGAATGTTGACAGCTATCCCAGGGCCAAATTTGAATATTACTTTAAAAAAAAACATTCCTTAGCAGACCAGCCTAAAGTTTGGGATATGAGTGGAAAGAGAGATTATCTTCACCCCTACCACTGAAAAGGGATGCGGGCTCAAGGGTGTTTTAAATTAATCTCAGAAGTTCTATTTATAGCTAGGCAGACACAGTAGTAGAGAAGAAGAGGCAGCCAGCCAATTCTCCTATCCTAGAATATCACACCTTCATTGAGTGTAGCATCTCTCTGAGGCATGTATGTTGTAGGCATCTCTCTGAGCCACTTTGTGTTTGTGATGTCACTAACAGTTGCTAGGGAAATGGAGAGGCTGCTAACTTGTGTCTTGACAGCAAGGTGGAAGATAAATAGCAAACCCATTCAAATATCATTAGACAGGGCCAAAAGGAAATGAATGTAAATGCTAGGCCAGTTTTGAATCATATCAAAGCAGAATTTCTTAGAGCAATCTTTTACTTTATTCAAAATGAAATGAATAAAAACAGGTAAGTCTGTTAATATGACAGTGTAACATCATACATTTGACTGAGTGGCAGCAGCATGGAGTGGTGGGTGGTGGCAGCGGTTGCTGCATGTTAGCTTCCTCCTCCTCTTGCATCTGGCTGGCTGGCTGGTGCTGGTGTGGCCTGCAGAGGGGTGCCACTGACCTTGCTCCTGGGAGGCAGTGGCATAGGGTGATGCATGGCAGTGCTCTGTCCCTGTCTGTTGGTGTGTACCCCTTAGGGCCTTCACAACTACCCCAGGGGTATGCCTACCCCTGGTTGAAAACCCCTGGAATAGCCTGTAAGACAACTGGTACCCTGAGGCACTAATAGGGCCAGGAGGACCATAATAGTGTCGCAAGGGGCAAGGCGGAGCTAGACTGGGCCCACTCTGGGGCCCTCAGGCAGCCTTTTGAAACCTCATAAATAACATCAAAGCGTGTAGGCAAGGTAGAAATGGAGCGTACCTTGGGGAGCTGGAGTCGGGGGCAGGGGTTGAGTGGTTAACAGGGGTGGTACCCTGGCCACCCCTGGTCTCTGATCCGGTCACAAGTAAAACAATTTTAGTTTAATAAGAAAGAAATGTGAAATTAACTAGCTCAACATCCTTAGGTCTTACTAATGTACGCTGCACTATTTCAATGTGCTGCTTTTAGTAAGCTGATTTGATTTCAGAATCTATATATAGTCTTGGGAGTAATACTGAATGAACCTGATACAATGCCAATAATTGGTGTCTTTTGAGAATAACCTTATATGTGTAATACAACCAGAAAAGTTTGTTACATTGAATTGTGATAACATTACCTGCCTACTTCCATTATTGCTGTTCTGAATTAAGGTTGTTGTGATGAAGTACATATTTCTTATCTGATAAGAACATGTGTATGAGAGCTGTAGTGTCCTTAACCATGCATTTCCTGTTTTTTAATACTTAGATTTTGAAAAGTGATGAAAACCACACACTGTCATTTAAAAACAGTTTTTTTGGGAAAGCAGCTCAGTATCTTTTTAAACTGTGCTTTTCATTTTGTGCCAGTAAATGAAGAATTATTTTTAAAAAATAACTGGATGAGTGGCTAACCCCATTATTGAGTAAAAATAGGAAGTGGCTGAGGCCAAACGAACTGGGTCTAACACAAATCTGTCTCACTCAATTCACATTCACAAGATTTGCATATATTCAGAGTGTAGCTGAATCGGTGACAACTTTACAGCACAGCACAGCCTAGCCTACTTCTGCTGTGAGGGTAGGTAAAAAGTTTTGACATTCATACTAAATTGTCAGACCCAAAAATGGAACTCAGGCTTAAAATTGCCACGGCCAGTGCCAACGAGCCCAATCACTAAAGTGTCAGTCTGCCTCGGCTAATTACACAGGAAACCTGGCTAATGATATTTACTTCAGTCTGAATTTCTGATAGCTATTCACAAAGCATCCTCAACTTCATTTTATAGTAGGCCTAACCATCCGAGGCAATTTATGTGATAGGCACTGAGGATGGAAAAGTCATGTACCTATACACTTAAAGTCTTACAGTCTTTAATGAGATTTGCTTAAAAACTCCCAGCATGGCTAAGAGTACTTCAGATCCACCAGTGTTAGCAGTGCTGAAAGCCCAAATGTGGCAGGCCATTGGCACTTCCAGCACTTCTAGAGAGACTCCCATCAACATTGTTAAAACTGCCAGCAACCCTTTTACTCCAGCAAATACTTGCCCATCATAGCACTTGTATTTTTGCATTCCTTTGTCACAAGAAACATTTGCTTTCAATATGGGATCATTTTGGTTTACAAAATATGGACACTTACTTTATGTTGTGTTTTGGATTCCAGAGAAATAATAGCCCTGGGAATTGCTGGGCACTGCATGGATCTCAAGGGTACGTTGTGGTTAAGCTGTCCAAAGTAATCTGTCCTGCTGTTGTGGCATTGGATCACATTTCTAAGACAGACTCTCTGACAGAAGAGATAACCAGTGCTCCAAAGAATTTTGCCATCTATGTGAGTTACTTCCTTACCTTTTATTGTAAAACCAACCTTTGCTGATTCTTTCAGGGAGTTGGTTAATGAATCTGAATCTTTCCCACTGTGCCCCCAGTACACTCTGGGTTTTGAGACATAATATTTTAGACTACAGATGCTATTATCACCTCCAGCCTTAGCATTACTGATAATAAATCCCTTTATTGTTTATCCTTTCAGGGAATGAAAGATTGTGAAGAGGAGAGAACCTTTTTAGGGGAGTTTGTCTATGATAAGGATGGATCCCCTAACCAAATGTTCAAGCTGGAGGTACGCTTTTCACACTGGGACTATAATATTGCTTCCTATTATGAGCCATTATGTTCAAAACAGGCTTGTTCTGGTTTTAGGGCACCTCTGAGAGACCACAAAGGGGACAGAGTGCACCCTCAGTGGTTTTAAGCCCTAGGCACTTACCCATTCTTAATTTCTTCAATTGTTTCACTCCTAGGACAAGGGGAGAAGTTACTTTGAGGTAAAACACAGTGAGGTTTTATAGCACGCTGGCTGGTCAGTAGTAACTGCTTATGTGCATGTTTTTACCGTGTTGTGTGTAAAAACTAACTTGCAGTAACTTAGTCCTCTTCCTTTTACCCCTTAATGAAAAAAGGAAGTGAACTGCTGTGGGTTAGCCTTTATTTACCATGAGGTAGGAATGTGGGTGTAGATAGCTACCACATAATTACTGATGCTGTAAATCCTTGTGTTCATTTAGCTTGTTTAGTAACTTGCTCACATACCCAATGCATAACTGGGTTTTGTGCTGAGTTCAAAGTGCTTGTAGTTTTCATTCTGAAACTTAGTGACCAGGAGTTGAGAGACCAAGCAGTCTTAAAGTTTTATTTAACGGGAAAAACAAAGAATTAGAAAGGGCAATCAGACAATGTGTGGTTCTGGTTCACCTATGGTCCTACTATCCCATGATGTTGAGTAGACCTGCATGTAAATGTCTCCAGATTCCTCTGACCTGGTCTCCCATATCTCATTCATTCTCTCTCTGGCACTAGATCTCCCTTTCCCTGTGTTTTCAGGACTTGGTCATCACTAGTCAATCCAGTTTTGTAGGCTAGCAGGAATGTGGAGCTTGAAAGATCAAGGATAAACTTTCTGGCATGGTTCCTTAGTAACTCTTAGGTGTTACTAATACTTCATTTTTCTGCCTGTTTTTCAGGCAGACCCCTGGTGAGTTGAATCAAGATAGTTGTATAGGCAGTATCACCATAATCAGCCGAAGGGCAGAATCAAATGATATTGGGAAGTTCCATCTTTATCACTATGTTTCTTGTATATATGGGGTTAAAGTAGGTCTGGAGGAAGTTGAGTAGGGCATATAAGGGCAGCAAAATAAGGGACATATTACTTTAAACCCAGCTAAGCCTCTTGCTTCCCGAGCACCACTTATACCTGTGCATAAGGGAAAAGAGGCTATTGGAAAAGCATCCTTGGACAATAAGCAAACATACTATTATATGTCTTATTATTCCCCTTCCACAGGTTGCAAACTTGAAGCATTTTGGATACCTGCAGCTGAGAGTTCTGAACAACTGGGGTCACCCAAACTATACATGTATCTATGGGTTTCGTGAGCATGGGGACCCAGTACTCTGCACCTATTGGTGAATATCTGCACAATAAATCATTGCATCTGGGTATCATGTTTGAGTCTGATAGCACTGCTATAGCCAGAAATAGCAAATGGAAGCAGGTCTGTTTCTCTGCGTTACTTTTGGTTAGTTCTACAATGGGACAAAAAGTAAAGAAGTATAATTTGATCCTTATCCAAATTATATTTTTTACCGTAGTTAAAAAGTGACAACTTTCTTATTCCAACAGTTAGTTGACAGTATGTTTTCTGAATTCTTTTTGCTCATTTTAAGTGATAAAATTTGTGTCATTGGCTTGTGGGGTTTTTTTTTTCATACAGGTCTTAAACACTGCAGGGCCAATACTGTTAAGGGAGTTGGATTCTATTTCAGCTTGTGTATCATCAAGGGAGTTTTATTGAAGTTTCATTTATAGAACGGTTATTACCATCACTGGAGGATAAGCCAGAAAGAAGCCAACTTGACTTTCATTTGGGCTGACTGTTTAGAGGAAGCAATTGCTTGCATTTTTCATCTGGAAAAAGAGAGACCTAATACATAGCATACATGGAGTAAACCATTTTGGAGTTGCTTCTCAGATCACAACAACATTCTAACCTTGCTCCTAGGGATTAGAGAAGTTCTTAATTCCTAGGCTGTATGTAACCCTGGTGAAACTCAGAAACAGAAAGCATCCCTGGTGGGCTGATATAGCCAAGTCCTGAGTTGCCTTGCTACACGGAAAAGAATAAGGGAAACAAATCCAGTCATTTGCTATTAAAATAGTTTTGCATAGTTAGAATGAAAAGTTAGCCCACTAAGATCAGTCATGCATGTGTGTCACCAAAGGCCTGCTTGAGAGAGATTTCCCAGAAGGGAGGAAAAAGGGGCAAAAGCATGGCCCCACTGAAATCAGTAGGAGGTTGATTTTTACTGGAACCACAATTTCACCCAGGGTCACTGCCTTGAAGAGTTTTTATAGCTGTAAAAGACCTAAAGGGATTCAGCCCATTTAGAAATCATGGGCTGGCCCTAAGTTAGTGTAACTATTGGCATAGTTCCATTGATTTACATTTGCCAAGGCCTGGACCCACATGTTATAAGCAAATCTCCTTGCAATTATTATTAATGACATTATGAATTGCATACTAATTTTGGAAATTCAGTTGTTGCTATTGATTTCTCTTGCAATTGCTGAAGTAATTTACCAGAAAATGAAAATAGAGAAAGGCATTGTTTCTCTAATCTTGTGTTTATAGTCATTTATTATATGCAGATCTAGGACTTAGAAAAGGTGGGCAAATATAGTGTGGTGAATTACTGCAACACACAGTTTTGTCCAGTTAAAAAGAAACTAGAAATTTTACTAATAGGCTAGGGGCCTCAGGCTATAATACTCAGTTTAAGATTGAAGCAAAAATAAATAGAACTACACTGGACTGTGCATACATTTGCTATATCATGTATTCCATATAAAAACAGAACAAACCAGGCAAAAACAATCAAAAGAGGTTTAATTTTCCCTCCTAGTTATTAGAAATAAGTGCACATCCCTTTCAGATTCATTAAATAAAATATAGCCTTCTTGAGCATCTTGACAGTGCATGCAGTACTTCTACACCTGAGTTAATGTTTCTAGTGAGCATTAAAAGCAGTCTTCAGGGATGTGAAACAGGAGCCAAATTACCAGGATCATCTAACAGACAGCAGAATTGCAGAACAAAGGATAGCTTGATTAGTGGGACAACTGAAAAAAAAAAGGGGCATCATTTAACATGTGGGGAATGGAGAGTCTAGAAGGAATTGCATGTATTATATAATGAGCCAGGATCTCAACTGACTCCCTTATTTTTGCCTGCATAGAAATATTGCTGCCATTGCCAGACAGTTGGTTTTATACTTCGGGTGTAATGGGAATCAAAGTGGAGTGCAGGTGGACATCTTTTGATCCTGTCACTTATGCTTCTGGGTTCTTAGTGATTCAGTATTTGTATTTCAGGAGTTATAGAAGTATGTTGATTTGTTTAATAACTGCCTTTTTCCCTGAATTTTTTTATTTTGTGAACATTCCTGGTGGATTTGTTTGATAGACAGGTGTCTTTTTTGTACACAAATGTACACTGAGAGTTTCCTTTTTAAATTCATGCTGAGTAGAGTTACATTGCTAAGATAGAGGGTTGTATCTGTACAGACTTTTGAACTCTTACTTCAGAAAACTTCTTACTGTTCCAGAGAGAATCCATTTTAAAATGAAAATTTCATCAGTATTTACTATGTCCTAAAATCTGTGGGCATGCCACAGAGTGAGAAATACAAAGCATATTTATCAGATGCAGAAACAAACATTTCTTTATTCAACATGGCACATGCTCTTTAGTGGTATCATAAAGCCACAATAACTCTAAGCTTTGAAATTCTGTTAGGTTACAGAATTTCTGTGTACCATCTTGTTTCTCTTGTACCATCTTGTTTCTCTTGTAAAGAGAAGAGAAAGAACAAACCTTTGCATGTTTTAGTGCTGTTCTAGGACTGCCAGTTTGGAAAAAATTTGTAGTTGCATCTAGTTTTGAGACTGCTTCTATATTATGCCAGCTAAGACCTTTTCATACAGTCTTGAGATGATCAAAGTGGCCAGGACTAAATCTGATGTATTTTAAGGATGTAAGCTTCTTCCTCGTAAGTGGTATATCTTTAAAAACATCTGTAGCATGACCTGGGTTGCTGGAATGCCTGCAGCACTCCCTGGTGGCCACATGATTCCTGCCCCACTCTGGGTCCTCAGGGTACTTCCCTGCTTTTTACCTGGCTTGCCAAGCCTTGATGTTTCTTGCAGAGTAGAGGGAGGTTGCCCCAAGGTCCCAAAGTGAACCTCAGGTCCTCAACCAGCCAGTATGTTTTTCCCCTAGGGAACTAAACTGTGGCCCTCTTGCCCCTGTCACTATGTTGGGGCTCCAGTGCCTTGGCTGTGTTTGTGGCCTCTGTCCTCCCCTGTAGCCACACCCATGCCTCACAGATGGTGCTTGATCACCATGACACTTGGCCCCTTCAGGCATCAAGCCTTTGTTGGGGTTTCAGCCTTCCTGGTTTCAGCCCCTTTTCTCTGGTTGTGCCCTGCTCAGCCTAGGTTCAGTGCTCTAGACCTCAGGTTCTGGGCCCCAGCTCCATGTCGTGCTTAATGGGCCCTTCAGCCCCTGGGGTCCCTTACTCGGGCAAGGCTGCTTGTGTACCACTCAGCCTTCTGGGTTCCTGACTTAAGCCAGGCTTTTTTCGTATCATTCAACCTCTTTATGAGACCTGTAGGGGTCAGGGATCTATGCAGCGTGCCTCTCAGGTGCTCCTGTGGCCTCTGCGCTGCTTTTGTAGCCACAACCTGGTCCTCCAGTATCAATTTAAACACAACACAAAAACAAGTGACTGGTTTCAAACAGTCTTCTCCAGTCTGGGTATATGTTGTCCTACAAGCACTACGTCCCTTTTGAGCTCTCATAGGTGTCTTCGGTGCTTGCTAGGCTGTCTCTTTCAGCCCCTCTCTTTCTAGAGCCAAACTGGTAGCCCTGCAGCATGTGCTGGGTTTATATGCCCTGGAGCACTGCCCCTTCCGGTCAGTTGACTTCCTAATTAAGCATAGGGGTTTCTCTTTGGGCATAATGGGCCCCTCCCTGTTGCACCTTGACCCAGCTGCTTGCAGCCTTTTCTCTTGGGTTGCCTAGGACTTAGCCCCACACAGCTAGGGTTACTGTACATCCAGGTTTTCCTAGACTTGTCCTCTTTTCAGATCCTCTGATCACAGTCCAGGCAGTTTTTTTAACTATGATTAAATGTCTGGGATTTTGTTCTGCTCAGCATCAACGTTTATCCCAGCATCTCCTGGCTTGCCCTAGCAAGGAGTTGCTTGGGGCTAGCAGAAGTTGTGGAGGGGTGCCATTGGAGGCAGGGTGCACATGCATGGGGATGGCATGCACCCAGGCAGGGTGATAGGAGCAGCCCTGGGTGTAGGTAAGTTGATGAAGAGTAGGGGTTGTAGGGCCAGGATTTGGGGAGTGTGTGTGTGTATCAGGGTGTGTGGAGGGGATGGGGGTGTGAGGGGTGGTGGGTGCCTTCCAGTGTTGGGGAAAGATGTCCAGGTGCTGGGTCATGCGTCAGCAGGGCAGGGAAGGTGCCTGCCCCTCCATCAGGGTATAGGTATGGGGGAGTGCCCCTTGGTGGCAGTGGGCAGTGTGCCCGTGCCCTTGCTTGCAGGGGCAGGGTGGCTGGGAGTCGCTGCAGGGTTGGGGGAAGCAGGGGTTTGTGAGTCAGGAATACAGGGCAGTGGCAGTACCAAGGGCTATGGGTCAGGAGTGAGGTGCAGAGATGGTGAGGGGGCTTCAGGTTGGGAATGAGGGGGCACCAGCATGGCCCAGAGGGCAGTGTACTGTAGGTTGGAAGTGAGAGGCAGCAGAGCAGCAGGTCTGACGGAGTGGAAAGCTTTGGCTTGGGGGTGAGGGGCAACAGACTGGGCAGCGGCAGGGCACTGGTATATCACTACCCCCCACAATCAGATAAGCCCCACCCCCAACAGCTGTCCTCTTTTTTTGAACCTTGAAAATATGGTAACTCTACACACAGCAAGCTTGTTGCAGTGCAACTGGCTACCTCCCTACCACAAGGCTAGCCCACTGCACTTTTCCCTTAACTAACAGGGGCCTCAGGCTCCCTGTCATGACATCTTTTTCAGAAAGTGAAAAATAAAATATTTTTAATAGTACAGCCAAATTCACCCCACTCTGGCTGTACTGTACTTAGAGAAGTACAACCTATCAGTTAACCTATATATCAGTGTAATTGGATCAAATAGAACAAATATCTAAGTATGATAGTCTATGGAGGACAACGACCAAAGAAAGCTAAGGGTATTTATGATACCTTCATAATAGTGGTTTATGTGCAATCAGATTTGTGTCCAGTACATGATCCATCTCCTCTACATAGCTATCAAAGTTCAAAGGTGAGGATAACTGTATGCATCTCTTCTGCTAAGTATTATGTTAATCTGGCAAAGAGCTGTGGATGCAGAAGTGGTAGCTGGTATCACCAGTGGGGTACAGTGCATAGGCCGCCTCTGTTAAATTTCTTGATTTAGGTGGCCAGGGTCCAAAAGTTGTCAAGCTTTGGAATGCAGAGAAATCGTGAAATCTCCATCCTTGGAAATCTTTGTGCAGGTTGGACAGATACTTGGTTTAGTTAGGGACCTACAGATCAGTGGTCACCTGGGGGACAGTGACCACCAAATAATAGAATTCACCATAAGACATAGAGTGGGAAAAGTAACTAGTAGGGTGGAAGTGCTAGATTTTAGAAAAGCTGACTTCAGTGAGCTCAGGCGTTTAGTTAATGTCTCACTGCAGAGAAAGAGATTTGTCGAGATGGGAGCCCAGGAAGGGTGGCTGTGCCTTAAGGAAGCGATCCTTTGGGCACAGAGGGAGACAATCCCGATGCAGGGGAAAAGGGGGAAAGGGACCAAGAGGCTTCCTTGGCTGACCAGAGAAATCCAGAGCAGCCTAAAGGCAAAAAGTGGGGCATATAAGCAGTGGAAACAGGGAGAGATTACTAAAGAGTATACCTCCTCAGCTCGCAGTTGCAGGGATGCAGTTAGACAGGCCAAAGCTACCATGGAGCTGAGGATGGCATCCTAAGTTAAGGATAACAAAAAATTGTTTTTCAGGTATATAGGGAGTAAAAGGAAGGCCTAGGGTGGTATAGGACCACTACTGAATGGGCAAAAGAATTGGTGACAGACAGGGGGGGCAAGGCTGAACTCCTCAATGAGTTCTTTGCCTTAGTGTTCCTAAACAAGGGGCAAAAGAAGTCTTACAATGGGATTGTAGAGAGGCAACAGCAGGGCGTCAGACTACCAAGCATTGACCCTGAGATGTTGCAGTCACTTGGAAGGACTGGATGTGTTTAAGTTGGCAGGCCGGATGAGCTCCATCCGAGGGTACTGAAGGCACTGCCTAATGTCATTGCACAGCCACTGGCAAAAATATTTGAGCACACGTGGTGCATGGGCCAGGTCCCAGAGGACTGGAAAAGGACCAGTGTGGTCCCTATTTTCAAGAATGGGAGGAAGGAAGATCCAGGCAACTACAGGCCAGTCAGTCTCACCTCCATTCTTGGTAAAATCTTTGAAAAGATTAGTACGCCTCATATATGTGAGAGCCCAGCAGGAAAAATTATGCTGAGGGGAAACCAGCAAGGGTTCATAGCAAGTAGATCATGCCTGACTAATTATAGTCTCTTTTTATGACCAGGTTACAAAACACCTGGACACAGGAGTAGGGGTAGATATTGTTGACTTAGACTTCAGAAAGGCCTTCGATACGGTATCCCACCCCATACTGGTGCAAAATAAGAGGCTGTAACTTGGATGACTACACAGTCTGGAGGGTTTCAAACTGACTAGAGAGTCGTACCCAGAGAGTGGTAGTGGATGGGTCTGTATCAACCTGGAAGGACGTGGGCAGTGGGGTCCCGCAGGGCTTGGTCCTTGGACCTTCAATGTCTTCATCAGTGGCTTGGATGAAGGAATGAAGTGTATTCTGTCCAAGTTTGTGGATTATACAAAACTGTGGGGAGAAGTGGACACACTGGAGGGCAGGAAACAACTACAAGCAGACCTGGACAGTTTGGACATATGGACAGAAAACAATAGAATGCAATTTAACAAGGAGAAATGCAAAGTGCTGCACCTAGGGAGGAAAAATGTCCAGCACACCTACTGCCTAGGAAATGACCTGCTGAAGTCATCAGCAAAGCTAACTGCACTTTATCATGCATCAGCAGATGCATGACAAACAGAACCAAGCAGACAATACTTCCCCTCTATTGGGTGTTGGTCAAAACGCAGTGTGCAATTTTGGGCGCCGCACTTCAAGAGGGATGTGGATAACCTGGAGAGAGTCCAGACAAGGGCCACTCGTATGGTTAAGGGCTTGTAGGCCAAATTCTACAAGGAGAGACTGGGGCACCTGGACGTCTTCAGCCTCCGCAAGAGAAGGTTGAGAGGTGACCTTGTGGCTGTCTATAAGTTCATCATCGGGGACAGAAGGGAATTGGTGAAACTTTACTCACCAAGGTGCCCCTGGGGGTTACAGGAAATAATGGCCATAAGCTAGCACAGAGCAGATTTAGATTGGACGTTAGGAAGAATGGCCAAGGTCTGGATGGGCTCTCAAGGGAGGTGGTGCTCTCCCCTACCCTGGGGGTTTTCAAGAGGTGGTTAGATAGGTATCTGGCTGGGGTTATCTGAACCCAGCACTCTTTCCTGCCTATGCAGGGGGTCGGACTCGATGATCTATTGAGGCCCATTCCTACCCTAACATCTATGAATCCAGTCTTGAGCAGGAGGCTGGACTATCATTAGATGACCTTAGGAGGTCTCTTCCAGCTCTACTTTCCTATGATTCACAAGGTTAGTTTTATGTCTTTCTTAACTCATATTTCTCATCTTTATAGCACTGATAGTACATTAGTATAGCTTTGCAATCAATACAGGTGAAATTCTTATCTGAAGCTGGGACTTTGTTATTCTTGTCTTGTCATCTTGACTTTTGTTATTCTTGTTATAAACTTGTGCCTTATAAAGAGTGCTTCCCATTCTGGTACTATATGATATGACAGGAGAACCCCAAAGAAATATGCCTCTTAAAATTAATGGCTTTGATAGATAATTAATTGTATTTAAGAACAATGTACAGCTCTTACAGCTGTGACTTCCCTTTATTTTGTTGTCAAGCACTAGAGTGAATAAAGCTTTCAGTCAGAAACTAGAAACTAGAAAATTGTTAGAGGGCACATCTGCATGAGATGTTTACTACGGAGTTGCCTAATTAGCTCTTCAGTAAATGTCTCAGCATCTATATGTGTAGTGCAACTAGGGTGGAGTAAATTAATTAACTCCACCGCAAGTAAATATAAGTACTATCCTGTGGTGCAATTTTTTACTCTGCAGCACTGCACATGTAGAAAATAATGGGGCATGAGGGTGTTTCAGTGCAGGTCTGCTTGTTGGCTATTACTTTGCTGAAGCACCCTTGGGCGCTAGCCAGCCCCTGCACAGCGCACTGAGCTGGGTTAGAGCAGCTCCGGGGCCATCCAGGGCTGCTCTGACCTGGCTCAACATGCTGCAGTTCTGGGCTCACGTTCAAATGCAATGCAATGTTACTGTACATTAATTACACATGTAGATGCACCCACTATATGTGTGTGAATGGACGGCTGAAAGGAGAAGATATAATTTGATTCTATTTCAGTGGCTGGGCAGGCAGGTTAATACTTCTCTGTCTGCACTCCAGGATGGACAGCACCAGGAGCCACAAGTAAATGGTGGGAGGAGGGAAACCAGGGGAGCCTTGAGTAGGGGTGGGGGCAGGGACATTGGGAAACTGGGAATGGGAGGGGGCATTCTTATCTTTCAGTCCTCCAGGCCTTTCCTGGCCTGAAGTGTGACTACTCCAAATTCAAGTTAGCACTAATACCAATCAACATTTGTGCAGCTCACACTGTAATGTGTAACAAGGCCCTTGGACCCTACTAAAGACTTTGATAAGAAGTGTTGCTTATAAACAATGTGACTCAACTGGTATGTGCTTAGCAAATGCACTTGAAATGTTACTTAGCACACAGAAACCCAGGAAAGGCCTAGGAGTACAAGGCTACACTGTTCAAAATGGAATGCTGTAATGGTTCCCTTCATGTCATTCCTTCTTTTGGTCCTTCCCTGTATCTAAAGGCCAGTAGGATCATGTAGGGAGGAATGTTGTTTAAATGGAGCTATTCACAGATTCCCCTCTGAAATTCTGATTTCCCACCTTCTCTGCCATCTTCAATCCCTGCTAGAAGTATTTTACGACTATTTGTGTGTGGATATTAAACATCTGCCCAGTATCTAACTGGAACTTCAAGCTGTTCAGGAGTTCATTACTGTTCCTATCATCTTCCACTAAAGTATGTTGTAATGCTTTGGTTCTATATTGGAAACAGGATGAAACCAAGCTTGTGTAGTTAAAAAACTGTCTAGTGTCTGATGTGCATTGCAAAAAGCCATGCTTCTTCTCATCAAGGATAATCAGATTCAAAGGAGAATAGACCTACACTCACATGAGAGAGAAACTGGAACATGATTTAAAGAGTTAACTCCTATTTA
Organism: Caiman crocodilus; assembly: GCA_030014935.1. NCBI lineage: Eukaryota > Metazoa > Chordata > Crocodylia > Alligatoridae > Caiman > Caiman crocodilus. The sequence continues at coordinate 59,112,537 of JAGPOW010003685.1, forward strand.
AAAATCCTTGAGATACAAGACTCCAGACTAAGATTTTCCAAAGTCCCCACCTGCTGTGCCTTAGGACATGTCTACACTGCTTCAGTGTAGTTCCAGGGAGAGCCATTAACAACACCTGTTCTCCACATACTACCTTCTGAAATGAATGAAACAGCTGCTTTAGTGCAGAATAGCTTATCTAGTGCATGCCCCCTGCTACACTGTCACAATGGATAATTATAACTTCTAATCTCAGTCTTCTATCCAGTATAAGCCTGCATAAGCCTTTTTACTTGAAGGAATTATTTCATGAAATCATATGGCTTGTGGTGTGCAGGAGGTCAGACTAGGCTATCATAACATTTTCTTTTAGTGGTTTAAAAACATTTATGCAATTTCCTTCCTTTATCTTCGGGTGGGTCTCTGCCATTTAAAATTCTGTTTGTGGTGACTTTGCAAAATGACTTTGCAATCATATTAAAATCTTCCTTCACTGATATGTATGGCAGCCACGTGGACTACAATGAATGGGAAAGTCTCAGCTTTCCTTGGGATGTCCACATTTCTTCTTCTTGGGCTGCAGGATTAAGTAAAGTATATCAACAAGCCTCCCTTGTCTGGGAACAGTCATTTTGTGGGTCTATCTTAAATGCACTTATTGCCAAGAGGAGCAATTTTGTATTGATTCTTTGAAACCTGTCCTACAAAAAAAATTGTTGCTGCTTCTGTTAATGCACAAAAGTAGGAAACCCAGACTCTACGTTTGCTATTTGTCAAGGTAGTTTTGAAGTGATTTCCTCCTACTGAAAACTGCACACTTACACAAATGCTTTCATGAGTTGAACATAAAACCATCTGATTCATGGGCTCTATTGCATTTTTGGGTACTAGGTTCTCAGAACTTTAGTACCAATTTAGTGCCAAATCTGTGCACTATTGTACTCTTCACTAGTGGGTTGGTTGTTATGGCAAAAATCTTAAATTGGAGGTGCCAGTCTATGGCATGCATCATACAAGAGGCATGGGCAGCCTCTGTGTGTGGCATAGAGCAGTTTAGGAAGGGAGCAGGGAACACAGTGACAATCTAGGGCAGGAAGCAGAAAGCAGAACAACAGAATGGACAAGGGAAGGATTGAAGTGGCACTTGGGGAGAGTGTGGGGATTATTGTGGCATGCCTTACAAGAAGTTTGGTCCCCGATACCTGTTTAAACATTGAAAAATGGCATGTTACAGTGAGCTAAAAATATGTCTTGTGATTAAACAGATTCTACTTAGAAGTGTTTGATATATATCCCTTACAGGACCTATGACCAACAACCTTGCACATTTTTTTAAAATCATTTCAGAGCTGTTGGATATCAGGGCAAATATATAACTTGATAAACATGCTATAATATATGCCTTGCCATCAGATTACACTTTTTAAGAGGCCAGGTGATAGCCAGGATCATGTGTGTTGCTTGGAATACATAGTTATATTAAATTAAAATCTGTAGGTGCATTGGGGGTGTTAACTATAACTAATAATAACAGACAATAACAACTCTTCTATTTCAGCAGACATTTTTTTCCCTAAATCTTGAATTTTGGGTTTAAAACTGAATTTTATTCTCTTCCTGCATTGTAAGATAACTCTGTAGTGTAGTTGCTTTGGTTTTGCCCACAGATTTAGCTGTTTGCTTGTGGCCAAGATTAAATCACATTTTTCAAAAGGTTGTGTGATTCTTTTTTTGATACCCACCCTAAGGTGGCCTGATTTTTTGGGGGGTACTGACACCTCTCTGCCCTTCTCCAAAAATCATACTGCTTTATAATAACTACTTCAAATAATGAATCACTTTGTAAATTCAGGGAAGTCATCTCCTAATTTTCTTGAACAGCATTGCATGGTTATAGTGACTTCTGGTGGCTAAATTAAAGCAGTGCAGGCCAAATATATATATATATTTTAATTTTCAACTTTGAAAGAATTAAGTTGTGAGAGAGACCTAGTACATGTAAATCATTTCCTATATACCCCAACAGGCTCTTTACTAGCAAAGCCTCCCAGGGAGGGTTTTTCTACTTCACTTCCAACTGACGGGTAACTGATATCCATTAAAACCCATCATTCCTATAAATGGGTCCTTAGGGCTAGGGACAGACATTACACATAAACCAGTTTAAGTGATGAGAAACCAGTTTAAACCTGTAACAGAACAGATTTCAGCGCACATAAACCAATTTGAAAATAGCTGAAACTGGTTTGAAATAAACCTGTAGTGTGGGGTCCTAGCACCCAGGAAGGGGTGCAATTTGGCACCCGTGGGGGCGCAGTGGTTTTTATAGGCGCCAGTGAGGGCGCAGCAGTACGGGGGTGCATAGACCCCAGCCCCAGAGAGGGGGCATTGGATAAGAAGCCCAAGTTGGGCATAGCAGGGCTAGCCCAGGAAGGGGGCAGTCCTGAGAATGGGGTCCAAGTTGGACTCTGCGAACCTCAGGAGTGGGGCAGCATTGAAGAGTCCTAGAAAGGGGGCCATTTTATTGTGTAGCCCAAGTTCTGGCACTGGGAGTCCCCGACAGGGGGCCACATCCATTTGGAGGCCCAAGTTGGGCAGTCAGTCCCAAGGAGGGGGCTATTTTAAGGAGAAGCCTAAATCCGGGCACTGGGGGTCCCTAACAGGGGGCTGCATTAGTTAAGGAGCCCAAGTTGGGCACAGTCAGCCCCAGGAAGGGGACAGCATTTGGAAGCCCAAGTTGGGCATGGTCAGCCCCAGGCTGGGAGCAGTATTTTAAGGAGCCCAGGGAGGGCATGGCGAGCCCCAGGAGGGGGAGCGCCACGTTGAGAAGCCCAGAGAGGGCAATATTGAGAAGCCCAGGTGAAGGGGCACTAGCATTATTAGGAAGCCCAGGGTGGGCATCGAGACCCCTAAGGGAGGGCGGTCTCATTGAGAGTCTTGGAATTAATGTTCAGGAAGATGCGAGGGACCTTCAGGGGGATCACGGCACCCTGAAGGCGCCACCCTGTCACAGTCCCTCTGTTGCTTTCTTGATGGGGTGATAAACACTGAGTTGGGGTGATAAACACTGTTATCAATTGCCTGCTGGGCTAATCGGAGCGACCTACTAGAGCTTGGCCATGCCTCCCTCCCCACCCCTGCCCAGCTCAGTGCTATACACGGGAAGGGGGGAGGGTTGCTCTAGCACCCCCCAGCTTTTAGCCTGAGCCTCTGCAGGCATGTGCCTGCATTTCTGGAATGTCTGGTTACAAAACAGATTTAGCTTTGCCAGGTTAGACTAACCTGCAAATATTGAATGAATTCAGGCTCAGGCTTTTTGAATGTCTGTCCCTAGCCTTCAAGTTCTTTGTTAGGTGATTGCCAAAATAAATAGCAAGAGGGTTTTCTCTGGCTTAGGGATGCTATAGATTCTTTAGTGATGCTACAGTACATTATAAGGTGAGATTTCATTGCTACTTGCAAGTTTGATTGTTAATCTAATGTTTAAATACCACAAAGATGAAGTACGAACTGTTGTCAGTTGTTCTTCAGATATAGACATTCTCCTTGAAATATTTTGTACTAGTGTCATCTACAATCGTGGCGAGGGGAAAATGGAATTGAAATTGTATCTCTTGGATCAAAATTAAAAGAGAAACTGCCTTTTAAATCAAGATCACAATTCTGTGAAGAATTAGCTGCGAGCCTAAAATCAAAGTTAAGTGCATGTGTAAGTCACTGAAACATTAGAACATGGTATTTAAAAGAACACTAACTTATCTTAAAGTCAGATTATTTTTTACTATATTTTTCTTTTCTTCCTAGTCCTATAATTACACTTCATTTTGCAAATTGTTAGAAAACATTCTCTGTTAGGTAAGAGTATAACGCTACTGGCCCCTGGAGGTGAGACTGCTGCAATGAGTTAAATTGGACCCAAGTTTTGAAATTAACAGGGAGTATTAATTATGCTACATTCAGGCTGCATAACATGGAAGAATTATTTCATGATGATGATTGGAAAAATTGGACTAGATCTGCCCAATAAGGAAATAGTTGTAACCAGGTTTCCCTTTACTAGTACCTCATGAAAATGTTACAGTGTTTGTAATGTTAGAAATAAAAACAGCATGCCACGTTTAATATCTGTCCTTCTGCCTCTCATGCTTAGTGCTGTGGGATGTTAGCAAAAGGGTGAAGGCTCCTAGAGGTAGGTTTAGCTGGGACTTCCATTAGCTTCATGAATAGATTTGAATCCTGCTTTCCCTTTGCTTACCATCTCCATGGCTGGATTTACCTTTTAGTGGGCCCTAGGCAAACAAACTTGTGGGCCCTTACTTAATACTGTATATTTATGTTACGTTTTCACTCAATAATTGTAATATGTAAAATAAGCACAACTGGGCCCCTCCTTTACTTAGGGCCCTAGGCATGTACCTAGTTTGCCTCTGGGTTAATCTAGCCCTGGCCATCCCATCTGCCCATGCTACCAGGAAGAGGGAATATATTGCTACTCCTCAAACAGGAGGTTTCCTGCAATGGAGCTCTAATGAGTCATCTTTATCTCTAATTCCTATACCTGTTAGCTTTATCCCCTTTTAACACAAGAAGAAGAGGAGGCATGAGGGGTGCAGGTTGCATACTGAGTCAGGTCCAGAGCCAAATGTCTTGCTGGTAACACCCTACATGGAATTTGGAGGGAGAGGCATAAGTTCCTGTAGTGGAGAGACTGGAGTATATGTGTGTCCATGATGAGGATGCTACCTGCCCTTCCATCATCTTCATAAATGTCTGTATTTTCTCTGTGAAACTAGATCTGTTTTAAAACTGCAGAGTACAAATTTCCCAGAAAAAATGGTAGCTTCAAACACTATAGAAAGTTGGAATTACTGGCTGGAAGCTGTCTGATAGTATGGTTGTGGTGGGGATCTTGTGCCAGTTGCAGAGCATCTTGGAGCTGTGGGCTGTACATTTATCATTATTATTACTATTAACCGGCACAGAGGTAGCAACCTAAATGAGAACTACAGCAAGAAACAGAATGCTTAACTGGCAAATAAAGCAGCAGTTGAATTACCCCTAGCAATTGCTCTTAAGAGCACCTGATACACAAATAAGATTCAGTAGGCTGGGCATGCTCAGGAACATTCTGCCTGGCTGTGTTTTTACTGTAGTGAAGAAGAGACTGTGACTTACAGATCTTGGAGCATATTTCTGTGGCTGTATAACCTCTGCTTCGCTGCCATCCTGGGGAAATGGAGGCTCAGAAAGGTGCATCTTCCTGAATATTAATTCCGGGACACTCTTGGTACTTCGAGACTCAAAGCCTATCCATTTGAAAACAGTCTTAGTTATGAAACTATATTACCAAATCTTTCTTTCAGTACAAACTTCCAAGAAAAAAATGGTGACTATAAACACTACAGTAAGGTGGAACTACTGGCTGGAAGTTGTCTGAGAGTGGGGTTGTGGTATGGATCTTGTGTTGTTTGCAGAGCATCTTGGAGCAATGAGCAGTGTATCTCCTTCTGAGTCACTAAATAGTTAAATATTCTAATGGAAACTAAATGTTGTGGCTAGGTATTAGTTTTCTCAAGGAGAAAAATATTAATTCAGATGTGGGTTTCTTTTACTTTTTTCACTTTCACTTCATGATAGCAGGCATTGCAAAGGGCCTGATATTTGAAGATGGGTCTATAAGAAGTTGCTTATTTTGCAATTATAGATAGAAGGTTGTATACTCTGTATCATTTACATACCAACATGCAGACTTAGGCTGGTGACTCTGCTTGTACATTCTCTACCGACTTCAAATTGCTGGGCAGAGGATGCTGAAATGGAGCTGGGGGGCAAGGCCCTCACCCTCCTACCTGCTATCTTCGTTCCCCACTTCTCCCAGCACCTGATGCCTTCCCTGTAGCAGCACTGCCTCTGGCAGTGCAGAGGGCAGAGCAGTGGTGGTGATGTATGTATAGAAGCAGCAGCTAGAGCAGGGGTGTCCAACCTTTTTGAATGTGGGGCCAGATCATTAACTTCTTATCACCCAGTGGGCCGGCGAGACATATTCAAAGACCTCACAGGAAGAGGTATCACATCACCCCCTTGAAACGAAAGTACAGTGTTTACTTTCATTTCCTGTCATAGCATCTCGAGTCTTAGAAAACAGTTTGGAGGGCTGCATGGTGGCCCACAGGCTGTATGTTGGACAAGCCTGATCTAGAGGTTTGAAGCTGCTGAAAACCAGTGTTGCAATGGGCACTTGTCAGCAGCAAAAGAAGAGGTGATGTCTGCCCCAGAAGCAGTGAAACTCCAGCTGCTGTTTTTTCCTAGGGCACAGTACTATCTAGTTAAACCTCTGCCTTTGTGAGACGAAGGGTCAGAGCTCACTTCTGCTGGTATCACATTGTCACTCAGTGCATGACTAACCATAAGCCTCTTGCTTGCAGGAGCAGAGTGGGATATAGAAGGCACTTTGAAACACATTTTTAAAAGTCAGCAAGGTCAGACCCTGCTGCACTGAAATGAGTTTGTTTTATGCAGTCTTGTGAACAGATCCAGTGTGGAGCTCACGGAGGTGGCCTCCATTGCCCTCACAAGCTTTGGGTCATCTACAGAAGTGTACTTAGGGGCTGGTGCCATTACTTATCCTTTCCAATTGGCAAAGAGTGGAGCCAGATGACCTCAGATATCATGAGGGCCCAGCACAGTTACAACCCTTGTGTGACTATATTTCTGTGAAGTGTGGAAGTTAACAGGTGTCAGTGTGGTTTTAATGCATGGGGCTGCTGGATATGATCAACTTTTTGGGCATGTATTTATGGACTATAGGTGTTGGAGCTTGTGCAAATGCTCCTTCCAATGAAAAGAAGAGATCTGATAGTGGTCAAAATCTTTCCCATCCTTCTCTCCAGCATGCTCTAGTCTCACCTGAGTATACCAAAGGTAGGTGGTGTGGAACATCAGAGAGGAGGGATGTGTGTGTTTATAATAGGTGTGTTTTTTTTCAGTACAGTCCTATCTTAAACACATATACTTAATTCATAGTCCTATCTTATATTAAATGCATATCCTGGGCATCCTGCTGAAAATGGGACAAAGTGTTTATCTGAACAAAAGAAGGATGTCCTGGACAGGTGTTTAAAACAGGACTGCCCTGGCTAATATGAGCAGAATTGCTGCTGTGCTTGGTACTGAGAGCTTGGAAAATACTCTTGTACCGGATGACCTGTCATCTGCCTTTTGTGTGGTCATTCCAAGTTGCCCAAAGCCAAATCGTATAGTCTCAAGGGAGGGCGTGCATTAATGAGATGTGGTCTGGAAGGATAGGGAAGCTGTTTCTCCTGTACCACCCTCTGGTGGACTTTCTCAGATGATGTTTTAGGCTATGGACAGAAGTTACACACAAACCAGTTTAAGTGATCAGAAACTAGCTTAAACCTGTAATAGAATATATGTTCAGTGCACATAAACCAGTTTCAAAATGGCTGAAACTTGTTTAAGATAAACCTCATTGAATGTAGTATCAGACTTTACTGATTTGAGTCGAATCAGTTTATGAAACTTCTGTCCTAGCCCCTTTCCCGGTTCAAGTTAAATCCCAATCTCCCAACATCCCAGGATGTTTCTCAACCCTGGGCTGTTCTGTGCTGTCTGCTCCAGAGAGCAGGGCTGGCCCCATCCCTCTGTTCCCTAGCTGGAGCAGTGAGGGCTGTCTGATAAGCAGGGAGGGGCAAGCCCAGCTGGGGATGTAGCCCAGTCTAGGGGGTAAAGGGGGACTGCCCTCCCCCCAGGCAAACCTCAGCTGGGATCTGGGGCTAGGGAGGGGGCGTTAAACACTGATTCCCCTGCTCAAACTTACTGCTGGCTGCAACTGGACTACAAATCTCAGAGGCACCTGGAAGCAGGAAGAAGAAGTGACGTGAAACCCTGCAGAGTCCTGCTGATGTAATTCTGGATTGCAAATCCCAGAGACCTCAGGGGCAAAAGGAAGAGGAAGTGAACACATAGCCAGAGAGTGTGCTATAGGTCCCCCTCGGCTTCTGGCCTGAGTCACTGCCGTATGTGGCTGGATTTCCAGAATAAAAGGTAAAAATGTCTGTTCACTTCTGTTTCAATCTAATTTGTGCAGTTTAGACTAACCTGCAAAGACTGAATTCATTCAATCTTGGGTTTTTTGATTGTCTGTACCTAGTTCCAGTATTTATGTGCGTATACTGGTAAAAGAGTTGATAGATTATAGTCATAGATTGTAGAGTCAGAAGGGACCACAATGGATCACTGTGTCTGGCCCCCTGCCCCTGGCAGGAAAGAGGACTGAGGTCAGATGACCCCAGCCAGGTGACTATCTAGCCTCCTCTTGAAGACCTCCAAGCTAGGTGATAGCACC
>JAGPOW010003685.1:59120980-59169914 GCA_030014935.1 Caiman crocodilus
AGCCTCCTCTTGAAGACCTCCAAGCTAGGTGATAGCACCACCTCTCTTGGAAGCCCATTCCAGATCCTGGCCACCCTGACTGTGAAAAATGTCTTCCTAGTATCTAACCTAAATCCACTCTCAACTAGTTTACACCCATTATTCCTAGTGACTCCCTGGGGCGCCTAGTAAGCACCGCTTCCCCTATTCCCCGTTGACCTCCCCTAATAAATTTTATAGGCGGCCACAAGATCTCCCCTCAGCCATCTTTTGTGAAGGCTAAAGAGATTCAACACTCTCAAACTCCCCCCGTAGGGTCTATCACAAAGGCCATTAATCATGCGAGTGGCCCTCCTCTGGACCCTCTCGAGATTCCCCGTGTCCCTCTTGAAGTGTGGCACCCAAAACTGGATGCAGAGTTCCAACTGTGGCCTGACCATTGCTGCATAGAAGGGGAGCATCATCTCCTTTGTTCTATTAGCCATGTACCTGCTAATGCATGACAAGGTTCCCCAACCTATAGGTGTGCTGGGGGTTCCTCCTTCCCAGGTGGAGTACCTTACATTTATCTTTATTAAATTGCATCCTATTTCTCTCTGCCCATTGATTCAACCTGTGCAGGTCAGCCTGAATCTGCTTCCTGCCCTCCGGTGTACTAACCTTGCCCCATAACTTGGTATCATCATCAAACTTGGAGAGGGTGCTCACCACGCCCTCGTCCAAATTGCTGATGAAGATATTAAATAATATCAGTCCGAGGATTGAACCCTCTGGGACCCCACTGCCTACCTCCCTCCAGGCCAAGCAGGAACCATCCACCACCACTCTCTGGGTGCAGTTCCCTAAGCCAGTTGGCCACTCACCTGACCATGTAGGTGTCCACTCCACAGTCTGCTAGCTTCTCAATGAGGATAGGTTGTGAAACTGTGTCGAAGACCTTCCTAAAGTCCAGGAAGATGATATCAGCCTTGGCTCCCATGTCCAGAAAGTGTGCTCTGTTCATAGAAGGCTACAAGGTTTGTCAGGCAGGATCTACCTGTGACAAACCCATGCTGGTTTCCCCTCAGCATCGTTTCCCCTGCTGGGCTGGCACACATGTGTTCTTTGATTATTTTCTCAGGTGTTATTATTATCATCAGGTGTACTATGTTTCACATTTTCTTTAGGGGAAATGCCTGGCCTGCCAAAAAAATTCCATCCCTTAATTCCCAGAAATAAATGCTTAAAGCACAAGATGTTACCTGTATCCAACCTTAGCATAAGATGTAACCTAGATCTTTTAAAACTATTTATAAATTTGCATGTTGAGTGTTCTACCCTTTAATAGATGGTAGGGCAGTTCCAGGTTACTGATGGTTGCTTTCTTAGTGTGCTTTTTTTGGGTTTTTTGGTAATTTATTTTGAGAAAGGTACATTAGGAATACAAATCCGAGCAGAGGACAGTAATGCCTACATTTGGTCAGCAGAGAGCAGCAGACCTTTGTGAAATGCTTCAGGTTTATTCCAAGGATTTGCTTCCTGTAATTTTTTGAAGGGGGAAATGGGGAGAGAGGGATTTTAAAAGTGGACTGAACCAAAAAGGAGATGGATAACAGGAATTTTGTCATTTCTATCTTTATGCATTAATGGGTGGCTGGTCATGCATAAATAATTTGTGGCTGTCATGGCCTATATGAGGATAATGGAAATATTTTTCCATCTAAACTTTGCTACTGAGTTGGCTGAAATTGTGGCAAGCTGTAATGAACTAAACATTGATAGGGGTGCTCCAGATTATTTTGGTGGGATATCCTTTTTGAGTGTACCTGAGAAGTGATTACAGTCATTGAGTCTAAGTGCAATACAATTTGTTGATTATGTCAGGAAACTTCTGTTCTTAAAGCATAGCCTTGGCCTTTGGCCCCAACTGCATATAAATTAAAAAACCAAACAAATCAGAACAGAAATCAATTATAATCTGCCGCCTTTGCCCACCTACAGAGCAGGTTACTCAATTATCCCCTTCTACACTAGAGAGACCTTGGTATGTGCTATTAAGAACAGCTGCTTCTGGCTATGCTGGAAAAGGAAAGAGGGAAAACAAATTCTAAAATGAAGAATGCTTGGCTGTAAATGGCCTGTCAGTAGCCCAGCTAAATCAGGGGACTGGTACTGGGATATAGTACCTGACCTCAACTGCTGAGAAAGTGGAGGAAAAGAGAGGTAGCTAGGGCATGATCTATGCATGACATGATGATTTTATTTACTGTAATCCGTCTCTTGTGATATCTGCGACGAAACTGTTGCACAGCAGTCAGTCATGGTTTGCTTGAGGCCAGACAGGCTATTGGGTTAGTATAGTTGAGGTGTACCAACTTCTATCATCACATGCATAAAAGAAAATTGTGTGGTAAGGATTCATATCTTGTAGACTCTGATGTCCTGGCCTGAATGACCAGGTGCCTATTTATATCCGGGTCAAGTGATGGTAGCTATAAATCCAGAATCAGGCTTGAACTAGCACCTCTGGAGTCATAGCAAATTGTTTTAATCTCTCCGTCACCTACCATACTCCATCTTGGCACTATTATAGCATATAGTTTCTATTGACTTGAAGGCACATTGTCTTTTTCTTTAGAACAATTCCCAGAAATGGCAAGCTCTGCCAGTCAGTAACCTTAGCTTTTGTATTTTTAGTATTGAAATATTATGGCATTTTCTTAAAAGGTAATATTGTAGGCATGTGCAGTCCCAATTCTTTCTTGTTTCCTCTTACATATCTTGTACAGCATCTTAATTTTTCACAATAATATTGTGTAGAAGGAGACAGTGTTGGGGTGAGCTATTTTGTACCCTCAGCAGTCATAACTAGAGTCAAGTCACTGCACACACACCATTCTATAGCTACAGAAAGAAATCTTGTAATATTTTTACTAAAGCCCTTATTTAGGAATCAAAACTTGTGGAAGAGGTGATATCTTTTATTAGATGAACTAGAGATTTGCAAACAAATTATTTTATGTATTTGCAAGCTTTTGGGCATACTCACCTGTATCACCTAGATACCTTATTTAGGAAAGCACTTAAGTACATGTTTTTGTGTTTTACCTAAGTAGGGGTGTTTATTTTTTTAAATCTGCTTTAGTTTTTTTTCCCCTTCTGGAAAGATGTATTTAGATTGATCTTCACTCGTTACTCCAAAACAAAGATTTCAGTTAAATATAGGGATGATTTTAACATGGAAAGCCAGAAGATGGCTCTCTTGTAAGAGATAGGAGAGAACAATTCAAAGTTATAGCACTAACATGGGAGTGAAATGTTGAACTGCAATAATATTAAACTGTGGGCTCTATCCTGAGTAACCTTCCTGACCTGAGAAGTATTTCAGTGACTTGAATGTGATGATCCACCTGAGTAAAGTTACATATGTGCAAAAGTGTTTGCAGTATCATGTGAGTATTTTCCAAAAATCTATTCATAGCACATTTGGGTAGATATTCTTGTGCTTAAAGATTTTCTGAAGAATCAAAAATGGAAAGAAAGAGTATTGGATTTTAAATGGTTTATTACAGCTGACCATTGATACACTGAAGGCTGTATTATTAACTGAACTGTAGTATAGTTATCTTTTACATTAAAAAGTGATTTTATTTTCCTTAAAAACAAACAAATTTGTTTTCCATAGAGCATTCCAGTAAATTTATAGGCTGTTCCCAAGTAAGTGCTATATGGATTTTAATTCTACATCATGTAGAAAAAATAATAGAATTGTGTGTTGTTATTAGACCATGAACATGGAACAGTTTCTCATCAACAGAGGATGCAGACTGTCACTTGTTAAAACTATACAGGTCTATACCCTGTATAGTTTTCTGCCTTGTATGCACACTTTTAGTACCACAAATAATATCTAATATGAAACAGAATAATGTCTTCAGAGAAGTTATCCTGCTTTTGTAGTAACAGTGACTAATTCACACACATACCTCTTATTTTCTAGCCTTCTTTCACAGGTAACATATCAAGAGCGAAAGAATTCTATTATAGATGCAGGCTATTGGCAGAGGAATGCCAATAGAACAGCCTGCATCTATAAAAGATGGTCTCAGCCCTTTCCTTAATCTATTTTAACTTTGGTACAGAAACTATCAGATTAATTTCCATGCATCATATTCTTTCTCCCCATCACGCCACCTCCCCAGAAAATTATCTCACTCTCCACATACCCCAACTTTCACACGGAAAACGTTACCTCAGAGACAAATATGTTAACAGGTGTGGGTACCATTGTTAATTTATTTTTTTTTCACTTCAAAGCAGTTCTTTAAAATGTTAATATTTAAGAAGGAAGAATGTCTCTTTGTGATCTGAACATTTTCCTATTTGGTAAACTGCGTAGTCTTTTGTATTTAGTTTAATTACAAGTCCTTCTGCATCTGCTGAAACAGTCAGACCATTGAGTTAAATTGTAGACAACAATCTAATCTAATAATAAGAAAAGCCTTTGATATTTTGTGTTAATAGAGATTTAAATCATATTTCCCAAACATCTTTGATATAATAAACTACTAAAAAGTCTGCTTGTAAAGATCCTGATTCAGCTTTCTTGGATTCCATAATAATAGATGGATTGCTAGACTGTTTACTGTTGCTTCCCACAAACTTCCTGTTAGTAAACTCCTATATTATTTATGAAACAGAAAAATTACAAAGAAGTATCTTAGCTGATTACTGCTTGCTGATGAACCAGTGCCAGAGAAACTTTTTATACAACTATATATTCCTGACAATTGCTCTTGCTGCTGCTGTTTTGTTTTGTTGTTTGTACCACAGCGCTGCTGAGAGACCTTAATTGGCTGAGGCCTTATTGTGCTAGGTACTGTACAAACCTGGAACAAGACATTTTTGCTCTGAAGAATTCACAATCTGAACCAGATAGTGCCGGAACAAAGAAATAGTTGGTGTACAGGAAAGAGTGTAAAAATAACATGGCTGCTGAGATCAGCTGCAAGCACAGCTAATGTTTCAGGTTTTTTTTAAGGATAATGATAAATGAGATTTTTAGTTATCTTGACCAAGCCTACAATCTTACGATCATTGGCAGCAAGGATCTTGCTAAATTAATCATCTCAAAGTATTTCTGACAAAAATAGGTAATGAACATAAATCTTACTCTCTTCTCAATTAAACTAGTCACATATTCACACACACACACACACACACACACACACACATATTTTTTTTTACAAAGATATATTGAATGATTTGAGATGCCTACTGTAGCTTGATAGATTGAATTGTTTGCCAATTCACAGTGGTGTAAGGACAGAAGTCATTCTATACTCTAGATTTTTTTAATCATATTGACAAAGATCAGGCTCTAAGCAGTCTAAAAGCAGTCTATAATATAAAGAAGCAAAATATAATACAGACATATGAATCTTGTGTATTACCAAGAGTAATTTTAGTGCTCCTGAACATAGCACTTGAACTAACATAGTTATTCTGGTTTTAAAATAGTTACTATTATGTTTCACTGAGTTTAGATTCTATTTATATAATATATATATAAACGAATTGGCTACTCCACCTGATATTTATGACTGTAGACATGCATAGTATATACAGAAGCAGAATGAAAGTTTTCCTGATTCTAAATGCAGATAAAACTTTCTCACCATTTTTGATCCCTAATTTAAATCAAAACTTGCTCCAGCAATCCAAAAAAATGTTTTCTAATGTTGTTAATACTGTTTCTACAGATTAGTCATTGGATGAAGTTCAACAACAAGCTGCTATGTACTGTAGGCAGCTGCATGATGCTGATTAAATCATCATTACCTTTACAAGAACCATATTTGCAAAGAAATGATATCAGACAGAAGAGCGCATTTGCAGGTCCTGAGGCACAGCTCCCTTTTTTTGTTTGTGATAGTGCAATGTATATAATTACTCATTTAAAATAATAATAATAATAAAAATGCCGACTTGAACAAATTTACCTCTATATCTCCCCAGACCTATGCACTGTAGTCTCCTTCTGACAACAAGAGAATTGAATATTAGTAAAAGGAGATGATCAACTGCACAATCCCTTGATGCTTAAACTCTACCAACAAGGAGCTTGTGGCAGATGTTTCTGCATTTTATGCAAATAGGAACTTCATGGATCAGTTTTCCTTTTCTCCGTGGAATAAATGCAGCTGGAAAATAGAATTCCAGCTTCCCCGCGTGCAGCAAAAAATAATCATGCTACTGACCAAGCAAGCAGGCAAGAGAAAGCAAGATACATGAAATTGAAGCAATTATGCTAATAGTTTTAGCTCACTTGTGTACATCTTATCAATTAAGATATATACACAATGATACAAATTCAGGGAGTCTTTTTCTCCAACTACATTATAACTTATAGTTCACTTCTCTAAGAAAAATCCCTTCTCCGTGTTGGATGCAATGTTTCTATATGAACTGTGTCTTACTGAATGTATATCTCTTGTGTACATTCTTACAATATATATGTGCATCTACATGTAAAGAAATAATTTGAGTTGAGTTTGCATAAAAAGCAGGGATTAAGTTTTTTAGTTAAAATACATAATGTGCATACTTGTTTTTATGTGTATGTGTATTTTATTTAGCTTCTTGGTAATAAAGTTGAAAGCTGAAAGCATACAAAAATGACCAGGAGAAGGAAAAACACCTAACTGGCTCCTATTTTTTAAAAAAAATCTCATTTCAGGAATGTATATATTTTGGGGGAAAATTACATTTGTAACGTGTTACTTTGCAACATATTAAGGTGCATTTCTATTAAGTGATATCTTCAATTTCATGCAATAGAAGTAGTGAGTTATTGCATGTCATTTCCCTGAAAAACTGAGACTAAAGAGTTGTCTTGAATTCTCGTTATCTAGCTGCAATTTTAAAAATCACATGGTGGGGTATTACTATTATTAAAACCAAATACAGCATTTTAAAATAATGATTTGGCCCTTTTCAATTCTGTAATTCTATACACAAATTTAGATTTTTCTGTGTAAATGGTTTCTAAGGGAAGTCACAATTTATGAAAAATGTCTTATTAAAATTTTTAGTCAATATTATGTTCAGTATAGAGTCATTTTGTTTGTGATGCTTCTGTCCTCTCTAAACATTTAAAATCTTCTATTTAATCTAATTTGGGAAACTAGGGAATATTTCTTTGATTTTTTTCAATTGGGATTTTGTTCAAAATCTGTATCTGGTAATGTGTAAACATGTCATCAGAGTTTATGATAATTTTATAACCTTTGTGAACATTTTAATGTTGTAGTTCAATACAAAATTTCATCTCCATTTCAAGTTTAGTCAGATGCTTGGAAAAGATCTTACTCCAATTCAGTTGTACCATGTAATTTTGTTCAAAAGTGCATTTCTCTGTGCTATAAACATTACTAAAGTAATATGTACTTTTAAAAAATCTAATTCCTTTTTAAGATTTTTTTCCTTTAAAAATATACAAAGAGGGCTGGCTTGACAATATCAGTAAGAAAGAATTATGTGTAAACAAATGTACTTCTACAATGGATTTAATTTGGTGGGACAGAAGTAATTAGCAATGCATTTTCTATATCCTATATCATGCATGCATACATACATATTGCTGCTTTTGAAAGTGACTGTGCAACTAGTAATATGCCAGAGGTAAGGTGTGGCTACAGACAGATCTTCTGTCTGAATATCTGAATCCCATTCTAGAATCAGGTATTAATAGACTAAACTTAATTTTAGTTGTTTATAAGTGCAGCTGCATTTTCTATTTAATTATAGGGTTTTCACAGTAGCAATTTTTCCCTGACCTGCTCAATCTCAAAAGTCAGAAAATTGCTTCTTTTTAAAGCTGACAATAGCACGGTATGTTTCCAAAGGAAAAGGACAAATTACAGAAAACCATTACTTTAGGCATATTTAAAATAACTGAGAAGAAATTCTAATTGAAAAGTTTGCTAAAATGTGAAAAAGTTAGGAATGGTGTTTTTATTCTTGTCATGTTGTTGGTTGCCATGTAAGTTGTTTTCTGATTTGATGTTTCATTTCTTTGACTCTCTCTCTTTTTTTTTTTTTTTTTCTCCAATAAGACTAAACATAAATATTAGGAAATAATAAGATTTACTAAAGTTTTTAAAAATAACTTGCATGTGCTTAATACATTAAAACAGCTTTTCCTTTAGAAGGTGATCCAAAAAATTATTGAAGGCTCTTGGAGTTTGTTGATTTAAATGGGCTTTGGATCAGTTTTCTGGATTTTGTATTTTCATATAAGAGGTAATAAAAGAGAAAATGCTGCTGTTTTAAAGAAATTTTGAATTGTGGAACATATTTATGTTAAAGTGAAATAAGATTTAAGTTAATAATCCTGAAGAAATTAACAATATTTAAACAAATCCTTAAAATTTACTTCTCTGAAGTAAAGTTTGATAACTAGGTGAGTGTGGGAGTGTCAGTGTATCATATCTGGACAATACTGGCTAGCATTTTCATTGTAACCAGAGAAGATCTTTTCATTTGGGACCTGATATCAAGTTATTGAGAGAAAAACATCTTGCTTTTTTGGAGCCATGGGTTTCAATTAGACTAATAATACAGTATTTCAAAGAAACTTCAGGTTCTCATCCCAGTTCAGCACCTAAATATTTGGTCAGAATCCCATAGTGCTGAGCACGCACTCATCCATAAGCTCTGGAATCTATTTGATCAGTACTTCTGAGAATTCAGCATTTATTTATTTATTAGTTACTTCCAACTAGAAAACATTGGCATCAAAAAATTGCAAGGCTTCTGCAATCAGGAGAGTTAGCTACAGTGTAATAAAGAACATGGTCCTTCATCTTTATATTAGTATTCTAGTCTTGAGAGGGTGCAGAGGGTTAATGTGAAGTTAAGTCCAACCTCATTGTTTGCTAGCAGTTGTTTCTGCCTAGGTTTGTCTTGGGCTTGGCAGCTGACTGTGTTGTGCTTCACCCTTTTACTATCAAGAACTGCAGTGGAGCACAGCTAGGAAGCCTGCTGCTATCTCAGCTTTTTCAGTGTCTGCTAAACTCTTCTGCTCTGCTGATTTAAAAAGCAATACATTGGCAGGAAAGATTCAGAATAAAGCAGTGGTTGACTTTCCATTTGCTGTCTTTGGGTGTTTATACACATGGTCTGGGAGTGGTGGTGGGGGGTGCCCTTTACTTAGAGTGGCTCCAAGAGCTGCTCTAATTAAAGTGCTCAGAGAGTCATGTGTATCAGTGTTTCTGTGCTGAAAAATGGTAGTTCGGTGCTTTAAGTAAAACTCATTTGGCAAGCTGTAGTTAAAGCACCCCCACTGCCATTTCCCAAGCATAATTACCATGCATCAGCAGACTTGATTAGTTTGTTCTGACACACTGGAGCAGCCTTCCTGCACATGTATAGGTGCCTTTTGTGCCCACCTCAGTACTCCAGGGATAACAGTTGATCTTGGCAAGTGAGAAGTGGACAGTTTCCCTACCTTCTTTCTTGTTCCTGAGGCATGAGGTACAGAGAGATGGAGAAGTGGTCAAATATAGGGGGCCACAGTGGTAGAGTTGGGCAATTCAAGCACACAAAGAAGGATTGTGAGACTCTGGACAAGTCAGATCTTTTTGCCTTATTTCTCCTGGTTTGGTTGGGGGACTGGGAGAACAGGATAGTGGTAGGGGGATAACTGGATGGTAGCTTTGAGATAAGATGGAAAAAAGTTAGTAAACTGGTAATATTCACAGCATCTTTATTTTATTATTGTTCCTCTTCTTCTTCTCTGGTGTCCCTAGAGCAGGGAAACAGCTGCTTAACATTCCCTGATGATCATGCTGCTCTCAGGCCTAGAAGCATCTAAGGGCCTTGTTACACATTAATTTTAGGCAGCTCCTGAAACTCTTAACCCCTGGATTGTCCACACTGTAATACCTGAAACTAGTTTTAAGTATAGTTCAGGCAGCTTCAAGACGTGCCACTCCAGGACAGGTTTACTTTAATCTGTGTTACCTAGCTCATATCCCATTATCATATGGCCACCTCCACAGATGAGCCACCCAAACTGCAGTCCGTCAGCATCCCAGGATCTAATATCTCTTCCCCTACCATCCTGTTCTATGTGGACAAACTTTTCACACCATGAACTCCACTGCCCAGCTAACTCCTCCCATCCCCAGTGGTGAAACCCCAGGCAAACAGCCTTCAGAACATATGCCAGCTAGCCAGGTTGCAGGGAATGGATGCATCTGGGAGTGGGGCCCGGGGAAGTGCAGGGAAACAAGGTAGGTGGCAGTAGGTCTCCCAAAACTGCTTTTCTTCACCTCTCCCACCTACTCCAGGAAACATGACTAGCAACCCCCCACCACCTCAATCCCAAATTCCAATTTTATTACAGCATGAAACCTTCTTTAATTTATTTCCTTGTTATTTCTTTTAAAATTCTTTTTCTTTTAATTTTACCCTTCAGTGCCTGACTTCATTTTACCACCCATCCCCAATTCATTCTACCTCCGATTTCATTACCCACCTCCATCCAATTAACTCTCCATCTCCCAGCTTCATGTTCCACCTACCTCGCCACTTCATCCCTTGCAGAACCCCACCTAGAGTGGGAATAGAAGCCTGTCCCGGCTTACCAGCTCTTTACGAGTGGGCACTTCAGCAGCCCTTTTTCTCCAGCCTTCTCTTGGCAAATCACAGCTGTGCAGGTCAGGGTCAGCCAGAGAAGCTTTTTAGCCTTATGGTGCAACTGAGACAAACTTGAGCTAGCATTGATATCAGTCAACTGTTAAGCCACTCAAAGTGCAAGGCGTAATAAGGTTTTAAGTGTCTGGGGTAAAATATATTTATTTGTTGGGGTTCTGGTTCTGGCTGTAATTTCTGAAAGGATGAGGAGAAACTGGGCCCTGTATCTATTTTTTTTCTGTTTCATGTTACAGTTTATTTGTTGAATTCACTGTGCCCTTTTTGTTTCCTTTAACATATATTGGTTGTAATGGAGAATAGCTGTGGCTCTACAGGAGCGATGGTACGGGACAGGCTATCAGGCCTGACGAAAGACTAGGGGGAGGAGGATAAATTCGGAGAGAAAGGATAGTGTACTTGAGTACGCTAAGCAGTAGAGGGTTGAGTTTTGAGTGTATGCATTGTGGGGATAGTGTGATGCTTTGGAGAGGCTGGCTGGTGTGGGTTGTTGGTTGAATAGTCCCTCCCCAGCTTGAACCATAATACAGTCAGTCTCTGCCTTATCCTTTTGAAGACAGAACTTGTTAAGATTCTGCCAGCTCACTTGAAACTTCCACTAAGAAAAAAAAGATTAGCCCAAACAGGTAGGTGCAGGAAGATCTAGGGCAGGTATGTATGAGCATCCCATTTCATCCTGGTTGAAAGGCATTGGCAGAAAGGAGACCCCATTCCTTCTCTTGCTGGGGGCTCTTTGTCCCATTTCTCCTTTCCACCATTTCTGTATTCCCTTCTTTACATGGCAGTAGAGGAGGATTTTAACAGTTACCTCTGCACTCAAATAATCGTGATGCTTGACCTCTGACAGGTGTTTGCCCCAGGAAGTCTATTCTGGGTCATATGCCTGAGGCCATAAAAACAAATGTTTCCCTGCTAGCATTTAGGGTGACCCTTATTACAAGTGCTTTTAAGAAGCACAACAGAGGAGGTATTTGCATCTGATCTCCCCTACCTACATTCACACTTGATATCCCTGTTCTTTATTCTTCAATAAAAATGGCTGAGTTTGCACTGGCACCTTCTGCTGTAAAATATGCTTAAAAAGAAAAGAGAGGGATGCAGCCAATGGCCCAATTCTGTGTGCTGCTTGTAGGCTCATTAATGGGAGTTCTGTATCTTGAGCGTTTATAGGAGAAAAAATAATAAAGGAGAAAATCTACTACGCAGTCAGCTGAACATATGTTAAAAACGATACCAGCACACAGTATTCAGAGAGCATCTACCCCAAGGTCACCCTAACCTTGGAAGAAGTGTAGACAATGGTTACATGAGGATGAAGTGTTCTTGAACAATTTCTCCAGTGTTATCAAGTGCAAGCAGGCTTTTCTTCAGTATTAAGCTTGCATGTCTTCTTTCTGCACTTCTTTTTTTTCTTTCTTGAAGAAACTTTTTTTTATTGTGGACAATAAAAGGAAAATCAATCTCCCTTTGTTTGAGGACCCCTATGTTTCTTGTACAGTATCCAAGGACAAAGATGCAAATCAGGATTTTTTCCTCTTGTGGTAGTATGTATAAGGCAAATTACTAGGCAGGGTCTTGCAGGAAAAGCAATATATTTAAAGGAAAGCTGTGCTCAAGGGTCACCTTAAATAAAAAGGAAAAGAAAACCCCCCCACCAAATTAACCACATTCTTAAAAATACCAGCAAAAGCATCCTGGGAAGCATCTAAAACAGCATTTCAGTTAAAAGCAGCATAATGTGAAAAGACCTGATCAGCAACAGATTGATGTCTGGGCTCAGGAACTAATGTAAGAACTTAAAGACTTGGCTAGAGAATATAGCTTGAGAAGCATAAACATATAAGATGATGCCAAACCATGAAAGGCTGTATATGCATTGAGAATTTGAAAATCAGCGTGTTGACAAGTAGGGAGCCAATGCAGCAATCAAAGTGCACAATATGATGAATAAACGCAGCCCTTAGGAGTCTACAGCTAGATATACAAAAGGACTTGGACATCTAGCTTCTGCTTTAGGAGCCCAAGCCCAGCATCATTTGTTAGCTGCCTAACCCTGCAAGTGCCTTAAGTTCCCTAGATTTCCCCTGACTGGGATTCATAAAACTACTTAAGTCCTTATGCCACTAGGCTACCTGGAACCATAACTTATGCTTAAAACCAATGCAAATCCTAGGGCCTTGTTACAGGTTACACTTTGAGTTGCTCAAAAGTTGATTGGTGTCAGCACTGGCTTGCGTTTGGAGCAGTTGCACCTTAAGGCTAACAACCTTCTCTGATTATCCCCCATCTGCACAGCTGTAATTTGCCATTAGATGGCTAGTGAGCAGAGGCTTGATCAGGAGCTACAGATACAAGTTGCTACTATAGGGCTGGTGAGATTGGACAGGCTTCTGTTCCTGGTCTAGGTGGGGGTATGTGGGAGATGGTTTGAGGGAAGGGGGTAGACCATGAAGCTGGGAGGTGGAGAGTTAATGGGATGGAGGTGGGTAATGAAATGGGAGGTGGAGAGAAAATGGGAGTGGGGTAGGTGGTGAAATTAGGGAAGTTAGCCATTGCAGAATAAAATAAAAAGAAGTAAAAAAATAAGAAATAAAGGGGAAGTAAATTAAAGAAGGGCTCATGTTTTAATAAATTGGGATTGGGGAGTAGATGGTGCTTGTTATACTTTGTGGGATGGCTGGGAAGGAGGAGCAGCAAGGGAAGGCACTTTTGGGAGAGCTATTGCCTCTGCCCAAGAAAGGAAGCCCCAGCTCATGGGGACCTGATTCAGTCCCTTAACTTGTTCTTCCCCATCCCTTCTAGACCCCACTCCTAGACCTGTCCATGCCCTGTGACCTGGCTAGCTGGCACGTGCTCTGCAGGCTGTTTGCATGGGGGTGTACTCCTGGGGGGTGAGAAGGTCACACTCCCAAGGGCAGAAGGGGGAGTTGGTTTGGTGGCAGGACCTCCCCCCTAACCCAGACAATAGAGTTCAGGGGGTGGAAAGTTTTGTCTCCACAGATCAGGAGGGTGGCGAGGAGACACTATATCCTGGGATACTGGACGGCTCCAACTTGGGCAGCCCTCATCTGTGGCAAGTGGCCACACATTAATGGAACATAAGCTGGATAACATAGATCAGAGAGAATCCTGCCCTGGAGTGGCATAACTTTAAGCTACCTAAAGTGTGCTTAAAAGTAATTTCAGGTGTTAAGGTGTGGACAATCCAGGGGTTAAGAATCCCAGGAGCCACTTAAAGCAACAAGGCTATTTGCATTATTTGCAACAAGGCCATTACGATGACTGTCCTGGAGTGCAGGCTTGAAGGAATGAAAGAGCTAAAATGGTTATTTTTTTAGGTGTGTATGGATTGCCAAATATGTACTGATTTCTATGGATTTAAGGCCTATGAATTTTCTCTAGTTTCATAACCTGGAGTAGATTTTCAATCGAAGTCTGTGAAGTCCAGAAATGACCCAAAGTACCTAGTAAAAAGAAAGTTGTTTTTAAAAAAAAATCTTATTTTTCAGAGTAGCCTTTCCCCCAAATGTATCTGTTCTGAATTTGTTGATTGTAATGCTGAAATGTCATACAACAGCTGCTTCAGTTGAAACTATTTGCTCTGGCAGCTCTCTCCTTTTGATAGGATGCTTCTCCTGGTCTTGTCTTGAAAAGACTGGTGAACTGATTCATTTCTAACACAAGCTGGTATAATATAATTTTGTCTGCTTATGTCCTGGATATGTTGGTGCTGTCTTTTTCTCCTTGTCACATCAGCCATACATGCTGTAGCACCATTGAAACAGGATGTTAAAGCATCAGGAGTGGCAATATTGAGGGAGAGAGCACAAGTAGGCATTTCTGAGACAATGTATTTCAATTCTGTATACCACTGTCAAATCACAGCTGCATCTTTCATGCTAAGTAAATGTGAAGTGTCAAGGCAATCACTGTTCCTATGTGTAGTGAAAAATACGGCTTCCATGCACCTGAAATAATTATGTTAGGGCAAAAAACTCCTACTGAAATGGTGGTGCAAAGTGGAATATCCTTTCTCTTATGTAAATATATTAGGTATCTGCTTAACACTCTATACAAAGAAAAGGTTTATTTGTATTATATAATATCTTCTGTATTGTGCTGAAGGACAAAAAGCTGGAGGCCTCATCTCAACCCACAATGTATCTCTACAAAGCAAGAGGACTGCAGAAGATATAGCTGATAATCTAGCGAATGCATAATTTCATTGCGATAGAGCAATGCAATATTTGGCTGACAAATGCAATTTAAGAGCTATGTTCTTATGACTATAGGCACCTGGGTAATGATGGTATCATTTAACTTCCTCTTCTTGTCAATGTTCTACACAGAAATGGGAGAAAATTAAGCTTTCCTTTGAAGAAAGTTTTTTGTTTTAGCATGCAATACATGTCAACTGATAACAGTACATAACAACTTTATCTTTTTGCGTTTACCAAAACTTCACTAGATGATAGCCCAGGTTAAGTTTCAGTTTGTATGTTCTTTGGTGGAAGAGATCTTGAAATGTTCTTAAACTCACTCCCTTTCTGATGCTCCTTCTTGTGTGAACACCTTAAGTTGCAAACTCTATCATATTTTGAGAAACACTTACTGTCAGGTACCACTTGTAGGCTGAACATCCATCAGAGCAGTATTTTGATAGATACTGAAAAAGCATCTCCTCTCCTGAAAGTGATTAGTGAAAGTGCATGTACTGCTACTGACGCTTATTCTTTTGGCAGGGATGGCATCAGTAAGGTTGAGCTTACTTGTTATAGTGGCAGTAGGGGATTTAATTATCTCCTAGAGAGAATCTCTGACAGCAGAGACGTGGGTTTTTAATGTATGTTAAATGTTGCTGTGAACTCAAGTGGATACCTAGAGAAAGTCAGACTTGGAAAAACATTTTCCTGAGTTTAGTCCATCATCTACTGAAGACATGTAGATAGATTCCTTTGATGTTTGCTACTAATCCTTTGTAATCCTATCAATTTTTTATTTGAATTTAAGCCTTACTGAATGGTTTGCTGAATCAGAAGACATATTGTCTTCATGAGCTTTACTTAAAAATGCTACATTTTCACTACAAAACACCAATGGGTTTCCCTGACTTCGTGTTTCCTAGTGGAATGATTAATGTTCTAAAATTTGAAAGAGTAGTGACCAATACTTTCAGTTATTATTGAAACTGAGACTTTTTGCCACCGGCATCACTGATGCAGCCTTTGCCATTTGTTCAGAGGTGTGGCGATGAGCAGCCAACAGTGGCAAAAGCACAGGTTAGGGACTGTTTAGAAAAACTGGATGTATACAAGTCCATGGGGCTGGACAGGATGCACCCAAAGGTGCTGAGGGAGTTGGCTGATGAGATTGCAGAGTCATTGGCCATTACCTTTGAAAATTCATGGTGATCTAGGAGAGGTCCAGGATAACTGGAAAAGGGTAAACATAGTGCCATATTTAAGAAAGGGAAAAGGCAGGAACCAGGAACTACAGACAAGTCAGCCTCACCTCAGCCCCTGGAAAAATCATAGAGCAGATCCTCAAGGAATTCATTTCTAAGCACTTGGAGGAGAAGGTGATTAGCAACAGTCAGCATGGATTCACCACGGGAAAGTCATGCCTGATCAACCTGATTGCCTTCTATAATGAGGTGACTGGCTCTGTGGATGTGAGGAGACCTGTGGATATGGTATACCTTAATATTTAGCAAGGCTTTTGATATGGGTTTCACATATTCTTGCAGGCAAGCCAAGGAAGTATGGGCTGGATGAATGGACTGTAAGGTGGATGGAAAACTCTGGAGCATCGGGCTCAGAGGGTATTAACCAATGGCTCAATGTCTAGTTGGCAGCTTGTATCAAGTGAAGTGCCCCAGGGGTTGGTCCTGGGGCTGGTTTTGTTCAATGTCTTCATCAATGACTTGGAAGATGACATGAAGTGTACCAAAAGCAAGTCTGTGATGACACCAAGCTGGAGGCAGTAGTAGATATGCTGGATGGTAGGACTAGGGTTCATAGTGACCAAGGTAAATTGAAGGATTGGGCCAAAAGAAATCTCATGAGGTTCAACAAGGTCCTGCAAAGTCCTGCATTTAGGATGGAATAATCCCATGTATCACTACAGGCTGGGGGCTGACTACCTGGGTATATATGATATGCAGTGTAGAGCAAAGATGAGGAATAATGCTTCCTGTAGTGTGGATGCACAGAAGAATTCCAGCCTTGGGGGAGAAATGGGGTAGTTCCTTCCAGTCCTTGACGATGGGGAGACGATGGGGCATGATGCTTCCCTTTTGTGTGGCTGAGCAGAAGAACTGCCTAGTAGGACCGTGCAAAATTTTGCCAGGTCTTTCATTTCAAAACAAAATTGAAATGAAACAAACGCCTTCAAAACAGCTTTGAAATGAAGTGAGGGCATGAAAGTTTCAAAACATTTTGAATTTCAAAGCCGGGCTTACTTGGTTACAGCGCCAGTCCCAGTCGGCATCGGCAGCCTGATGTTATCCCTCACACAGAACTGGGGGCCACACACCCTGGGAGGAGTCTGGCACAGGCCTGCAGCCCTCCCGGTGGTGTGGGTCTCTAAATCTGTGCACCACATGACCAGAGACTGGTGCTGCTGCCTGGGACCAGCACTGGGCACAGCCGATGCCCAGCACTGGGAAGATTGCTGCTGCCAGTGGCTCCAGGCAGCAGCGGCAGCCTGCTGTCATCCAATGTACAGATCTGGGGGTCTGCACCTCTGGGAGAGCTATGGGACTGGCAGAGCCATTCAGAGTGAAGCCCAGTGGCAGGAGATAGGGGAGAGGCAGGGCTGCACTCTGCCAGCCTCATGGAACTCAGCCCAATGTGGGATGCAAGGGAAAGCCAGTGGTGGAGCCACTCTGAGCGCAACCCTGGCTCCAGGTGCAGCCCTGGCCAGTGGCTCCCCCTCACCTCCTGCCACCAGGCTGAGCTGCATTGGGTATGGTGGAGTGCAGCTCTAGCTCTCCCCCAGCTCTTGCCACCAGGCTGCACTCTGAGCGGCTCAGCCCCATAGCCCTCCTGGGGATGCAGACCCTCAGATCTGCATGCTGGATGACAGGAAGCAGCTGCTGCTGCCTGGGGACAGTGGCAGCAGCTGTCTTCCCAGCTGGGCTATACCCAGTGCTGGTCCCAGGTGGCAGCAGCAGCCTCCTGTCATCTCAAGTGCAGGTCTGGGGGCTTGCACCCCTGGGAAGAGTCCAGCACAGCTGCATAGCCCTCCCAGGGGTGAGGGCTCCCAGATCTGTGCATGGGATGACAAGAGGCTGCTGCTGCTGGCAAGTGACATGAGTTTTGCTCATCAGCATCTTGAGATGCAGTTCCCAAAAAAACCTGCACATATTTCCCTGAAACATGGCAGGCTTCATGCCCTCAGAGGGGGCTACCACCCCTGAAATTTTCATCTGAATCAGGCAAGAAAAGACAAAGTTATAGGCATTTTCATGATTCCCCATTATAGCCTATGGGTGAAATATTGAAATAGTATCAAAACAGTGAAACAGTTTTGATGAAATGAAATGGAACAGTGCTTCGAAATGAAATGATGAAACAAAACAGTGTCTCTTCAAAACAGCAAAACAAGTCAAAACGAAATGGTGCTGTTTTGCACAGCCTTTCTGCCCAGCCACAAAGTGGTGATAATTTTATATTGCCTCCAGCATAGGCTTGTGCCAACTGGCCTGGTCTAGCCCAAGGTAAATTAGCTGTTGAAGTAAGTATGCGACCACTTTATGTCTTATATTTCTTTGTGCTGAATGTACGTGACGGATTTAGAGCTTCTATTTTGCCTTTGGCTTCTGTGATGGTTCTTGGATCAGGGTGCTGTTTGTGTCTCTTGTATTTTATGACAACTATGCAGTATCTCTGTAAGTTCCCTTGAAGACTGAAGTGAGGCCAAAGGATGAGAGCTCTGGAAAGCCCTTATTCAATATGTTGTATTATATATAATATTGTATGCAAGAAGCTCTGACTGAAGATTTTTAGGTACCTAATGTACTGGGGCTTAAGAGTAGTTGTGGAGTTAAATTGTCAGGTAAAAATTTACTATTTACTAAACATGCATAATTCATTTAAAATTATTTCTTAATTAATTTTTGTATGACTTCATACTTAAGTTTTTACATCGCTTTATTAGTATATGCTATATAGAGAGATAAAAGATCCCTCATCAGAAAATAAATGTTGCTGTGCTGAGACCAGAGCCTATGAGTGCTTATGAATAGGAGTCACTTTTCACATGTAGATAATCCTATTGAATCAAATGTGACTGTTTAAATACAGAAAGCCACAAAAGCGTTTTGCAATCAGGGATTGACTTTGGAAGATCTTACCATTGCTAAATAGTGTATATCAATGGGAAAGTAAAATCTGTCTTACTCAAAAGAAAATTGCCAAGAGTTTCTTAACTGAGATTTTGGTATCTGTAGGAAATGAAGGCTTTTTATTTTTTCTTCACTCCAATAAGCTGTTCAGTGAACAAGCTGTGAAAAATAGTTCTGTATTTTTTCCATGTGATGCAGCAGACGGTAAATTTCCATTTAAGAGAATGATCAGAGTAGCTGCTGGCACTGAACTCAGTTGTCTTAGTCAAATCTACTTACAAAGAGTTTACAGCAATACAATAGTTTATTATTTCACTCAACCAGAAATCAGATGAAAAAGGTAAAGGGGAAGACTGAATTAGGTTCATGGTCATAATTCTTTGCTTTTTCCAACATTTTTTTTAATGTGGAGTTGAGATCAGTAGTTTTATACATAAGAAGGGGACATTTCTTTTCACCTTTACATGTGCTTGCAGTAAAATAATCATGCATTGCACTTGTATAGGGTCTTTCTTCTGAGGATCTGAAAGCACTTTAAAAACATTAATTAAGTGTCACAACACCCATGTTGAAGTAAGTAAGTATTGTTTCTGTATCTACTGCAGAATGCTTAATCTGATTCTGTAAGTACTATGCAAGGACTGTAGTAAACTAGTGGAATTTTCAAGGCACATTAATTTAAATTAATTATACTTTATATAGGCTACATATTGCCCTTCATTCAACACCTATGCTCTTTCCATTGATGCCAGAGGTGAAATCTAGGATAGAGCATGCTTAATTGCTTTTTGTTAAAATAAGCAGTTAGAGTTTCCTATATAAAAGTATTTATATTTCTGACCAGGGAAAATCCTTAATTGTTGTGGAAGTACAATGCCATTCATCATCTTAGGATTCTTCAAAAAGAACCACAAGAAAGTAAAAAAGTCTTCATTTTCTTCACTCAACCCAGTTTTTGTGAAAGGGTTAAAAAGGTGGAATAAGAATACTTAATAGATTCATGAACGGATTAGCTAAGATGATTGTTTCCATCTATTTTACCTATTTGCTTGTACCCAGAGTAGTTCCACCCAAAATGTGTTTAAAAGCTTCTTTTTGGGACCCCAGTTTCAGCACCAAGCCCAGTATTAGTGCTCAACATTAGTGCTCACTGCAGTTCTCTTCTCCTTCCAGTTCCAGCTCTGAGGGAGAACTTAGGAACTTGTGAAGCATAGAAATGTGCTTTGTCAGCTGTGTAGAGCAGGTCAGAGGAGGCCATAATAACATGGGAAAGATTTGCCCTGATAGGGCATACTCTAGACCTCTTTTCCATCTCCTTGTGGAAAAGTCCTCAAGAATACAGTTGAGAGACAGTGAGAGAGAGAGGCCATTTTACAGCAGTTAATTATCATCCTATCTAATATTATACCAAAGTATCAAAATATCAAGTACAGGCAGTCCTTGGATTTAAGACGCGGTTTTCAGGAACCAATTGTTTCGTAAGTCAAAATGCTGTAACTTAGAACCAATTTTCTCATAAGAAAAAATGTCATAAATGGGGAATTGGTTCCTGAACCAAGGCCTGATACTTTATTTTCACCAAAAATACCCCAGAATGTTGTACTTGATTAATTGTAGATGAGTAATATAGCTACATTAATGTATTTATATTGTAAATAGCAATCATATTGATTTGGAAGGACTTCTTTGAGGTGACTTCGCTGGGCTTCTTGAACGGCTCTTGGCTGGAGTCTTCTCAGGAGTCTTGGCTGCAGGTTTTTCTGGAGTCTTGGCTGCTTTCTTAAAGAAAGTGTCCAAGTAAGTTTGGACATATGTTCTCCAGGGAGATGAGCAACTCAGCGAACTTGTTTGCTGGCGTGGCGTCACATTGGTTCAAACACTGTAAAGTCAAAACTGATGTCATAAAGTTGAAACAGGGTGTCAATTTATAGATGTTGTAAGTGTGAAACGTTGTAACTTGAAATGTTGTAAGTTGAGCACTGCCTGTATCAAGAACACACATGCTACTCATAGAAAAAGTTTCTATATTGGTTTCTGTCACGGCAGGGTCCTACAGGAGGGCCGCGATCTCCTGAAGGCCCTCTGTCCGCGTCAAGTCCAGCCCAAGACACCCTCAGTTCTCGCCCGCCATGACTTTGCTGACACTAGGTTTAGGATGGGAGGCTACCTTATTATCACCTTGGGCATGGTGTATCAGGACTTTCGTTCCTGTGATCTCCCGGACCCACCGGGATGTTCCCCGTATATTGGGTGCGCCTCAGGCACCCTGGCCTTAGGGCCAAACGTGGCTTCTACCCCCTGATACCACATCCCAAGCCTCGCTGCTATCTTGGACGTTGGTGTGTCAATTGTTAGTCTGGCCCTTCCCCTCTAGGGCTTTCTTTATACTAGCCTGCTCTCCGGGCCTTACCAATAAGCTCGCCCACTCTCGGGCCTCTCTAAAATATCGTCTGCCCCGCGGACCCTCGTCCACTCTGGGGACCTTCTGTCCAGCCCCAGTCTTTTAGGCTTTCAGCACGGTTCTGCCCCCTCTGGCCAGGCGTTGTGTGCTGCTGTCTCATTGGAGACCACTGCAGCCTCTTGCCCTTCTCTGGAGGTGCTGTGCCGCTAACCCTCTTCTTGGGGTCCACCGCAGCACCCTGCCCCTTGGCTGAGGA
This sequence comes from Caiman crocodilus, assembly GCA_030014935.1. Taxonomy (NCBI): domain Eukaryota; kingdom Metazoa; phylum Chordata; order Crocodylia; family Alligatoridae; genus Caiman; species Caiman crocodilus. The sequence continues at coordinate 59,142,662 of JAGPOW010003685.1, forward strand.
CTACCTCTGTGCTAGCCCCTCTAAGGCTTCTCAAACAATGCGGCCCCTCTCTAGGGCTCGCCGTGCCTCCTCAGGGCTTCTCAAGTGTGCTGCCCGTTGTCTGGGCTTCTCAAATGGTCCTCCCCTCTCCAGGGATCTCCGTGCCCCCTCGGGGCTTCTCAGTAACGCTGTCCCTCGTCTGGGCTTCTCAAGTGGTGCTCCCCCTCTAGGGCTCTCTGTGCCGACTCAGGGCTTCTCTCATATTGCCCCCTGCTTAGGGCCTAGGGTCTCTTCACCCTGTATAACAATATTACTGCGCCCTCTCTGGCGCCAAATCACGCCCTACCAGGTGCTGGGATCCCCCGCACTGCTGGGGTCCCTGCTGAGGCCTCCTCCAACCCCTACAGCCTCACCCAAACCACTGGTGTAGTACTATATTAACAAAACATAACACAAGCCTCTGGCTGTAACTCAAACAGAAGGCACCTAGCCATAACAAAGTAAGCCTCCTGGCTGCCACGCCACGCCACTGCTCCAGCCTCTGGAGTTCTTGGGAGCTGTACTCGCATTACGGTCTCTGGGAGCTCCTGCCCCTCTGGCTGCTGGCAGAGAACCCCCAGCCTGGCTCTGCTTCTGAGCTTTATAGGGCCAAGCTCCGCCCCCCCCTTAGGTCAGCTGACACTTATCAGTTGCCACAGCAACCGTCAGCTGTGCTCATTATCACACTGCTGGGGTTTTTCCCCAGCAGTTTTCCTCTCAAGGAGCGGTGCAGCAAGTTGCGCCGCGACAGTTTCTTTTACATATCTTTTTATAGGTTTAAAAAAATAAAGAATAGCATAAACTTATTTTCCCTCTTGTGTAATACTTGTTATCTAGCTGCAGAGCCCATAAGAAATAAGCCAATTTTTGGAGGAATCTGCTAATAACTAAGGACTTAATGTCTTAGGATCCAAACCTATATAGATTTTAAGCACATGAAGGAAATAATGCAAAACTAAGTATTCCCAGAACTGGGCACCACTCTAGTATTTTGAAAAAAACAGTTAATCTACATGCAACTATGAATCAGCAATGCACAATGCAGATGGAGGCACAATGTCAGACCTACCAAATCATGGACAAATGGAATCTCCTACAGAAAGATGCACTCAAGCAAGCTGGTGATGTTTAACTAGACCCTTCATGTCTTATGATAGCATTTCAACAGTTATAGATACTACCTCAAGTGTGTTGGTTTTTCTTGGCTAGTTCCATTTCCCCTTGTTTGTTTGTTCCTGTATCAATGTTTATAGTATTCTAACCAATTCTGAGGTTGGCATTCAGATCCTAAGAGTGTGTTGTTAGCTGAGGAAGTTAGGTTTATCAGGGGTTCCTTAACTGTACAGTCAAAAATGTAACTCAAGTTAGGCAATTAAGCAAAGTGGAGCTAATCCAAATGGAAATATCTAGCAATGCTGTATTTCCATTTATGTCCCTTTGGTGCAATAGAACGTTGTTTTTCATGTTTGTTTAGTGTGGATAATTCCCTATTGTATAGTCCTATTGGAAACAATTTCCTTAGTAACAGGACTGTACAACTGATGGCATAGGGGCTTCATGCAACCTGTGAGGGGTTAAGTCCCAGATCCCAGGTTACTGCCCAGATATTGGGTCCCCCATCACACTGGTTGCAACAGCAGCTGGAGTTTCTGGCCCTGCCTTCCCCAGCTTCTGCTGCATACCTGTCCTGAGGGGGAAGTGAGGTGCAGCACAGGAAGTGGAGGATGACGTTGTGGCCACATGGGTTCACGATGTGATGGCGGAGTCACCCATGTGAGTATGCAGTGCAGCAGAGTGTGCCAACTTGGCATGTACTCTAGGGGACCTATAGCACACCCTATTGTGGTCCCACATGTGATCCCTGCTGGTATGGCCTGCAAGACGTATAGCACCCAGTAGTGCAGCTGGCAGGGCATGAGGCCCCCAGCTGCTTAGAAACTGGACGGCCTTGTTTTATAAAGTTCGTTTTTAAAGAATGTATAATATTCTACTCTTATTTATACTGGACCAAAGTTGAAGGGAAGCCTGCACAAAAGAATAGTCTAAATCTCAATGATATTTATGTGATTAATGTAGTAAGATACAAAATGAAGGCTTAGCCATGTGGACATATTTTGGTAGCCTTTCTCTGCCCTAACCCTACATAATGCCCAGTTAAAAAAAATTAAAATGGTCAGGGATTAAAGGTCATAGGTAATCTACCTCTGTTTTATGCCTTGATCTTTCCTTCTATTAGCTTAATAATCTTTGTTTGATAGAAGCTGTAAGCTCTTCAGTGCAGGGACAGTTTGTTTTTTTTTAAAAATCTTTGTAAAGTTTTGTGTAAAATTAGAGGTATGTAAATATTTAATAACAACACTAACAGTAATGACACACAGAATCATGAAGGAATGTTTTTCCTTTTTAATACTTCAGAGCATGTAATAGGGTCTCTTGTATTGCTCTTTTCCATTATTAGTTTCTCTGTTCAGCTGCCCCAGTTATCGCTTCTCAGGTTCTTCGAAAAAGAATTAGGAAGCATTATCATGGCAAGGCTCAGAGAATGCCCTAATTACTGCTGGAAAAAATAAATGATATTGTTTTAGTTTGTTTTTTGAACTGCGTAGGAGAAGGTTGAAATTTTACTTCAGGTCAACCTGAAATATGAAGAAATTAAAGTTTCAGTTTTGTCATCAGAATGAAAGCCTGAAAATTAATAAAGAATATACAAAAATATCATTTTTCTTTTATGAGTTCAAATATTAAATGTCATTGAATGTAGTCAGAAATATTATGAAACAAAAAATAATTTCCTTTTTATAAGCTATAAAATAAATGCTTAGTCTACACCTGAAATTTTTTTTTCAGCCAAAACGATTGACTAAATTCAACCCCAGTTCTTGAACTGTTGTTATCTGGAAACTGATTTTTTCCCTATGCAAATATTCTGTTTATCGAAATTTTACTCAGCTACAGTCCAAATGTAGTAGGAAGCTGGCTCTTCTGCTGTAAGCTGCTCCACTGTAGACATTAGTCAAATAGAAGTAGAAAGAGGAAAGAAAGCCTTCAATTTAGATGCTTTTTAATGATCAATAGGAATATGGAGATGCTCTCCCAAGCTGCTTCAGCTGTTGAGACTTAGGTACCTACAGAACTCTTTAGCTAGCAATTACATGAAAAAAAAATACACCGATGTGCTCCCAGTATTTCAGAAGGGGCTCTCAGTAAAATGTTTTTCCTTATCTTGTAATAAACTCTCTCAAAGGTTTGTGTGCAGTATGAGAGGGGTGGGGAACTGGGCAATTTGCGTTCTCATTTAAACTATCTTCTTGTACTCATAATGAAGGAAGGAGTCAATAGTTTCCTGATGATAGCCCTTCATTAGAAATGTGTAGCTTTGTTTTTGATTATACACTGATGCCATTGTAACACAAAGATCAACTTTTGTAACTGGAAATAGGGACGGAAGAGAGATCCAACAGTCAGTGATCAGGATCCAACTTATTGAAGCCAAATTTTGTCCGCATGCTCAGTGCTTATCTTCCTGGTCGAGAAAAGAATTGTTCTGATGTGGTTAATACTCCGTGCAGAGAGAGAAAAGTCTGCAGTGTTCAAATGCTGAGTCTGAATTGCAGATGGAAGCACAAGGCAGTTGGATCATAGTCTTCCTGAACTGTTCTAAGAGGTGATCCTTATAGCTTTCCTCCCCTTTTTAGTAGTATGAATAATTAAAACTAGCTCTATAACAAGATCTGTTTTATAGGAGTGGGTTTATTGCCATACCTTAAATCTTCAGTTTTCTAATGATCATAGCCAATAGCAATTAATTTGAAATAATTAAGCCAAATAAACACTTTAAATCACCGAGCACAAAATTTTTTTTCTTTCATTTATTGCTTAATAGACTTCAATATGTCTGTTCAGTGTATACTAATTGCACAGTTGATAATTCTTTATGACTTTGAGTGGTGCGACACTTTCTATCTTTTACTTTACTGGCTTCATCCTCATAGCATAATCATAGTCTTAATTTTGTTTAACTTATGTTAATGCAAAATATGAATCTAAACCACAGGAGGAAAATAAAGCACTTCATTGTACAGTTCAATACATATTATATAAGGCAATTCTTAACATTTTAAAATGAGAGTCATCCAATCATTCTGTTCTACAGAATTAATGGGATCCAACCATGATTTCAGGATTGTTCTAGTCTTTAAACTGAGGTTCCATCCCACATTGGAAAACAGGAGTCAATGATCGGATCTAACATCTCATTTTATTTACATTTAAATTGGAAAATTGTGTTGTCTCCAGCGTAATCATTTTGTTAATGTTGCTTATCTAGAAGTGCCTCAAACAAGATCAGAGCCCCATTTTGCTCTTCACAGTATAAACACTCAAAGTATTAATTAGATGATGTTAGGATGAGGAACAGAGGTGGAATGACACATTCAGGATCATGCAGAGATCAGTGGAAGAACAGATAGCCCAGGGGTCTCTTGATTGCAGTTCAAACCTCCAAACCTAGCATAGAAAGTATTCCCGAGTCCCTTGAGAGGGCACAAACCATAACCCTGCTCTTGCAGTGCTGATCTTGCTTTCTCCATTGTCCCTGGGAAATTTTGATGAGCACAAGGAATCCCATTTTAGAGACTGTACGTCAAAATCCTTCCAGCTTCTTGCTCCACTGATATGTATGCTGGCTGGGCTTCCTGATGCAGCTGCCTCTGGTGTGTAACCCAGAACATGCGGGTATCACAGACTGCCAATGTGAGCTCATCAGATTGGCTTGAGATACTTACCCTGGTCTAGAAACAGTCCCAGTGAACTCTGAGCAACCCCAAGGGTGGAGCAGGAGAGCCCTGCCTTGTGGAGAAGGGGAAGCCAATCGAAAGTGGGGGTTTTCAATCTCCTCATTCACATGAAAGGGGGATGACTGGGGTTGGGGCCCGCCACCCTGAGCCCTGGTTGGCCAGTTTGCAAGCCTGGGAGGGGATAAAAGCAGCAGCATTTGGGGCTTATGACAGTGACTCCAGGGAATGACACAGGAGGCCTAAGAAGAGCTGGGGTGAGCGCTGACCCAGCAGAGGGAGCAGAAACACCCCTCTGAAAAGCCTCTAAGGCCTGGGAGAAGAAGGCAGCAGCAGTTGGCCATGCTTCCAGCCTTGCAGCAGAGAGGAAGCAGCGACCAGGGCTTGGGGCAGAGAGCTGGTGCCCCAAGGCCCCACTGCAGTGTGCTGGACATGCTGGGCCTCCCAGAGGCTAGGAATGGCAGTCGGCCCCCCACTCCACTGTGGAGAAGAGGCAGCAGCCAGGAATGCAGGCAGCCTCCTTATTCGGAGCAGGGAGCTGGGCTGGTGAGTTGAGGGAAACCCCTCACCTTCCTTGTGGAAACAGGACAGCAGCAGGCAAAGCATTGGGATCCTGAGGAGCAGCAGAGCACCAGGAGGAGGAGGAGCTCAGGGAGCAGGCTATCCATCCCCAGGAGCTCAGGGAGCAGGCTAGCGCTTGGAGCGGGACTGGTGAGCTACGAGGCATGTGGGGTGCCCGGCCAGTCATCTGAAGCAGGGGTTTGGAGTAACGACCCCTAGGAGCTACCTGTGTTGCTGACCCTCTGCCATGGATTGCCCTAGAGGGGACTCAGTTCTGTCCCTTATTCTGCAGCTGATTGTCATTGGATGGAGTCCCTGAGCTTTGTGCTTGGGTCATGCTAATTGCTGCAGGAGCCTACTCTGTTGCTTGTTCCTTGCCTTTTTTGTTGCCACAGAGGGTCACCCTTCAGCCTCTTTGAGGGGTTGGGGTTTGATACAATTTGATTGATGCAGACCAGAAGAGCGTAACCTATTGCAGTCTGTCACTTATTGGGAAGCCTGTTGGAGCTGCAGGGAGTGAGCACCTTGCTTTCTTGTGGTAGCACCTTAGCAGTGGCTGAAAGCTGCTAGTTACCCTACCTGTGGATCTTGAGTCAAGGGTTGACTAATGCATTCTGGTTTGTTTTGTGATTCTGGTTTGCCATTTAAGTTCGCTTGTAAATAACCTTTCCTAGTATTCTTGTTTTGTAATTAAGTGTAAATAGTTAAATCAGTTAAGTGTTAGAACTTCTTGGGACCACGGGCTGCTCTGTGGGGAGCAGGGGCTGGCTGGAAAGTAAATTGGTGCTGTCCAGAAGCCCTGCCCCACTCTCACCACACCATCCCTGATATTTGGGCAGGAGTGGCAACTGTTGGGCCACCACCCAGGTTGCATAGGCTAAGTACAGAGAGTCAAAAAGTCAATTCAGTCTAGGTAGCATCCTCTAAACTGCATAGGTTGACGTGATAACTGGCTGAACTGACATCCTGTTTTTAATTGGGAAAGGCAGGGGGAGGCCTGCACTGGCCCAGGCCAGTAGGCAGGGGACCCAGAGCATTTCTTCCAGCCTGCTGGCTATTGCCAGCCCAGCCAAATGTTCCCAGTCCCTTGCTGTCCCCCACAGGGGGTTAAGTAGTTCCCTGTCTAGGTGCTGACCTACCTTAGGGGAGCCTCCCCCTCAGGAGGTTGCCCCCAGCCTGGGTTCACCAGTCCAGGCAGCCCTGGGGAGCTCAGGGAAATCCCCCCTGCTTCCTATTCCCAGCTGCTGATTGCTTCAGTGGCTGCCATTGGAGGGAAGAAGGAGTCCTCCCAGCTGGGTACCTGCCTGTGCAGCCCAGTATGATGGTACCAGGGAGCCCTCATCTTGCAGAGCTTCCCCCCTCCCTAACCCAGGGTCACCCAACATGGGGCAGCCCCAAGAAGCTGAGGGGAATTCTTCCCCTCCTGAGCCCTGGAGCTGCTTGCCAGCCTCAGGGAGTGGAGGGAAATTCTTCCACTCCTCTGCAACTAGTTTTGACTCACTCACAGCAGTGGAGGCAAAACTTGCTGTGGAGGAGCAGGAGAATTTCCCTTTGCTCCCTGAGGCTGGTAGCAGCTAAGGCAAGCAGCTCTGGGGTTCAGGAGGGGAAGAATTCCCCTCAGCTCCCTGGGGCTGCCCTGGACTGGGGGAGCCTGAGCAGGGGTGGGGGGAAGCCTCCAAGGCAGGGGCTCCCTGGTACCCCCACACTGGGCTGCATGGGCAGGCACTCGGCCAGGAAGATTTCTTTTCCCTTCCTCCTGTGGCAGCGGCTGAAGCAGTCAGCAGCTGGGAAGGGGGAGGGGGAGAGGGAGGGCTGCTGAAGCCTCCACCACAGGGGTTTTCCCTCCCCTCGCGTGCTGCCTCCTCTCCCCTATATAGTAGGACCTGGGGCGGTGGGTGGTCTGCTTTTCTCCTCCCACCCCAGCATAGGCTGATGGACACAAGGCTAAGAAGCAAGCAAAGAGTCCCTGCTCCACTGGAGCAGATGGTATAGCCCAGGGCTTCAAAGTACCCATGCTGAGGGACTGAGTTGATTTGATCCAGGAACAGATAGAGGACAGAAGTTCTATAAACTGGTTTGACTTAAATCAGTTAAGGCTAATGCTACATCCAACCAGATTTATCTTAAACCAGGTTTGGCCATATTGAAAGCAGTTTCTGTTCACTGCACTTCTGTTTCGTTATAGGTTTAAACTAGTTTCTGATCACTTAAACCAGTTTATGCGTAACTTCTGTCCCTAGCCCTGTGATGATTCTGGTTAGTTCTGGAAAGCAGGAGTTAACTGCCCCCTCATGTCTCTTGCAGAAGTTACCATATTTCTTCAGAGGAAGATTCTGAACATGAACAATATGTTCCTATCTCTGTATTGGTTGTGCAAAGGACATACTCTTCTGCTTTTTATCTTTCAGTGGGCCTGTTGTTGCTTTCACTGAAGCCTAAACTTCCTAATGACTTGTAACAGGACTTGGCCACTTCCCCTATTCCAATAATATTAATATAGACTGGAATGTATTTAAAGCACACTTACCCATTTCTATTGGTACTTATCTGAAATCTTACCCATTCCACTACAAATCCAAGCCACAACTCACTGACCTTTCTCATTAACACATGCCAAGTATAGTACATTGTTTTTGAAAATAGGAAACTGGAATTACAGTTCCATGTGATAGTCTAGGAAAAAACCCCCACAGTTTCCAGAACATATGGCAAGATTTAAATTTAAATTTCAAAATTTTTCACAGAACAAACATTATGAAATTTCATTTTGATAATAGTGCCATGACATTTGGCTTTGACTTTTTGAATTTTTTTCTAAGGTTCCTTCGTCATTGGAAAATCATTTAGTTAGAAACTTCCAAAGTGCAAGAAATGAGAAGTATACGTGACAGGCTAGTTGTATTACTTATTACCTTTCTGGATGGGGATCAGATACCATAGTGATGGATTTAGCCTAAACATCTGAGTAGAATAGAAAAGTATTTAAGTGCCAATATATTAATATCCCAGACTTGTTAAAAATACTGAGGGGAATAATAAAACTCCATAAAACATTCCTTTAACCAAACGCAGCACGTGCGTGATAACTTAGAGGGGCTACTTTTTGAGGGAGCCCTTTACGTTATTTGCCTCTAATTATGAAGGGAGGGCACTGAAAGCTGTGTTTTTGACTAGAAGCCAGTTTTCTTTCTTTTTTTTTTTTTTTAAATCATGTTTAACACTTGTACAATTTGGTGAAATTACAAGCACAAGAGGACAGGAGGAGAAGTCAGTCTGTTTAAAAAATAAAAAGAGGACATGATTACTTTGCTGAAGCTATACTTTATATTTTATCTTCCAAAAGAGACAAAGAGAATAAATACTTAAGACCCAGTGGTGACGACAGTGAAGCAATCATGCAGTTGCTGGATACCTTTGTCTCCAGGAGGCACGTAGTAATTTTTACATGTCTGCCACTGCGTGTCAAACCTTTCCTTTCTTCCCTTTTCCATTTTGGATGGCCAAACTGATTATCTAAAATAGAAAATTAGCACACAATGGGTTTACTCTGTGATACCCCTTATGCAACTAATGGGCAAAGCTTGTTAATTGGTTGTAAATGCCAGCAGGTTGCCAAGATAATACTTCAGAAATAAGCGGGTATTCTGATAATTACAGCAATCTTCATCTATAAAAGCTTAAGTAGATGAAGTACTGGCTGGCTTAAAACCAAGATTTATCCCGCTGCACTCGCATTAAAAGAAAAAATAAGATGAAAACAATAATGTAGCAAAACAATTATATAGCAGGAAGCGTTGTAGGTTTTAGAGATTGTGAAAACTCAGAAAGTAAAACAGTGCTGTAATAACCAGTTATGGAAAAATAGGCCATTTACATTTGTGTATAATTAAATAGTAGGCTATGCAATTTCACTTTTTAAAGTAAACTGCCTTTTCCTTTTTTTATAGGGCAACGTAGCCATAATTGCTGCATTAAAGCTTTAATGAAAGAAAAAAGCAGCAGATCAAGATGACATGTAACATCTACATTTGTACTGTGGTGTACTGCTTGTTTAGTAATGGGAAGCTACTGAGGAGATTAAAATTGCAGAATTCTTCATAGTTTCCCCCCCCTTACAATTGCTATAGGAAGATCATTCAAGGTCTAAAATATACACAATTTATTTTTCCACCTTCAATCTACAAGAATTTAATGGCTTTCCTAACTATTAGGGTGTGTCAAGAAATGCCTCATTGTAAAAGTGGATATTATTTCAGATCATCAAAATTATCAAAGTAAGTGGATCAAACTTAAAGTGTAGAAGGCTCACCTAATGTTTTAGAATATTGCCGCAAGTGCTACATATTACTTCATTTATTTTAACTTGTTGTCTCTCTTGTGTAGTTTTCCTGTCAGATTTATCAACAGGTTGATATATAGTTATTTTGAATTTTGATATATATTTTTACATGTTAAAAAAATTGCAACCTGCAGTAAATCTGTTTCAGCCTAGATTAAAACTGGAAATAAGGATGCAGTTTTCAAACAAAATTTTCATCTGCAATAGTAAAATATGTGAACTGATGGTAGCTGAGAAATGCACAGTGTTTCCAGTTCTTTTTTGATGAGTTCAAGTATATCTTATACATTGTACTTAATAACTTATGTCTTAGGTATAGAAGTAATTGTATATTTTGGTATGGCCTGAATTTACAGTATGGACAAGTTTGATACTCAGAACAGAAATATTCCTTTAAAATCATGTTCAGTTTGTACTTCATTGGGAAGAAATAAAAGATACATTTTCTAACAAGTTTATTAGATCTCAGCATAAGTAGCCAGAATTTAAATGTTGTTATTTCTATTACTTAGATGATGTCTGTGTTGCAAATCAGCTTTTATGCCATTTACAATAAATAGACTATATCCTCTCTTGCTGTATCCATTGATTTCAGTATATTTACACCTGTGACAAACTTAGGTCATATGTTTCCATCTTCAGAAGCACCTAAAATAGTTTATTCAATCTGTGTAACACATAATGAAAAGGTGTTAAGGCCTGTTTCTAAGACTGATGATTTGCCTAAAAATATGTGAGTGTGAATTTTAAGGATTTGAAATATTTAAATCAAATTAATCAAGAGCACACAAATCATATTGCAATAGTGACTAGATCATTGTATCTAGATCTGATGCTCATACTTCAAGAAGTTTGTTGAAAAATTAAGGTTTGGAGAAGAGCCATGAGAATGATGTAATGATTGGAAAAATCCACCCTTTATACAGAAAAATATAAGAAATTCAAATTATTTAGTGTATCAAGGGGAAGTTTGTGAATTAACTTGATCACAGTCTATAAATAATGCTATAGGGAACAAAAACTTTGACAGGAGGTTCTTCAGTTTAGCAGATAATACTATAATTATAGGGGCCAGTGCAACTTGAAGTGAGACAGACATATATGGAATGAGAGACATTTTTAGAGAGAGCAATTAGCTGTTGGGGCAACTTACAAAAGAGTAGATAGATTCTTCATGACTGGTAATTTTTCTAACAAGACAGATGTTTTCTTAATGCTTTCATGTAAATGGGAATTAATTCAGGGAAGTCCTGTAGCCCATTCTATGCATGGGGTCAGATTATCTGATTATAATGGTTCTTAGTGGCTTTATGACCAGCATTACTTTTTTTACAACTTTTTAGCCACCACCACAGCTGTTCACAAGTGGCAGCTCTACATGGATGCGTGATATGAGAAGTGAAGCATATGGTCAGATTCTGATCTGGCCCATATTTGTTTCCTATATAACACAAAAGGCATTACTTTGGGTTAACTTCAAGATGGAAGCTGAAATTTGCTTTGCAAGAAGATTTTCAGGAAAGACTAGTATATTTTGTGCCCAACATGCTAAATCTTAGAGTGGCCTGATCTGCAAAGGCTCCTCACTTTGAGATCATTTCATGGATTCATGGGCTCAGGTGGGTTCCTAAGCATAGAAGAACCTCAAATCACTGGTGATTTCTTTGGAACTACAGTTCACATGTGTAAGTAGAACTTGGTCTCTCTGAATGTTTCTGGCAGGCAAAAAGAAAAAGAGTATTAAGAAAACTGAAGGGAATTTGATCCAAACTAGTGGCAGTTACTGAATATTTTTTTTACCAGTAAATAAATCTAGCGTATATTTTGAAGCGTGTATGTTTCAAATGTGATCAGAAGATAACACTATGTAAAAAGGATAAAATAGCTGTGGTTTATCATTGCATAGTGATTTTAGTGTCAAATATAAGCAGCTCCTTAGTGTTGCAAATTAATTTCCTACATGTCTTTTCCTACACAAATGCCTTTTCCTACACTTCACAAATATGGTCTATGATCCAAATAATGTCCCAGTAATATCTGTGCAGCCCTGTTACCTGTTATCTGTGCAGCCCTGTCAAAGTGTTTGTATAGGTGTAACTAATTTGAACTTCATAAACAGGGGTTTGATGATGCACAAGGTATGGCTGTTTGCTTACAGTGGGTCTGCCATGGTGTACACTATGGAGTACAAGGCAGTTTAAAAAAAAGTTGATGGAGCAAACAGGTATGACTTGGAATACACAAGGGGAGTGGAGCTGGTGAGTGAGGTGTGATTTTTGCACAGATGCTTTTTAGAGTGGAACCGCACTTTAAGTAATGGACTTTCCTAGTTAGTACATAATATATGTAAGTTGTCTGAAGTGTGGTCCTGGAAACCAGCGGAGGAAAAAAATAACTTGAATGTAATCTTTAATGGATGTCTCTCTTGTCTTCCAGATAGATTTTTTTCAATTGTCTTGTACTTCCAACTATTCTTTAAAAATTCATGAACATAGGTTTCATATGATAATACAGTTACTATGGTAATTGTTTATTAATCTTGAGGAACTTGGTAAATACCACAGCACAATCTGTATAACTGAGAGCAGAAGTTGAAGTCAGAATGTGATTATTTTATTCTTTTGTCTTTTAGTCACTTCCACCCTTTTTTTTTTACTATGCCACTATGCATCTTTCTCCCTCGTTATTTTACTTGTTAGCCAAATATGCCTGTTTCTAGTATCAACACCTCTCTATGGATTCCAAACTGTTTATGCCCTGGAACAAAAAGATTGTTTGAAGTCAGGCAAATCAGTAGGTGGGTAGATGGGTAATATTTATCTATTTAAATAATGGATTTTGTAGGGTGCACATACTTGTTATAATGAATATGATGGATTATTTCTGAAAGGCTATTAAAGCAAAGTAAAACAAAGTAAAACAGTTTACAAAGTTGATTTGTTAAAGATCCCAATCCTGAGCTACTTCCCCCTTTTTTTCTTCTGGATTTTGTCCCTGGGATGGTGAGCCTTGCTGGATCCATTATTAGATACTACCTGTTTTCTTTTAATGCCACTTGCTCCCAGACACGTGGAAGCACTGTGGCTCTCACCAGCTTTCCTTCCCAATCGGTGCCCCACTCTTTTCTATTCTAGGGAATGATATGACTGCATATTCTAAAAAAAATCCCTCCACACTGTTTAATGCCGTGGAGCAATAGTTTTTATTGTTGAAAAAAATCTAGAAAATTTGGAAAGACACAAAACGTTTTAATTTAATTGGAAGACCCTTTTTGTCAGGAGAAAAAAAATGTAAATTCCAAACCATTTTACATTCTTCTGATTTTATTTACTTTTTAAAAGAGAGTATTAATTATTAGGCTTCCTCCTTTAACAAAGAATGGGAGAATCGATGGGCAAACAATTTGTCCCATTATTTCACAGGTCTACTTTGAACATTTATTATTAATCTAACCCCAAACCAATCTCCATCTAGTTGTAAGATCTGCTGACTGAAAAAACTTCTTTCAACTTGGAACCAGTTTAAAGAAATTCACATTATTTATATGGAAAAAGTGCATGATGCCATCTCCATACTCTTTCTGAATAAATTGCATGTGTTTATTATTCATCATAACACAGAACATTCTCTGTTTCTGTGTCACTTGTCACTAATCACTTATGCATCTGATGTGCAGATCCAGGGTAGAATCTCAGGCATTCTTGGGTTTAACACATAAGCTATGCATGAATAGGAGTTTATCCCACCCCCAAAATAACAACTTAGATACGTTTTCAAAAGGGAAAGTGCATATGTTACAGTAGCTCAAGAGCAGTAATAACCAAACTAGCTGAGAAGTGACATAGGATTTTTTTTCTTTTTTCTTTTTTTTTTTGCTGTTGCTCTTTAGTATTTTATGAAAGTATGTAGAAAAAAAATCTTAACATCTGAATGCCACACACTTCATTCTGTCTATGAGATAAAGAACATTTTTCTAAAAAAAAACCCCCATACGCTACTTGTTACTTGCTTCAGCTCTTAGTATAGATTGTCAATTCATTTAAAGATCGGTTCTCCACTACTTCTATACTTACAGGGTGAGACTTATACATACATTATAGCTTCATATACTATGTTCATCTGATTGAACAGTCTATAGAATGAGTTGGGGATGTAGTCATGGATTGCTAAGGGCTCTGTTGTGGCATGTTTCTCTTTCATGCCTTTTTTCCTTTTGGGACAAAATGATTTGGTAAAAGTCCATGTTAAAACTTCAGTGGGATGAAGTTGTGAGATTTTTGTCTGTCATAGTTTTCCAATGTAGGTACTAACCATTCACTTAGACCTGTGAGTGCAAAAGAGAAGATGTTAGTGTGGAGGAATTGGCAGTAATCACTGCTGTTTGGATACTGGGTTGCCTAAATCTCTTCTGAAAAGGTTAGCAAATACACATTGCAGGGGTCTTTTTACATTATCTCTCTGAGTATAACTCCATTGGTGGTAGCAATAGCAGGAAATTTGGAGGACAAAAAAGACCTAATAGAGATGAAGCAAGTTTTGTCTTTATACATGGAAATGTTTCAGTTGGCAATAATGAGCATGGGTGCTGCACCTGTTAGAGCTGGTTAGATACTGTTGATCAAATTAGCTGTTTGACCAATAAAATGTTATTTTTGTTGAATCAATTTTCTGGTAGATCTTGGTAATTCCTAACCAGAGCACTTAATTTTATATTAATTTCTTCATTGAATATAGATTCACCTGAAATATGAGCACTTCTGCTTCAAGAAAAGCACAATTTGGAATCTTAGGGTTTTTTATGACACTAAGGGCACATCTATACATGCAGATAAGTGCAACTAATTTATAATACACATTAAGCTAATGTGCATTAAGTGTTTTTTGGCAGGTGTCTACACTTGCAGGGACTTGGGACTAAAGTTAGTACACTTGGCACTGAAGTTAATCCCAAATCTCTTCAGCCCTGTCATGTGCCCCTGTGGCCACTGGGCGGAGCTCCGGCCTCTGACCACATGGCTGCCAGAACTTGGCAGCCATGTGGAAGCCAGACCCAGCTGCCAGCACTTGGCAGCCATCAGCACTCTTTCCTGCCTATGCAGGGGGTCGGACTCGATGATTTATTGAGGTCCCTTCCGACCCTAACATCTATGAATCTCAGAAACTCTGATCCCCAGACAGCCCCTTTCCTGCACAGAAGCTGTGTGCCCAGCTCAGGGGCAGCTTACACCAGCTCCCTCCCTGCCTACACTACCTGTTCCTACCAGTGGTGCCCATTACCCTGCTGCTCCAGCACGGCCCCTGCCAACAACAACTAGTGCCCTGTGCTGTTGCTGGCCATGGTGCTGGCCCTTCTGGCTCCAGCACACCTCCCCAGGCCCCTGACAGCTGTACACCTGCCAGTGGGATCCAGGGCACTGGTTGAGAGAGGCCCTGCCCAACCCCTTCTTCTTACACTCCCCACTTCAGCTTGCCTGTCCTGCTACCCACACATACCCTACTCACCTCCAGCACCATTCTCAGGACACGCACATGAGTGAAAAACCTCCCAAACTTTATTGTCCTGACAATCCCCACCTCATTCCTCCCCCCATAATAAACAATGCCCCCACTCCACCCTCCCCACCTGCCAACAATAAAAAACCCACTTACTTTAAGCAAACTATATACATATTGAAAGCTATTTACAAACTATTTACAATATTTGTTCAAGCCTAGAATAGGAGGTCATGGGGGGATGGTCTGTGGGGGCAGAGCCCCAGGGCAGGTGCCCAGTACCCCTGCCCCTGGATGCTTATCCATAAGTCTGGGGGCTCTGTTGACCTCAACGTGTGGTAGCCTCATGAGGGGCTGGGTCTTTGGCCACATGGTGCAGGGGGAATGGCAGGGCCAGGCTCAGGCAGGTGATGGCAAGTCTGGGACAAGGGCCGGGCCAGGGGGTCTTGTGGGCAGGAAGCACCCTAGCACCTCCTCCCAAAGCCAGGCAGGGGCCTGCTTCAGGGTGGTGGCTGGGACCCCCAGGAGCCCTGCGGGATGAGGGGTGGGGGCCAGGCAATGGGGATATGTACATGGACACCAGGGCCAGGAAGGTCTCCATGGCTTGGTGATCAGCTGCAACCTGCTGCTGAAGTTGCTCCAGGTGCTCCTGCACCAGGGCCTTCATGTGGGCCTTGTGGTCCTACTGCACCTGGTCCTGTGCCTTTGTAAGTGACATTCTTTTCCTGCCAGGCCTGCTTCTGTGCGTCCCATGCCTCCCACACCTGATCCTGTGCCTGCCGTTCCTCTGCCAGCACCACCAGCCACTGGAGTAGCAAGTTAAAATGCTGTGCCACTGGTGCAGCTGGTGCATCTGAACCATTTCAGCAGTGGGTGCCCAGGGACCATGGTAAATCAGCTGGGCAAGCTTGGGCCCTGGCAGCTGCTGGCTGGGCCCCCTTGTGCCTCTTTGCTTCCTGGGGTTGGCAGACAACAGGGTGCTGGCTGCAGGAAGCCTGCTATCCCAACCCCCTTCCAAGGGTGGGCCAAATGAGGCTGCTAGCAGCACCTGCTGCCATGGCTTCAGACCCCAATCCCCCTCTCTCCCTGCAGGTGGGATGGGACTCCCTAGTGTGAGACTTACCATGTGTCTGGGGCTGGTGAGGCTGGCAGCTCAGTGCGGGCCTCCCTATCAGCAATGACATCTGGATGTGCCCAGTGTCCACAGCCCATGGTGCGTGGTAGGCTGGTATGTAGCCAGGGGCCCCCCAGGGAGGAGATGGCACTGCTGGCAGCCAATAGTGGTATAGCTGGCTGCTCCTCATGCTGGGATCTGGGGCTGAGTTGAGGACGAGATAGCTGCTGGGCAGGGCTCCCCAAGGTGGGGTGCTGAAGCCCTGAGGTTCCCTCTTCCAGTGATGTGTCACTGGAAGCATCAGGGTGGGGCAGGGGCTAAGCCAGGCCACCCCTCCTAGTGGCACTCGCAGGAATGTGGCCTAGCTCCCAGGGTACCAAAATGCATGTCAGCTGCCACATAAAGAACAATTGAAGTCAGTCATGGCCATCTACTGTGCCCACAAGATCTTGACCTTTATGTAGCACTGGTGCACCTACCACAAGTGCCCTCCCTACTGTATCCCACCTGACAGGCCCTCATAAAGATGGGCATTCAAGTACCTACCCCACAAAAACTGCCTGTGCACATCGGAATGGCCCCAGGGCACCATGAGATTTTGCACCTCCTCCCAGGTCCAGTTGGGGGTCCTGATGGTTAGCCTGGGCATGCACATATGAGTGGAGCTGGGGCTCAATGGGGAGGATGATGATGAAATGGTCATTTCACACTGGCTGTCTGGGCCTCTGCAGGACTGGCCCTGCATGGCCAGCTGTGGATGATTGCCAACAGTACCCAGCACAGGGTCATGCCCAGGGGCTGGGAGGTGCATGGCAGAGGCACTTCACTACAGGACCTGCAAGCATATGAGAGAGCTAGGGGTGAGCAGCAGCAGGGAGCAGGCAGAGTTAGGCAGGCAGCAACACTGGGGGGATCTCAAAACTGGGCAAGGAGTGCAGCAAGCTATAGCCTTTTGCAACACTCAGTCAGCTGTGGCCAAATGGAATCTCTAGAGGTGAACAGGCCAGGCAGAGACAGCCTGTGGCCTGTCCGAGGGGCTGCACAGGGCCTGCTGGGCTCCTGCACAGATCAGCAGTCTTGTCCAGATTTCTGTGTCCCAGGGCACAAAATGGCTGCTGGCTTTTATAGACTGCAGCTAGGGGAGGCCAGAGAGCATCCCTGCCCTGGGGGAGGAGAGGCGGCTGGCCAGGGGCCCTGGGACTGGGCAGAGCCGGCACTAAAGTTCGGGCCAGGTTGCATCTACACATGTGGTAATGTGCTTTAACTAATTGTACCTAAATATGCTATCTGCATTTAGAGATGTGAAATTTAGGTGCAATTAGCCTAAATTTGCCATTTTAATGCACATAAAGGGCACACACATGTAGACACGTGCACTCAATGCACATTAAATTAGGCTAATGTGCATTAACATGTTTTGTGTAGATGCACCCTAAGTTTAGGAGAGTATAGTCAAACTAAATGTTTACTTATATCTCAGACTGATACTCAGAAATTGTTCTAAAGGTCTGGGTCTTTTTTCCCCCTTTGATATTTAATTTAAGTCTGTTTAGGACCTCAAGTGAAGAACTTGGTGTCTAACATTACTATTTCACATGGGTATACCACAAAAAACAGCTTTGATTTTTTTAGATGAAAGTTTTTTGTTGTTGTTGTTGATCTTTTGGTCCATAAAAATATGGACAGGAATTTCCTAGACTACAATCCTAACATCTTTTTTTAAATGACAAAGATATTTAATTTTAAAATGTACTAGTTTTGTCTTCCACACATTTGTCATTTTTTTCATAAAGATTTATAGCTGTCATGCTTAAGAGGCCGGGTTAGTGTGCTACGCATATTGTACAGCATATATTTTTAAAGAAGCTATTTTTGGTGGTGTTTATTGAGTAGTCTAATGTGTAACTACAATTGCTTGTTTATAATTAGTTATTTGTAATGAGTGTTTGTTTTTCTACACAGATACCTTTCTGTCTTGTTATGTTTGGTGTTTAGGGAATTACAAGATCAGAAATGATCACTGACTCAATAAAATATAACATCTCTTTCAGAGACACTACAGTCTATCTTGTTAAAGTGTCTATTAAAAGTCTTTATAATAAGAAAGTATCAAAGGAATTAATGGATTTTATTATTTTGTAACTGATTAATGTCTCCCTTTGTGCTCATGAGCAAAGTTGTCATGATGATTTCTAAGTATAATATTATTTAAACTGTCATGGACTTGATATAAAGGAGAAACTTCAATCTGTTGGGGCAATAATTTGTGGATTATGATTTCCCTTTTAGATTTAAAAACATAATAGTGAAATTTAAAGTAATTTAAAGTAGGTAGAAGTAAGGGCAGCACAAAGCTATAGACTTTTTTGTTTCTCTGAGCAGCAAACACAGAAGACAAAAGACTTGATCCTCTTAACCTGGGGATGTCATGAGATAATGAAGTATCCAATAAATTTTAGTTGTTCCTTCACACGCTCATGTCTCATTCAAAGTGAGATTAGGTTGTCGGATTTGTCACAAAACAGCATGTAGGCAGTCATGGTTTCCCTGTTTATTTTTTGCCATATACCATCACATCATCTGCACAGCAAATGATGCTGGGCAGCCCTGTCATAGCCTGAAGGATTCATTTTTGGAAATGCTCTGGTGCCGATGATATGCCAAAAGGAAGCATGTTGAAACAGTATCTCCAGAATACGGTAATAAATGTAGTTAACCATATAAATTCTTTAGCAAGAGGGATTTACCAAAGCCATGCTATATTATCTAACTTTGAGAGCACTGTAGCCTCTCACAATTGGGCTAAGAGCTGTTCAACTGAAGGAAGCATGTGTTTTTCTTTGCACACATTGTTGTTGAATTGAGTAAGGTCCACACAAATGTGCATTTTTTCCTTGCATTTTGCTACTACTACTCCTGAACATCAATCTATGGGTTTATTTATTGAGCTGTAACACCCATTGCTGCCAACTTCTTTAATTCTTCCCTGACTTTCTAATCCAGGTGAATGGGGATGTGCCAAGGAGCTTTGAGCAAATAGAGTTGGTGGCACCAATTTAATTTTATATTCCCCTGACAGCTTCCCTAATCCTGTGAAGACCTGAGGATACATGTCTTGTATGGTTTGCATTTTGCTATTAATTGAGACCAGCTTCTCTCCTTGGCATAGTTTCTGTATTTCTGGCAGTCCCAATAAGGGAAACTTTGCATTAGATAAATAGGTTGTGACCAAATTTTTCCTCTTTTTTTCCAATGATCCCTTGAACAGGCCACACACTTAATAATGCAGTATTATTTGTCTCTCTGAGAATTTTATCTGACATTTGCAGATCTCTATCCCAGGATGGATCATAATCTTTTGCAGGGATGACAGTAGCTAAGCACATTCAAAAAGCCTGTGTCTGAATTGATTCAATCTTTCCAGGTTAGTCTAACCTGCGTAGCTTGAACTAAGAAGCAAGTGAATAGACATTCACTTTTGATTCCGGAAATGCAGCCGCATGTCTGCAGTGGGTCAGGCTAAAAGCTGGGGGTGGTGGGGGGTGGTGCTAGAGTGAGCCCTCCCTTCCTTTCAGCAGTGGCTGGAAGGCTGGAGGTAAGCTGAGTGGGAGGGGGTAGCGGGTGTGTGGCAGGCCTCCTTGAAGAGGAGATTTAACCTGCAGCCTGGCCTGCATGGTTCCCAGCTGAGGTGCGCCTGGAGGGGGAGGGAGGAAGCAGCTCTTGTCAGGTTTTCAAGCACTGGGTATGTGGCCAGACCCCTGCCCCCAGCTGGCACCAAAGGGTCAAGCAGCAAAAGTGGGGGCATGGCCAGACCCCAGCCTTGGGCATGAGGTGAAGAAGGGGAAGGAAGGGGGAATCACAGAGAAGTGGGGCTGGCAGGGACCTCCAGAGGTCCTCTAATGTCTAGTTCAGCCCCTGCCTGAGCCCTGGCTAGACCTTCCTATACAAGCACAATCTAAAGAGTAAAGGGTTTGCTCACAGTGCCTGAAGCAGAGAACACCTGCCAGGGGGCTTCTGTACTACTGGGGGAAAAAAGCCATCAAGAACTTCCTGCAACTGGTTTTCCTTCCCTACCCCACAGCGGGGCCCAGTGCTTAACTGCCCCAGCCCTGAGCCCTCTAGGTAGCACCCTCCAGCACTGTGGTGGGGGAGAAGGATGAAGGGGAGAGCCCTGCCCACCACAGTGGCTCCATGACAGCCCAGGTTGGCTTGGGCATGGGGAGCTGGGAGCAATCCAGGCTCAAAGCTACCATGTCCCAGCCTGAGCCTTAGCTGGCTGGAAAGGGACCTGCTCCCATCGCCCAGCCTGGCCCGGCCTGGCCCTGCCATCTGCCAGCCTTGCCTGGGGTTGGTGCCGTGGGGCTGGATCACAGGCATTGATGAGAGTGGGCACAGAGGGGCTGGGCTGGGCCAGGCTGCAGGGGCAGGGCCCTTCCCAACTGGTTGTAGCTTGGGCTGGAGCCACAGGAGCCTTGTGCCCAAATTGCATTGCTCCACATACCCAGGTGGAGCCAGGCTGTCACAGAGTCGCTGTGGCAGGAAGGACTCTCTCCCTCGTCCTCCTTCCCTGCTGTGGGGCTGAGGAGTTCTGTGCGGTGTTGCTTTGGGGCTCAGAGCTGGAGGGGCACAGCATTGGTCCCCACTGTGGGACAGGGTGGGAGAGCCGGCTGCAGGAAGTCCTTGGTGGCTTTTTCTCCCAGCATTACATAGTCCCCCTGGAAAGTGTTCCCAGTTGTAGGTGCTGTGAGCAAACTCTCTAGATGGTGCTTGTATGGGAGGATCTGGCCAGGGCTCAGGCAGAGGCTGGACTAGACACTAGAGGACCTCTCAAGATTTATGCCAGCACTGCTTCTCTGTGATTCCCCTCTCCCTCTTTGCCCCAGGCCCAGGGCTGCAGTCTGACCATACCCCTGCTCTCACTGCTCAAGTGGCAAGGGGAAAGCCAGACAGACCCCAGCTGGGGTCCTGTGCTGCTGGGACACAGAAGGGAGAGGGGATTAAACCCCAACCCCTTTCCCTCAGGCTACTAGTGTCCGGCCATGCCCCCTGCTCCTGTTACAGGGGCAGTCTGGAGCAGGGTAACCCAACCCCACCCCTTCTCAGCCAGCCAGAGCAGTGATAGTGCTCTAGCTAGGGAGGAGAGGGGTGGGGCCAACCCTGCCCTACTGGAAGAGATAGCACAGTCCTGCTCAGCCCAGGGCTGCAAAACATGCTGGGATGCTGGGGGACTGTGAGTTAACTTAAACTAGGAAGGGGTCTGAGACAGACATTGCATAAACCAGTTTGACCCAAATCAGTTAAGTCTGATGCTACATTCAACCAGGTTTATCTTAAACCTGTTTTGGCCATTTTGAAAGCAATTTATGTGCATGAAATTTCTGTTCTGTTACATGGTTAAACTGTTTTTTGATCATTTAAACCAGTTTATGTGTAACTTCTGTCTCTGGCCAGTAATAGTGGCTCCAAAATCTGTTTTGGATTGAATGAGTTGACCATTGAAATCTATATTATTTTTCCAAGCTACTGATTCTTCAGTTGAAGATATAGTTTCTAGTATCACAGGCTTATTGCCATCTGATGCCACTTCCCCCTCCTGCATTATTTTCACTAGCCTGGATGATCTTCACTCTTTGCAAAAGGGGGTCCTTTCTTGTGGCATCTCCTGTATTCTCTATTTATTGCTTGACATTGTTGCCAGTGGTAGCTTGGTGTTTTGCCAGCCCTGCCACACCTTTCACTGTTTTCACCGTTAAAGTTTTTTGATTATTTTTGCCTCATTTTTGTTCTCTTTTTATACTGTACCTTAGATGTGAGGGTACCTTCCCCTCTTAGATCTTGTCTCTATTATATCAATTTTATCTGATGAAATGTAGGTATACTATTAGCCTTTAAGTCATAGTGCTGTTTCTTTATTTTTCTTGCATCTTAAGTTTTGTTTATGGTTTTGCTAGTGTGAGTTCAGGAAGTAACTGTAGCTATGCTGAAAAAATGGCATCTCTGATGCCTACAACAATACTGTCTCTTATGAATTCTTCTTTCAAAATTCCATAATGGCAGCGTTCAGCAAGTGTGTGAACTGTAGTAATAAAAGATTTAGTTTCCCCTGGTTCCTGGTATCTCATTATAATTTGCTCCTTTGTATATAACATTTCTGTTTCCCATAAGATGGAGAAAAATGCTCTTTGACTTTCTTCATCCTCAGGGTTGGGGAGGGCACATAGAATATCATCTGCAGCCTCTCCCTTAGCAAAGATGAGGGGATCTACATTGTAATCCTATGTTCTTTCTGATGAGGCTGAAATCTGACCGCTCAAACCTGATCCAGAAAGGCCAGCTGCCTACATCCCCACAGTCAAACTTCTCTGGCAGAGCCATCTGTTTTATGGTTTTCATAGCTGCAGTGGGTTTTCCCTGTTTTGTCCCTGTTGCAGTGCACACAGTTTCTCCCTGACCATCTGTACTCTGGCAGTCTGGGGACTCCTTTTCTTTTCTCTTTCTACTTTTTTTCCCCTTCTAGACAGAAGGATCAGGCCCATTTCTGATGCCATATGGTGTGAGGGAGATGGACACATGAAGCCATATTATGGGTTGCAATCTGACTCCCTCCAACATTTATTACAGCCCCCCCCCACTACAGCCTGTCTGATAGGTGTAGAGGACCAGAACTCTATGATCCATGTAAAAATCATGTGGACCATGGGGCATCCTTAGAAAACCAGCTCTTTTGAGTAAGCCATCAGCTCCTCTGAGTACCTACTTGCATGTTCCATGGCCACATCACTCCTGATAGCATCATTTACCAGCGCTATACTGATCTAGTTGTGATGCTAATTAGAGCTTGAGGATCCATGAAGGATGTGTTGAAGGCAGCAGGGTGGAGGTTGTCTTAAACCATCTTTATGTCTAGGATCTTTTAAAGAGATAGTGAATGTACACTAACTACCTCCCTGTAAAAGCCTAGTGAAGAGGCACTTAAAGTTTTTGCCATGAAGTATTAAGTGAGGTTAGCATCTTTCACCTCTTTATCTTGCCACTTTACCTCTTGGTAAAAACTACAATGTGGTCTCACAGGGATTTTACAGCAGGATGGCTAATGCGAGTTAGTTACCCCACCTCACAGAAAAATCACAATATATCATGTGAAACAAGACAAAATCTAAATGAATTGTTTAGTGTTAGCTTTAATTTAGGCTTCATGATATACCTACATAAAGCGCTGCATGATATCAAACATTATGTTACCTAAGTCACATTTTTGGGCTCTGAAACTAAGTATTATAAACTCTCAAATATACAGAGCTTTGAGAATTTCTTGACTTATCAAAGCCAGGTTTGCTCCTGCAAACATATAGGACATACCTTAAAATAAAGCAGTAGGTAGAAATGTAGGAAATTAAGTTGTTATAACTCATATTTCAGGTGCATATAGTCAGAGGCATAGCATGAAAAAATGTGCCCTGGGCTGTCTTGTCTTAGTAGTCAATCTCATGTAGCACATGCAAGGTGTTCTAAAAATCATAATAGTTCCCAGGACTGCCAGCAGAGTTTGCTGCTGCGGGGGGCCGGGATGGCAGGGGCACTTTCACCCCTTTTTTTGCCATTGGAGCTGATATCCAGAGGATCAAAAATGCTGAAATCAGCAGCAAAACATGGGGGTCAGTTCTCTCATGCCTCCCCCTCTCCTCCCCCCCATCTCCACACACACTCCCAGTGGCAGCAGCAAACTCCATTGTTGCCCTACAAAATTACGATTCACAAACCACCTTGTTCTCTCTTACCTATGCTTTCTGGAGCCAGAAAATGCCAGTATAGTGAAGCAAGACAGAAGTAAGAAGGCAGCAGCTAAGTAGGCTGCAATGAGTAGCCCCAGGGTGAGGTGCTCCTTCTGCCTTAGGAGACGGCCAGGGCACCTGCCACTTGCCCACTCCACATAACACTACTGCATGCAGTACTCAGAGGTCTCTTGATAATTCCCCTGTGATGATGCATAATACATTTTAAATCAGGCTGCTCCTATGTTACAGTTCTTCAGGCTTCTAAGCAACAGGCACAAAGTTAGAGAAAATGATGAGATAAGTTTAATTTTCAAGTCTGACATAAAACTCCATGGACTAACTATGTGCAAATCCCTCTAAGGGATTTATAAAAACAAGAGTCAAGCTATATACACATTGTTACAGTAGGGGAAGCATTTTATAGATACAGGAAAATATTTTGTTAACTAGCAGAAAAATATTAGTCAACATCAAAACCTGTTCTTACCAACTGACTTTTAGCAAGTCTTATTAACTGCTTCTCATAGGGTGCATTTACATGTGCAATTAACTCAGATCAATAAACTCTGGAGCAGTTTGAGTCAGAGTAAACTACTCCTGGGTGTAGTGCCTATACATGCGCTGAGGACAGCAGCAGTTTGAGCCAGGTGGAGCAGTTCATGCCATGGGGAATCAGCCCTGGGGTCTGCGTTGTGGTGTTGGATGGGAGAGGGGCTGGATGGGGTGCAAAGGTGCTGAAAGAGCAGAGCCATGTGGCTAGGCAGCTGGTAGGAGTCTGACCTTCTGCTGGCTGGGCTGACTAGATTCAATTTATGTCCATGGTCAGTGTCTTCACATGTGTTTAATAACAGTTAATGAGAGTACTATCTTATGGTGGCATTAATTAGTTTACTGTGGCCTAATAATGTCCATGTGTAGATAGTAATACTTTACTTTGCAGCTAATTAGTTTACGTCACAGTTAAGCATGCATGTCGATGTGGCCACAGAGATTTAGATCATGATTCCAGTGCTCCCCGAATGATGTCATAGACCAGATTTTCAGAAGTGCTTCTCATCGGTGGTTACCACTGCCTGCAAATGGAATTATTAATGCTCAGCCCTTCTGAAAACCAGGCCCTGAGGAATTTTTAAAGCTCTGCTTTTAACTCTTTCTGGTTGTCTTAGGAAGGCAAGATTCTCATCTTCTCTTAGGCCTGATCTCCATGAGCACAGGATCAAACTCTATGGTTTGCCAATTTTTCTTTTACCTTAGTCTCAATACTCAGTAGTCAGAGCAGCTCACAAGATCTTTCTGTGCATCCCATTTCCAAAGCAAATGTAGGGCAGGTAGATCATGTTTTGGTATTTGTGTGTTTCAGTGTGGCTGAGAACAGCAGAACTGGCTGTATGATAGGCCAGACCATCTTGCTTGAAAGGGGTTGAGGTGGAACACACATTGCACTGCTGATTTAAAATAGGACAGCAGAAGAAAGGCTGGTCCCTAAATACTGTAGTGCAGTTAAGGGCCAATCTTTTGGCAGGTGTGCCACACATTAATCCTGTATCCTCCCCAGCAGCCACTCTGATCCCCTTGCCCTGCCCAATCTGCTGCTCTGCTTGCTTCTTCTAGTTCTATGCTCCCTTCCTGACCTTCTTTTGCTTTCTGCAAAAGAATGCCCAAGAAGAAGTTCCTGCTTCTTCTTTTGCTTTCTGCTTTCCTCTTCTTACCCTATTGGATGATCGTTCCCCTAGTCTACTATATACCACACAGAGGCTGCTGCCTGTGCTGCTTGTGGCACTCATGCCAGAGGTTGGACTCCCCTTATATAAAGCATGAGTCTGTTCTAGATATCTACCACAGACAGGTGTTTTCCTCTACCACTTACTGCACATTGTGGAAGACATGATGTTCCTAGTGCTGAAAACTGTTTCTAAAGATGAGACCAGACCTCTTTACAGGCCACAGAGCACTAGCAGATTGTCATCTTTGTTCATTTGTATGTTGTTGTAGTGAGTTTTAAGTAGCTATCTGCTTGAGTCCTCTTTTTTACTAACATGATCAGATAGCCCAGGGCAGAATTTTACACATTTCTTCAGGTGAAAAAAAGCACACAGTGTTTGTGTATGGATTGCTACAAGGCCTTGCTGTGGACAAATCTTGTCACTCAATGAAGATAAGATGCTTACATGAGAGGGTATAGCAAAGAAGGTTGGTTTCATGGGGATTTAGCATAGAAGCTGCATGGATAAAACATTACATTACTCTTTAAATATTTGGGTGGAGGGTTAGATGATTTTAATATCATTTTTGCATTTTAGAGAAAGGAGGGGGTTGTGGTTAATTCTTTATTATCTCAGGCAGCAGTTCTCACATCATCTCCTCTTTTTTTTCTTTTAACTGCCAAACTAGCATTTTTCTGTTTTATTGCTCCTTTCTTAGAGGCTTGTTTTGGAATATTGCCAGTTATCATGTTCTGTTAGGGCAAATATTGCATCAAACTCATGATTAGGGAGTTGAGGGTTTGGGAATATTATGCTTGCATATGAATATTTTCTAATATTTGCCTTTCATTTTACAGAGGTGTGTGTGTGTGTGCCCATGAAATTAAGGGTCTTCCTCTGTGCAAAGAAAAAGGAAAGAGATTTTTCTTTAAAAAGATGTTTGTTAAAAGGAGTTAGGATTCATTTTATGTTAGATACTTTTGTTTGGCAATAAAAGGTGTGTTTAAGAACTCTGTGTAGATACCAACATAAAGATGTAGCCATTTTCAGTTCACCTGACAGAAACACATGCTTGGTGAGACCTTAGGCAGTCAGCAGCTGTTCTTGTCTGTTGCTCTCTGTTTCCCAACTTTACAAAGATAACCAAACTTTTGCTGGCATTGAAGCAACACTAAGATCCCAACCCCCATTTTCAGCTGCCACCTGACCCTGTGTGACCCCTGTGGGCCCCTGGGTCGTGGGTAGTCCCTGCAGGTCGTCCCTTTACCCCTTTTTCTCGCCCGCCACGACTTTGATGTTTCGCAGTATCAAGGGGAGGATGGTCAGTGGTGTTATTCGTCTAGTTGGGATCCGCCTGTGGGGTACTCACGATTTGGGGTCTTGGTGGTCCACGAGGCTCCGCCACCCCTACACCTCGTCCACTCGCCAACCGATCCCGTAGGGCTAACAGGTTTTAG
>JAGPOW010003685.1:59170014-59223773 GCA_030014935.1 Caiman crocodilus
GGCTGCGCCGGCGTTCGCCGCAGTTGGTGCCGTCCCTCGCCGTCCGGTTCTCCCGTCCCCGGTGAGTCTCCTGCCTCTTCCTTCGCCCCCCGGGGTCCCCCTCGGGTCCCTAGGGACGGCCCGGCGCCGTCACACCCTGAAAGTATCTAAAGTTTCTAGGTACCTAGTTTTTTATTAATAAAGTCCCCTTGATTCTGCAGCTGAGTGCGCACAAAGCCATCCATGTCCAGATATTATTGAGCTGCTTAATACCCTTAGCCCATGTCTAAGGCGTGGCATTCCTCTGCCCATCTTGCATGTGGGGTCTGTTGTGGTAGATGCTGTCAAGCATGCCTATTGGACACAGTCTTCCACAAGGATAGTATGGAGGAGATAGCATTGGTTCACATCCTATCCATACTTATTTTTAGTAATCTAATAATTAAAACACTCCTGAAATTTGTGTCAACACTGGAGCCTCAGAAACTGGCACAAGAAGCAAATCATAGACAAATCATAGGTAGGGGCCTACCAAAATTGAGGCAGGCAGCCAGTTTTGTGGGCTAAATGCAGGGCCAGCTGCCATTTTCTTAGGCTTATTACAAACTTCTAATCGAGGGGCTGTGATGGACCACCCCACCTTGCTCCTAATTGACTGAGAAAGCTATGCATCATGTGGCCTCACCCCTTACTGATGATTGGCAGACAGGGGAGAGGCCATTGACAAGCGGCCCTCTTAGCCAATCAGTATCAGGGACAGGCAGCTTCGCTGCTTTCACATTGGCAGGCTGCAAGGCCAGACTGAAGTTGTCATATTTTATTTGTAGTAAGTTATTTATTTTGCAGATTTTGCATACAATGCCCAATTTCATGGGCAATGCCTGATTTTGTGGTTTATGTGAAATTAGAAATGGAGTGGATCCCTAATCATAGGGGTTAGCATCACAAGCCAACAGGCCAAAGGGAGGGAACAGGTAAAAGGTAAAGAAACATCAACATCAACACCGTGGTAACAGATATTCAGCACCTTAATTTTCCCTCATCACCTTAGGAGGTGTCCCCAGTGCTGTAGCAAGGGCCGGGCAAGCAGGACAACCATCCCTGGTGCCAAAGTGAAGGGGTGCCAACAGATGCTGCCCAGCTAGAGCAGGACATGGGATGGAGCCATGAGTGGCTCATTTGGGAGGGTGCAGGGATGGGGAGAGGGCAGCTCCTGCTGTTGCCTGCACTTCGGGGCAAGCATCAGGGGGCGTATGCCCCCTGGATCTGTGCATAGGCCAAAGGTGGGCTGCCACTGCAGGCTTTGCCTCGGGCATCAAACTTCCTTGCCATGGTACTAGGTGACCTCAAACAAGCCTTAGTCCTTAGACTGCCCAAAAAGCAGCCTGCAGCTGCTCCCAAGTCTGAGTCCAGTTTCTTTAGTCTACAGTCCTGGCTGAGATATCCAGCTCCACTGTGCACTCCTCTGTGTTGGGCTGACCGAGTTCCACCTATATGCTGTTCTCTTCCCCTTACTCAAGCTTCTGTTCCCTTTTTTCTTTGCCCTCCAGTCCCTAGGGGTTGCTGGGAGTTGTAGTCCACATGGACAGTCAGCACACCTCTTCAGATTGCCCCCCGGTTCCTTCTGCTGTTACACACATTACATTCACATTACACCTGATTATTTCTAGTAATCTAATAATTAGAATGCACACCTCAGTGATGGGAGACAAGTTCAAAAACTTTTTCTTTTGCCTTACTTAGAGCCAGGTTTTCCTTGTTCTAGTTGAGCATGCTAGCTATTGAGCACTGGAGGAGTGGCTGCCACATCTTCCTACTCCTTTTCCTCTACTTAAGCCAAATTTTGAATGAATAGCAGAAATATATTTTTCGTGGTGCAATTTCATTTACCTTCCAATATTGGAGTAGTTAATGTGCATACTACTTTGTGCATGATTGTTTTGCCTTCAGTTTCTTCTGGCTTATAGGGTGGGAATGGAAACAGAAAGAAGTTGGCATGAACAGAGCAAGACAATGTCCATGTCAGAACCCATAATTGCTGTCATGCAACTATTTTAGAGTCTAGAATTTTGTTCAGCCACCCAATACCATAAGCAATCATGGGTCTAAAAGTGTGAAGACTTGTTCAGACAACAAATCATGAACCTAGCATAATAAGAGTTTAGGCTTTTCTTATTGTGTGACCTTGTTGAAATCACTTAACAGCTTGGCACTTTGGTTTTCACCTTTATAACACAAGGAACAATTATATTTTTCCAACTTAACAAAGATAAACAAACTTTCTGTCAACTGGGAGCCACAATATAACTACCATTTCCACTTTCAAGCAAGTAAAATTTAAGCATCCAGGGTGGAGGAGGTGAACACCTCAATCTTAGTTAAAATCTCTTAAATGAAAAACTATCCGAAAGGGAAATTTTATAAGGTGGAATAAAAGCAATATCAATAATATCTAAAACAAATCTTTTATCTGAATTGTCATTTAGATTGTCGTGCCCACCAGTTCTGAGAGGGTGTTAACTAGTGCTTGGATACTGGATATTAATTAAAGCAAATTTGGACACAGAAAAGTGGAAGCAGTATATCATTCTCTTTGGGGTTAGTACTAACACACAGCCACTCAACAGGTTTTAAAAGAAAATTTCTAAGCAGCCAATTTATCTGTCTCCAAAAATTTGTTCTCCAAGTTTTGTTCCCATCTGCCAAAGAAAACATGTCATTTTTTATGAAATAACTTTGACAGACAGGAGTTACGTACTTGAGATAAAGCCTCTGTTTTTACCTGATTCAGGCTCCGAAGTGAGACAGCCTTTGAAATTATCTCTTTTCTTGTTATTCCACATGATCTATTAACATTAACATTTTAATATTGCTAATCTGGTTAGATGAAGAGCGTTCATCCTTTTGTCCATGGCACATCTGCCAAGTCTTACAGCACTATTTGGGTCTATTTAATTTAAATTTTGCAAAAATTGTTCTTAAGCAGAAACATTTAATTTGTTATACATAAAGCATATTATGTCACCACCATTAATAATTGTTACATCATATTTGGGAATTACCATAATCAAATACCAAAGCAAGATCATATTGAATTTTAAATTCAAATCTGTTTTTGTCCTTTCTCCTTTCCCCATAGGGCCCCTCCAAAAAAGGCATAACAGCTCTTAACTGGTAAGATTAATTTTGGGATATCTCTAGCAATCTAAAGGTAAGTAAGAAAAGGGGTGGTTAATGATAACACTTTAAGCTTAGAGCTGCTAAACTAAATCTAAATTTGTTGTTATTTTGCAGTAAATGCTTTTGAAGAGAGATTACATTTACTATGCTTAGCTCTACTAGCAGAGACATGGCATTGGGACTAAAATATGGTGAACTGAAGGCAGATAAGTAAAGATGTTTGGTGTCTTGTGACATACTGGTGCTTGGAAACATGAGATTGATTCCAGTTTAGTAAAGAATATCAAAGGGTGACTACAGACCCTTTTTTTTTCATTTCCACACAAGTAAGGGCTACATTCTAAACTGAAGTCACTTATACTAATTCACATCATCTGAGGTTTTGGCCCTACTTTATTATCCTTTTCCTTGCAGATGTAAATATCAAATACAGCCTGATTATGGGGGAAGCTTGTCAATAAAAGAAATAGAATAATTTCCACCAAAACGATTGTGATTTAAACTATTAGAATCTGATCTTGTATATAGTTTTAATCTGGAAAAAAACCCCATTATTTGACCCTATCACATTCTTTTTTACCTAAATATGTAGGGAAAATTTGCTCATTGGCCTGATCATAAGAGATGTTGAGCACACAGAGGAGTTCCACTGTCTTTATCTTGAAGTAAAGAAAATCAGGCACTTACAGAAAGGTAGCTTCACATAAGGTCAAGCCTACTGCCACACTCAGGTGGGCCTATGGACTTTAGACCAGAGTTTTAAGATTGTATAATTTTATTTTGTCAGTTTTGGGTATAGTTTGCAATTTATTAGTTTTCAAGTCTAGCCTACTTGCCCCCAAAACATGACCTAATGCTAATAGCAGTCAGTGGAAGAATTCCTGAAAAGGAATTTGGGTCAGGTCTTTTATCATTTGTAATTTTCTGTTATGGATTATACAGCATAAGAAGTCAAACCCATAACTGAGCAAGAGCTAGTATAGTTTGACTCTAAGACTTCAGATTAAATGTTGTCCACATCACTGTTACTAAGTTTCTTCTTTTTCTACATACAGAAGAAAATGTTTGTTGCTGTTCTTGTCAGTTAGCTTGGATTATTCTAACATCATAATTGCACTGTGTCTTGGAAGATTTATAATTTTTTCATTGTGGTTAGACTGGGTGCCTGTATACCTGCACGGAGGCTGCTCTGATATACTGTAATTACACTGATGCATGGTAATTACTGCACTCTGCTAGCCTCCCGCATCTCGTGTATCGGCATCCCCACATTTTAAAATGGTGGTGGGGGCACTTTAACTAAAGCTCATCAAATGAGCTTTTGTTCAAACACCCCTGCCACCATTTTGAAGCACGGGGATGCTGATATGTGAAATGCTGTGGCACTTTCATTAAAGCAGCTCCTAAATAAAGTGCTGCCCCTTCCACCCCTAGTGCATGAGTAAAAGTGCCCATTATTTTTCTGTACAAGAGGGTTTTTCAATAATCCTCATGTGATACGCTTTATTAAAAATTTTAATCTGCCATTGATGTACTAAGACAAAAATGATTAAGAGGAGTAAATCTAGTAAACATCAAAATGTGTGAAAAACGGTTCCAAGAACAAAATTCCTGAACCTTTTTTGTTTCCAAATCATGTTTTCATACTTTTTCCTCTTTCTTTTTTCCTTTTCTTAAGAAAATACATTTTTTCTCCTTTAAGGTTCTCTGAAGCCTCCAAACTAAACAAACAAATGTATCTGGCAGATAATACAGGGGGAACAGTGGAACACATTGTATAACAAGAACAACATTTCCAAAACACCATGGATTTAAGACTCCCAATTCTTGAAATACCTTTTGAAAATGTGATTTAAGCTCCTATATCACTTAAACATGTTAGACAATTTTACACAAAAGTGCTATGAAAATGGACAAACTGTAGGGTGGGATGTGGAGAAAGGACAAGAAACCCTCTCTCATCTTAATAATTTCAATTATTGCCATCTTGTATCATGGGCGACTGGTGCCCCATGGGTCAAGGAGGGCACTTGCACACCCCCCAGCGGCCAGTCAGCAACTGGGGGGGAAGGGCCCCCGTGGCCGATTTGCGCTTACCCAGAAGTGCCAGCGGCATTGGGGTCAGCATGATTGGCCATGGGGGAACTGTCCCCTCCCGGTCAGCACGATTGGCTGCAGGGGGACCATGGGGATCTCTCCTTCTGGCACCCCCACTTCCCAGCCAGTGCTTTCAGGAGAGGGACCAGAACTCTTGCCTGCCCGGGCCCCTGCCCATCACCAAAGCAGGGAATGCTAGCTGTGAGGGGGTACACCAGCGGTCTCAGGAGGTGCATGTGCACCCCTGTGCACCCCCTACACATTCCCACTGTCTTGGATGTTATATCAATAATATATACAAATATTCAGACAAAAAAGGTGCCTTACACCATAATGCTAACTTCAGATTAAAGGCTTGATCTATATTTCATGAAATGCTATGGAGAAGCTTTGAATGGAACTTGGATCTGGCCCTAGTTAAAGAGACTGTGGGCATGTCTACATGGCCCCTATGGTGCCGTTGTTACTGCGTTGTCATTTAATACTTCCTTTAGCATATATTAAGTGATGGTGCAATAACAGCCATTACTGTGCCGTGCTAGTGGCACACGGTTATTTTTAGCCTCTATGTCACTGTAGCGATGCGCTATAATGAGGGAGCGCATCACTATGTCAGTGTAGCTGTGGTATCACGGTTTGTGCCTGCTGACACTACATCATCATAGTGCATTGCTCTGGTGATGTAGCATCTCATGTAGACATGCCCTATCTATATTTGGATCACAGCTGGATCCCTTTTCCCTCAGGGATGTTATCACTCCAGAAACATTATTTTAAGAAATACATCAGATTAACTTTCCCATAAATGAAATCTGCTTTGTTTAGATCCCAAATTTTTGAAAATTTGTAATCACCCTTAAGACTGGCAAGACATACAGCATGTCCAAGAGCCGCCCATAAAAAACAAATGAAAATTCAGTTTATTTCCTTAAATAGATTCCTTCTGATCCTGCCTATTTACTTTATGGCAGGTTAGTGAGGTAAAGGTAGTGAGCCTAGAAATTTTGAATTCAGCATCAGAAACATAATGGAGTTGTTAAACTTACATCCCCCCTCCCCCCCCCCGCAGTTTAGAGTATCAATTTTGGCCATCAAGAACTTGATGCACAAATATCTTTATGCACAATATTTGTCTGTTTGAATCAAAATAACATGTTTTACTTTCTCCCTAAGTATCAAATGGATTTTTAAGGCATTTTTGAAGTACTTAAGCTTGGAAAAAATGATCCTTCTATCAAATAGAGGCATGGTGTGGGCTTAATGGGGCTTTGTTTTGGCATATTTGCTGCAGGATCTCTATGTGAATGATCAGGGCCATGTAAAAACAGTGTAGGCTGAGTGTGAAGACATGCAGCATGTATCATGGTAATGGGCAGCTGAGGGGGAGAGATAAAAAGAAAAAAATGATAGAAAGAGTGTGTCTATGCCAAAGCAGACAACACTGGAAACTGCCACCACAAAAACACCACTCTTACTTTTGCTGGCCCTCCTTGTGTGCTGCATGCTCAAAAAATGTCATGTGATCCCTTTGGTTATGTACTTAAGATGACCCAGAAGCATTCACTTGAACATATCTGAGCCTGAGAGCCATACAGGCCACATTCTTGATGCATACCAAAAAAGTGGCTACATGGCACATTTTCAACAGCATTTGGCACACATGGAGTTGTGAGGAAGTGGGTGATAGGGAAAGGTAGTGACTGGTAGGTTCATATAACTTAATTCTAGGAACTTTAATTGTAGTTGCCTGAGGTACAAGCAAAAGTGGAATTTGAATCAGGAGGTTTTTTTCTGAAGTTATAAACAGTTCATAGCCTCCAGTGGTGTATAGCAGTAGTGCTTAACCTCCATTCCATGGGGCAGATCTGGCCTGTGCAGAGCCAGCCTTAGGGGCAGGTAATGTGGGTGACCACCAGTGTACCGTGGTCAGGGGAGGTGCCACACACACACACATGCACTCAGGTGCCATGAATGGCAGGTGGCAGTGCTGGCCTGGAGTG
Organism: Caiman crocodilus; assembly: GCA_030014935.1. Taxonomy (NCBI): domain Eukaryota; kingdom Metazoa; phylum Chordata; order Crocodylia; family Alligatoridae; genus Caiman; species Caiman crocodilus. The sequence continues at coordinate 59,177,271 of JAGPOW010003685.1, forward strand.
TTGCTTGGGGGAACCATGCAAGGTCTAAGCAGGGGTGGGGCAGAGCAGGTTGTTTGGGATTCTGTGCATGGGGGCAGCAATAGCACTTGTTCTTGCCTAGGTGGGGCAGGGCAGGGCAGGGCCAGGCCAGGTGATACATTCAGGGGGTACTGGGCTAGGGCTGGTGGCTCATGGAGAGGAGCAAAAAAGAGCTCTGGCTGTCTTGCCTGCACACAGCTGGTAGCATGTTGAGCCCTGGAAGAACCCTGTAGCATCTGCAGGGCACCGGAGGCCCTGTGCCAGCACTTGCTGGCTGCTTGCCGAAGGTCCTGCGCCCTCTATTTGGGCTCCACAGGGGTGCAATTGGGAGATGCCCTGCCCAGCTCCCCAGCCCATTGGATGGAGCCTCTCTACAGCAGGGCAGCAGCACTTGTGGTGACCTTGGGGGGAGGCTTCCAGGAGGGCCTTGGTGGGGGTCCCATGGGGGATGCCAAAATACAAGTTCACCTAGGGCACCATTTTCCCTAAGGCCAACTCTGGGCCTGTGGAGCCCATGGGTCTCCCATATGTTCATAAATATAGTGGTGAGGAATAGACACAAAGGGTGCCTATACACGAGTGTGGAGTGTACTCCAATGCACCAGTGTATCGGAGCAGAGTCAATTGAGGCTGTTGGAGTGTGGCAATTATTGTGCTCCAGCAGCCTCCTGCATCTTGTGTATCAGCATCCCTGTGTTTAAAATTGGTGGTGGCGGTGCTTGAACTAAAGCTCATTTGACTCAGCATTTTTGAGCATGTGGACACTGATGCATGAGTCTTGGTGGTGCTTTAACTGGAGTGGCTTTAAGAGCTGATCTAGTTAAAGAGCTGCCCTTCCCCCCTCAGAGCACATATAAAAGTGCCCAGAGGTAATGGACAGGAAATGAGATATGAGTTTACAACTAAATATGGTGCCCAAAAAATCAAAATGTAATTTTTTTGGTTGCATACTGTGGCAGAATGCCACCTCTGTCTCTCCCCAAAAAACTCTGTTATGTGACAATTTTGTTAACATGGTCACTGCAAAGGGCAGACATCCTATGGGATCTTTAGGTAACCCTGAGTTGTAACCTGAGTTGGATACATTCCTGAGGGAGGGAGGAAACCTCCTCCCTCTGCTTACGTCACTGGCATCACATACCTGGGTGAAGGGCTTTGGCTTCCTATTGTTCTGAGCTATGCCAATCTGCCCAGCAACCAGTGATGCATTTTAAATTGGTTGGCTGGCAGCCAACAGGTGATTGGCCTCCATTGGACCAGGTAAATTAGGTCATAAGGGCTATATAAGTTAAGGACTGCCCAGGAGGAGGAGGTATAGCCATGATGAAAACTCGGAGAGAAGAACTGGACCATCTGAAACTTGCTTTCTCTGGCAACTCATGATCAGTGAATCTCCACCTGCCTCTGGATGATGCTTGTAAGTAAACTACCTGAGATCTAACTAGATGTATAGCTTGCACTAACTCAGATGCGTGATCAAAGGCTACCCCAGCCACCCTGTTTGCTCTATGGGATTTCTCTGATACTACTCAACTCTGTACCCTATTCCAACCCTACTCCTTGTAACCAATAAAGTTCTCCTTTGTATGAAGCGAGTCAAGTACCCTTGAGGGCTGTTAGGCCTGTTTCCCAGGTGACACCATGCTAAGATCAAGCCCATCCCTGGTGGTGGCAGCAATACCCCCAGGCTAGTGGGTGTGCTCCAGGAAAGGGGTTGGCCAGACGTGAGGTGCCCCCAGGGAGGCACTTGGAGCCTGGAAGGTGGTTGGGCATAGTGAGGTGGGTGACTCAGCATAGGAGCACCCTCTACTAGCCTGCCACACATACCCAGAGTCATCCTTTCCCCCTTCTTGGAGAAGATGGAGACTTCCCTAACCAGTCTGGGATGAAACAGTATCTAGATCCCTGTATTCACTGCTCAGTATGTCAAAACCATAGAGGCATCAACAAATTAAAGAGGATGCAGATGTGTGGTTGAATGAGAATTAATGAGATTTAAAACACTGAAGAGAGCACCCCCCCCATCCACCCCCAACATATCTGTGTAGTTTGATCAGAATCAAGTCTGAGTAATCCTTAAGAACATGGCTACATGAAAACAGTTGCCTCTGAGACAAGGAACCTTAAGGCAAAAGCCTTGGAGGTAACAAGACAATGAACTGCTATGCTGAGAAGAAACTGCCTTGTCCCAGAAAGAAATTACTCAGAGTTGGAAATGGGGTAAAATGTCTTTGGTTAGGACAGATTTTCCTTGTTTCTGAGGGTTGCGTTATGTACCACAACTTTTTATTTCTCCGCTTACAAACCAGGGTTCACCTGAGCTAACTGTCCATATGTCCATGGCCTATGGGTATAAAGTATGTACAAGGACCTTGGGAACAAAAATGGTAAATCTAGAGAAATGATCAAGAAAAATTTATTTGCCCTTAGACCCATAGGCTGTAGATTAATATAATCTGTGGGGCAGTATCTGTGTTATTCCAGCTATCTGTATATTGCATGGTTTATCTGGATCTGAACCTCACAGAGGTCTCTATATCATGCAATATAAAAGTTAAGTAATAACAACAGTAGCACCAATCACTATGATGCAAACCCTATCATCTGTGGTATAATTTAAAGTTGAACCAAATGCTGTAAAGAATAATTCACTTTAGGAGACAGAGCATGGGAATGCGCCATTAGACCTACCACTCTTATTTAAGTAATTCTTTTATTTTAGTGAAAGTGATGATATGCTCCACAGTGAGGAGGCTTTCTTTAACATTTATAGGTAGGTAGCACCTGCTTCACAACCCAGTAATAAATCAGAGAGGAAAAGAAAGTTAAGCCACTGGAAAGCTTCCTACCAGTTTTAGTGAGCTTTGAATTGGGCCAAGAATAAAAAAAAGGTTTTAATATATAAAAATTTTAAGCAGTTGTAACTCTTATAAACAGTCACATTCCATTCCAGATTTAGATTTAAAATAAAATTTAATTTTGGTGATATGATCCTGCATTCGTTCTATTTTTCTAACTTGTCTCACATAAGAATAATCTAGATGCTTCATTAATATCTTAAATGATTTTAATTCTGTATGACACATACTAGTTTAACTTCATAATGTTCTTCTTTATATAGTAGCATTTATTTCTTGTACCAACTCTCACGGATGTTTTATATCCCATTGAATTCTCTGAGAAACTGCACTAGTTTACAATAATTTTATTACTTTATTAATTAAACGTTTTCCAACAAGCTAGCTATGGCATTTCTTATCATCAAGGGTTCCATTAGTTTTTAATGGTGTGAGACAGAATTACCATTTACCCACATGCAATTTAAGAAGCATCATTAACACAGAAAAAGCACCAGGTGGGATTTCTAATAGTTACTGTTTCTCATTTTTGTTTTTATTTAAAAGGAATAACTGGTTTTGAGGTTTTTGCTGCAAGGTTGCCAAATCCTGCCTTTGTTTTTATGTTCTAGATAATTTAAAATAATGTTCTTCTATCTCCTAAGGCTCTATTCAACAATATTTTACTTATCTTCACATAGCTTCATTTGTACGCAATTTCTCTAGGCAGCCGAGTGAGTGTGTTGTCTGCACAGTAATCATCAACAAGAACAAAGAATAATCTACATGGTCAGTAAGCATGGTGTGTGTTCCTGTGCTAGGAGTTGAGGGTGTTAAGTGAGGAGATAAAAGACTATGCTGGATATCCATGTGTTCCTTTGACTGGAAATAGTTTGGCACAGCGTGGTGACGAGCAGCACACTACAAGGATGAGTCAGATTACCACTGATTTTTTTTCCAGTTTGGGTATTATAGGCTAGGTACCTCTCACATAATCAGGGGTGATGGTGATGTTTGTCATTGGTAGTACAGGCTGGAAGTTAATAGCATCAAGAGCTGAGAAATACAGTTCAGAAAAATCTAGGTAGTGTATAAGTGTGGTCAGAAAAGGATTTTATATGATTCAACACACTATAAACAAACACCAGGTCATTAGACAAGACCCAAAAACACAGAAAGAAGAATTCTACAGTAATATTCAACGAGCCTAGTATAAAAATGTATCTATTTAAGGGCAATAGGACAAATAAAAACCAGATGTATGAAGAATTTTCGGATAGGTACACAGTGTAGATTTCTGATTTACATTATTAAGACAGATATATTTTGTAATATGGCCCCTATTTTGCTGTCAGCTTGGAAGTCTTGTCTATAACTGAATGGCATGCTCAAGTCCAAAAGATTCAGATGAATAAGAGTGGGAATATAGATTTCTAAAGTTCCAGGAAAACTTTGATTCAGAACCTTCCTGGAGATGCTATTGCTGCATGTGTAAGTCAAGTGAAGAATCTGGTTATAGTAAATATTTACCTTAAACTAAATGGCAATAATTAAATGATGACTTAATTACTATATTCTATTCAATTATACTGAGTGTTGACTAATTGCTGACTCAGTCCATTTACATGTTAATAAATGCCTGTGTTTGAGGCTTGCTTTTGTTAATTTCCTAGGTTTAATAATATGAAGTAGAGTTGCTGGGCTGTTTTTAACTCTTTGTTTCTGGAAGTTGTGGGTGTTGTATGCTGTGAGAAATATAATAACTGTAGGATTATGGACTATCATTGTGATAGCCTGCTTTTGCTGTTTCAATTTTTATTTTTGCACACTATTATAAAAATAATATCCTTTTTGGGAGAGAAATACCAGTGAAAATCTACCTCTATTTTCCAAAATGAGGGAAACCTCTTAAAAAATTACATCTTTCCCTATAAAATATTGGGCTATTTAATGTAAGCTTTTAATTCTTCACAAATATATGTGTGTATGTGGTCCAACTGAACTCAAGTTACTCACATGTGTATGCATAATCAGAGCCTTTTCTAGTTCACACATGCAAGACAAGATTCTACCCATATTCAGTCAACTATTCTTGGTCCATATGAGTAGTCCCATCAGAAAAGAAGAGAAAGTTATACAACAAATGTCTGTGGGCTCAAAAGATGGGATAAATTCTTTGTTTAGCCTTTAATTTTACTTTCTCCATTTCTATCATACATATAGGAATGTTTTCCTATATCACAGGGATGTTGTTGTGAGATTAAACTCACTGAGGAGGGTGGAGTGCTGAGAAAAAAAATGACGGGGACTGAATAAGTACTTCAGATAGGTAGACAGGGGTCTTGCAAGGATACATTTGTGTGAAACTCAAAAACCCTGGGAAAGCACTGTAGAAAAGCCTAAAAATAAACAATGTGTTGTGGGATCAGGCCCAAAATGAGCAATGTAAAACAATATTTCTACTGTGTATTGCTGAGAGACAAATTTGGCATAAATATACCCCACCAGATTTTCCCCTTCAGTCAGTTCAGCAGGAATTGCCTGGAAGGAGTTCTGACAGAAGGTTAACACAAGAGCAGAAGCTGTAAAGTTGGTTTTCTCCACACTTGATCTACAGTTGTTCACTAATGCCTTCTCCTTGACCTGGATGTGTGTGTGTGAGTTTGGGTAACATTTGTTGAACCTCTGGAAATAGTGGAGCAGTGCAAGGGGATGAGAAGCTGGGGCAGCAACTCTGCCAAATAGCCAGAGGAAACCCTCCTTACATTCCTGTCATAATCTTTTGATACAAGGATGATAGTAAATAAGGAAGTTATCAGTGAGTCTACAGATGATTGAGGAGGCCAAACCTAAATCTGTGCATTGGATTGTAGACATAGTAAATAGTTCCTGGAGAAAAGAGTAGATCCCTGTGATGATGTTGGGTCACAAATATTTATTTTTGTCTCTCTCATTTCTCTGCCTCTACAGGGGGGTGAGTTTGCTTGAAATGACTGATGCCTTGTTATACATCATGGCACCATTGAGGATGATCCAGTGCCTTAGTCTCCCATGTATTGATGTTAATTTTTGTTTTTTCAGATTGGCTTTCAAGGTGTCCTTGAATCTCTTCTTTTACCCACCTTTAGAGCAGAGAGCATCAGTTAGCTGGAAGAATAGGACCTGTTATGGGAGATGGTTGTCATGTATCCTTATGACTTGTCCTGTCCAATGGAGCTGGTGCTGTATAAAACCGGCTTAAAAGTTGGTGGTATTTGCTTGAGCTCAAATGTTGGCATTTGTTCTTCTGTCCTTCCCATTGATATAAAGAATCTCCTGAAGACATCACTGATGGTAACATTCCAAAGCCATGTGTTTCCAATATTTCATCCAAATTTCACACCCATCAATATGGTATGGATGAAAACAGCCCAGTAGGTGAGAAGTTTGGTTTGGTTCCTGACATCATGATCATCAAAGACAGAGTTTCAGACCAAAAGTAGTGGAGGCAGAATTTATCTGGTGTTGTATACCATCATCCATGTTGACTTTTTGAAACAGGTGTCTATACAGGTAGGGGAATTGCTCAACGTTCTCCAAGGATTGCCTTCTAATTGTAATATGTGGAGGAATGGCTAGTTGGTGAGCATGGGTTGGTAAAGAAACTTGTTTTCAGGATGTTGACAGTGAGTGCAAGCATTTCATGCATGTCACAGAAGCAAATAAGAGGGATCTGGAGTTCTTTAACTGAGTGGGCACACACAATGCAATGGTCAATATAGTGAAAATCAGTAACAGAAGTGTTAGTTATTTTGGATTTGGAAAATAACTAGTTGATATTACAGAGATGCCCATACATGCAATACTGGATACCAACTCCAGATTGAAGTCAGCAATGAGCTGTGGAATAGCTACAGTATAGATTGAAAAGAATGTTGATGCAATTACACATCCTTGCTTGACTCCATTTCTAATAGTGAGCCATTGCCTAGGATGGTTCCTGTCATATCATTGTAAAAAGGTCTGATAACAGTAACAAATTTTCGTGGACATGCAAATCTTATCTGGATCTTCCATAGGGAGTTCATCTCTTTTACTGTTGATTGAATCAAAGGCCTTAGGTCAATGAAGGCCAAGTAAAGATCTCAGTGTTGCTTGCAACACTTCTCCAGCTGTCTACCAACAAAGATCATATCTATCTTGGATGCAATCGCCTCAGTGAGGAAAGTGAGTCTACTGGGGAGAATGTGGACAAGGATCTTCCCAGTTATGGACAGGAATGCGATAACATGTTGATTGTTGCAATCCAATCTGTCTCCTTTCTTGAATATGGTAATGATTCTGGCATCTCTCAAGTCACTAGGAATCTGTTCATGTTTCCAGATTTTCATAATAATGACATGTAATTGGAGAGAGAGCTTTTTTCCACCTTGCTTATAAATTTCAGCTGTTATTCCATCAGGGCCACATGTTTTGTTGTTGTTCTTTTGCTTAATAGGTTTCAAGGGTTCTCTACGTCTGTGGATCCACCTTAATTGAAATGATTTTTCCTATCAATCTTATTAAATCCATCCTGATGTTTCTTTATGGAGAGCCTAGAGACTCTTTGAACACCTCATGGATGCCTTTCTTGAGGCACTTTCAGTGATCAATAGCTGTTAGCAGGGTTGTTCAAGCACTCAATATTGAACCTCTTCTTTGCTTGCTTCTTTTGTTTATGCTAGTTTGGGGTAATACTAATGGGCATGATTGAACTTACCAAATGATGATCCATCCAGCAATTGTGTATCCTGGTCACAGCTCTGGTGATACAGCTGTTGTGATGGTCCTTGGCATGTACTTCGATGTAGTCAATCAGGTGTCAGTGTTTTGAGCGGAGGTGCATCCATGATGTCTTCCATCTGTTGCTTTGGCAGAATAAGGAGTTCATAATGATGAGATCATGTTCTGAACACTTGCTCAGGAGAAGAATTCTGTTTGAATTGACTTTCCCCACCCTTTTCTTTCCATAGCTCAGAGTCCTACTCTAGGATTGAAGGGCTATCTTTTTTTTGCGGACAGATAACAAGACTTGGTTATGTTTAGGATATAATTCTTATTTTGTGTTGTCATTTGCATCAAGGGTTGGGGTATATGTACTGATGACTGTTGCATGTTGTCCATTGGTCAGTTAAAGATGAAGGGTCATGAAACACTCATTGATGCCCACCATACATTCTGACATATGAGTAACAACCTTGACTTTGAGAGCAAAACCAAATGCTTTAGATGTGTTTGTCTTTTTCAGCTGTTATTTTAAAAAAAATGTGTAGGCACCACCATGGCATGTTCTATGAGCTGCCCCTCTCCTACACATCTGGTTTCATTAAGTGCAGCTATGTCAGAATCAAATCATGCAAATCCTCTGGCTACAAGTGCTGTCCTTTACTTTGGTTAGTCATTGTTAGGGTTGTCTACTCAGGTTACAAACTATGTTACTTGATTTGGACTGCAGTTAGAGTGGTCCCACTGGACGTGGTTTTCCAGTCAGGTAAAATGAGAAAGGGTATGTTTAGGTTACCTTTTCTAGCCCCTTCTCACAAGGGATGAGTGGAGTGGATCTTAAATAGGCCTGTTCAGTTATGATTGTAGCTGCCAAATTGCACAACTGTCTAAGTTCTGGATAGAAAACAACCATTATACAATCATTGCCTCTGTGTAGGTCTGTGAGTAGGGACTTCTGGTAATCACCTAGCATTTGCCCCATTGCCATATGCTCATCATTGTAGGATTTGCTATTGAAGGAAGATGCTTTGTGTGCCTTCTTTCAATGGGGGGGATACCATTGCACATCAGAAACCATGTGATACTTTGAGGGAAGGAAGTGTTAATCTGATGGCAAGGAAAATCTGGAAGACTGGAAGTTTCCATTCTACTGAATTCTTCATCTGTCTTTGCAGCCGTTTTGAAGGGTTTTTTTCCTTCATCTACCTGCTTCACCATTGAAGGCTTTTATTTTTAATTTGCTCTTAGTTCAGAAACCTTGCTCTTGATTTTGCCATCATAGGAGATCCTTCTAAGGACTACAGAACTCCAGATGGCATCTTCCTCAGTCACTGGTAGTGTAACCCGGGCACTCCTCCAAGAGGTACCCCCTCTCCAATTGAAGGAATCAAAGCAGGTGTACAAGCGCTGTGGGAGGTGTAGGGACTCTCCTCCCTCTGTAGAGGAGAGCCAGACCACCAAAGGGGACTTAACCATATACCTTTTAATGAGGGAACAGTACTGGGAACATAACCAGTATAAACCAGTGGGTATACGGGATTCTAAAATGCCCCAAGGGGGCAGGATTCAACAAAGGTCAGACACTTACAATCATAGACATATTAATTCAGTTGACAAAAGACAGGGTTAACAAAACATAAAACACAAACAGCAGAAAAAACAATACTGGTTGGTGAAATATAAATGGCACAAAATACAAAACGTCAAATAAAAAGGAATATAGGGCCTAGGTACCTGGTGGGGGAGAAAGGCAGAAAACACAATGACCCCTTTCCACTGCAACAAGAATTTCCCTCTGTTACTTCACTCACCCGAAGTCACCACAGCGTGGACTTGAACTGAGAACTCCCACAGGGCAGGCAGAAACCTATACCACACAACCACCAGTGCTGGTACTACTCTAAGCTGCTAGGGGTCTTGACCTTCCTGGAGCCCCGGCCTAATGTGGAGCTGCCTGGCCTCTTACTGGAGGAGCTGGAGGCAGAACTGGGAATCTCTCAGGTTGCTGCTCAGATCCTTGCTGGAGCAGGGGAGCCTCTCCTGCTGGCTGCAGCCTCTCATAGGCAATCCTGGAGCCCAGCAGAGAGTCTCTCCTGCCGGTCACATGCCACGCTGCTGAGGGTCCAACAGCTGCCTGCAGGTCCCACTCCTTCAGGTGCTTCTTGGACAACCGCTTCCGCCCCACTGGCCCAGCTCTTGCCAGCTCTTTGAAACTCCTTCCCTGTGGTCCATCGCTGGTCTCCTCTGAGTCAGCTGCACTGCCCCTTTTATCCCCCTCCAGGTGACCCAACGGGCCAATCAGGGGACATGAGTGGTGAGTCTCTGGGGTCTGATTGGTGAGGAAAGGGAATCTCAAGTCCTCCAATCATCTTTTACCTTTTCAAAACCCTGGGCTAAGTCATTGCCAGCTAGCCTGTCACATCAGCATGTAAGCCTTTCCACCACATCAAAGTTGTGATTCTTGAAAGATCACAACCAAAGGCTGCCTAATGCCTGCCATGATAACATTCTGTATTCAGTAACATACATCTTTGCCAAATGTGATATGAACTGAAATTTAGGGGAAAGAACTAGAGAGGAGAAATAAAGGCCAGAGTTGGAATTGGAAGTCAGATTGAAATTAGCTGGACAAAGAACCTGGTCTAGGAGCTAGGCAAGTGTAAAAGAACAGCCACAGAGAGAAATGAGGGGAACATGGAAGCCAATGCTATGGGAGTGTGTTGGAGGAGCACTTGAGAAATAAAAGCAGAAGCTGAGAACATCGCCAACTGTCACCCCCAGTGAAGTTTATGCCTGAGGAAAACTGGTGAGAGCTAAAAGGAAAAACAGATCTGAGAAGGAACATGGATGGAGAAGACCTGGCATTGGCTGGGCAAAAATGAACTTATAAGGGACCTTGTGAACAATGAACACAGATAAACTTTTGAAGAGAGACTACAACTGGGATCTGATAGACTACAGCCTACCTAAAAGTCTGGATGAGGAGGATCTGGGAGGCAGAAACTGGAACTGGGTAGACAAAAGTCCAATGACTGCACTCAGTAGGAGACTGATGGGGAATCCAAATGGATGGGTCTAGGATTTGCTGGGGTAGAAGTCTGAAAGCAGGATGGATAAAAAATCCTAACTAATTGAGACTGGCATGGGTTCAAAAAGAAGAAATGGAACAGACAGGGAACAGAAGGTGAAGAAGGGACAGGGCAGATTAGACATGTCTGAGAGGCATAGGAAAAAGTGCTTGCACCCACTAGAGTGTACTGGAATGGTTCCAAGGATTCCTGAGTCATTTCTTGTCCTATCTATGAATCCTGCTGGCAAAGTCTCCCATTGTCTTTTCATCATCAGTCTCACAGAGTATGAAGGCTGCCTTAGTGATGACCCAGACACTTAAAAGTTGGACAGCTCTGAATTATATCATCACTGTTTTTCCTCACACATGGATAACCACAGACTCATTCAGTACATCCAATTGTCTACTCTGGAAATGAGTCTTGGCTGTAGGATCTGTGTCTTTCTCACTGCAGATGTTAGAAGACATAGAGTAAATGAGGAGATAACAAGCAGAAAGGGAATGGTTGCATGGTCAAGACACTTTAAAGCTGCCTTTAAGAACTTTGTCTGTTATAGAGTTCCTGAATGATGTTAGGAATACTTATGGTATTTCTCTATGGTTTGAGGCAAAAAGCCATAATCAAGACCAGGGATTGGCCACCTATGGCCTTAAGCAGCCTTTGGCAGCAGGGGTGCCAAATTCACTGTGCCTGTGGCTCAGGTAGCCATCTGCCTGGGACTCAGGCAGAGGGGGAGCTATCCTTGCTCCATGCCATAGGGGCTCAGCCGAGGGAAAACACTGCCTTTTCCATACAACATGGAATTAGATGACATGGACTTTGACAGAGGAGGCTTTTGGCATACTACACTGCAGGTGAGATGTGGGGAGAAGTGGCGGTGGCAGTTGGGTCCTAGTGACTCATGCCTGCACTCTGAATTGGGTTATTCTAGGTTAAATTCTAGGGATTTTGCTAGGTTAAAATAAGTGGATTCAAATTAAAGTGACAAATCCTTTCTATGTGATAGGAAGTATGAATTGCTGGTCTATACTATGTTAGGTGTAATGGCAGTAGTTGGTTATCCCCTATTTCTGCAGTATGTGATCCTATTAGAATCCTACTAGATAAAGCCCAGGTGTGGGCGGGGTCAGTAGTCAATAAGAGAAGCCCACAAACACCTAGAACAGTGGGTCTCACCATTTTTAGACTCAAGGTACCCCATCCAGAAATCCCAGCTCTTTATTTTCTCTCATTTTTTGACTATGGACAACAGTAGAATAATTCTTCTGTTGCAAAGAATGCACAGAGCCCACAACAGGCTAGAAAGTTTTTGACACTGGATTCCTATTTAAAATCTCTGGGTTTATCTTGTGAATCATGGGCAGGTTTTTGCCCATATAACAGCGCTAATATTGAGTGGGATCCTGCTGTACCCTTCAAAGAATCCCAGGAAACCCTGGCTGGGAATTGCTAACCTAGACAAGAAACAGTGTTGCTGAAAACTCACTGGGTTGTACTCTCTGTCAAGCCTGAACCAATTGTCTATATGCACTTGTATAGAAGTACCATTTTTATCTGTGAATAATAGTTTGAGGCTCAAGATGGTGTTTGGTCAGTTCGTAAGCACTTTAGTAAGAGGGCTAGCGATAACTGGGATTTTGTTGTAAAGGTGTGCCCTTGTTTAAAAACATACGGGTTACTTCTTTCTTGACAGACATACGTTTGTGGGGGAGGCAGGTCGAGTGTGTGCCTGGTGCTGATGACATGCTGTGACTGAATTTCTGAAGAGTAGGTGTAAGAGGAGTATAAACACCTGATAGCCCTGGTTAGATCACCTGAAGTTTAGCAAGCAGGTAACAACAGGGGAAGCTGACATCTTTTTTTAAAGCTATTTTGCATATAGAGTTTGAAGTCACAGTACCTGTTTTCTTTCTATAACAGCCACTGTTATAAATCACATGCATTGCTATGGCTTAAAAATCTTGCGTTTGTCCAACTCAGTGTACAGGCTAAAAGTAAAGTAACTCCTCATCACTGATGTAGTCTGACACATGTATTGATACTGACTTTAAGAAGCAGGTAAAACTGCCATCATACATGAAAATGTATTGGGCATAATGTGGAGTGTTTGCAAAACTATTCAATCATCTGTAACAGAAACATGATTGAGTTCAACTAACAAGAACATAGAAACTTCTTAAATATAGAGAAGTTAAAAAACAAACAAACAGTAGCATCTTTTTATTCATCTCCTTCCCCTGGATCCTTACCCTTTTTTATTATTGTCCCAGCCCTTAGCTAATCTAGCATACAAGTATTTTTACTGCCCCCACAGTGCCAGGTTAGTTTTCCTTCTCCCAATGTCATCAGTCTGTTACTTTTCACTAAAGCTTGACATATGCCCTGCTAGAAAGACAATCAGGAGTGTCACTCAAAGTGCAAGAGCAGCTGAGCATTTTGTTTTCCTTGAGGAGGTTTTTAAGCACACTACAATAAGATGCAGTTTGATATTTTTTTATGGTTTGAAGCATCTATTAAAATAGAAACAAATTTTGCATTTTCTAAATGGGCAGATAATTGTTCCATGACGAAGACAGCAAATACATGAACAATAATGGCCTCTGCCTTAAATGCAAGCTGAACTGAACTTCTGGTCATATAAATTTCTAATTAATTTGGATGTGCAAGCCATGGAACAAAAGCTCTGATTATATATTAGAGCATGAGCTGAACAAATATCTTCACACAAAGATTCTTTGTTATCCAGTTTCTTGTTTGCAAAGAAGTACAGAACTGCTGTGCTTAAACTGTTCAGGTTCATGTAGCCTAAATTATCAAGAGATTTCAGCTCCCTTTTAGACACTGGGTACTGAGCTCTCTTGAAAATCTGATGCAATTACAGGTGCTGAGCACTTCAAAAGCTGGAAATGAATTCTTTTTAAGTGATGGCCACATAAAGAACATCTTTACTTGATTTTGGGTTGACAAAGAGTGGGGTAGTTAGCTGTGTTTAGTTTGGATTCAGGCAGAAGGAAGGTTAGAGTTGCATCATACACACTAACTAAATCAAAGCTGCATAAGCTTTCATAAGCAACAACTTGCTTCATCAGATGCTGTTGACAGTCATATGAAATCTTACTTCATCCCTACCCCATGAAGTAACAAAAATGCTTTAGTTTATTACCCACTTGTTTCAGAAAAGGAAACTTTACAAGGCTAAGCAATGGTTTTTCATTCAGTGTAAGAATAATGTGAATAACAGCCAAATATGGGCTATGTCGATGCCCTCCCTAAAAATTAGCCACATCACCACATGCAAGCAAGGTCAAAATTTTCAAGCAAACAACAAGGAAAATAAATGACTTATTCTGTAGTGCACTCCCCTATGGGTACATAGGCTGCAGTCTAGCAGGAAATTTGCCCACTAATGAGAAGTCAATATTTTAACACTATGTTTATTTTGTAATTGGTCAAAATAAGCTAAGTGCAGACATTTGTGTGAGTGAGGGGGAGGTTAAATTGGGTTAAAAATGGCCACCCAATCTTGCTTAGTTTATCCAGGTGCAAACCTTGCACTTAGACCCTGTTTAAATGGTCAGAAATCAATATAAGCCCATAACTGTACAGAAGTTCCATGCACAGAAACCAGTCTAAAATTAGACCTGAAGTGATGTACACTCAACTTTAATCAATCAACATTAGACTGGTTCATGGAACTTCAGTACAGTTACCTGCTCAGCTCTGGGGCTGAGAAAGCCCAGCCACTTGCTCCAGTCCTAGAGCTGCACTTTGCCTACTTGTACCAGACTATTTTTAGCCCCCGGTCTCTCCTCTGGATGGAGCAGCCAACTCCCCCCCCCCCCAACTCCTTACCATGCAAAATGCTCTGGGTACTGTTTTTATCAGTATTCAGATGCCAGGAACCAAGACAGTAAGTATTGGTGGGGGGAGAGGTGGGAGATAGGTTTGCTGGGGGTATAGCCCCTGGACCCCAGCAACCCCTTGTGGATCTCACTTGCCCCCCCAATAACTCCTGTGGATTCTGCCTGTCCCTTTGACTCCCCTGCCTGATCCCTCTCACAGACCACAACTTCCCCCACGTCCCCATGCAGATCATGCCTGTACCCCCGTCCACGCATGGATCATGTTTGCACACTTGTTCCCCTGCAGATCCCACCTACCCTCCCTCCCCCCATGAATCACGCCTACTCCCATCCTTCTATGAACCTCTGATCCCCCCTGAGCCTGGTTGCCCCCCTCCCCCTTAACCCCTCCCCTGCTAGTTCTGTTATCCTTACCTGAAATTGGGTAGTCATTTTAACATGGCCTAACCTTTCCCTAACCTCCCTGAATGTCTGCACTTAGCCCTAGTCTTTGCAGAGACGGCCAGCATGACGGCTATGTCTTTTAGTTCCTTCAAAACTTTAAAAATCTTGCCATGTGCATAATATTCCCTATTTAAAGATAAGTAGATAGATCTAATTATGATGATGTATCCTACATTTGTATGATTATTATGTATTAAATATTCCAAGCCAGGATTGTATATGTACCTTTCAAAAAAGTGAGGGACCATATGGCTGAGTTCTCTTTGCACTTAGATTTTGTCATGTGGGGAAAATGTCACTTTTACTAGTATATTATGTTGTTTGTAAAATTCAAACAGGGAATACAGAAGGCACCTTTTTCTTCTGCACATTTAAACTGTACAGAAAGCATTTGTCCATTTTTTCAGGAAATGTATATGCTGTTGAATTTCTATTATTCATTAGTCATCTAATTTTTTAATTGGATTTTCTGACCTGTATTTGTTAATAGCATTACAGTTATATGAATTTGATTTTTTTTTTTTTGCTTTACTGATCAGACTTAAACATTAGAAAAAAATCATTTCAGGTCATCTCAATTTCTTAGCAAAATGAAAAGAAATAGAATATTGTCCTGGTGCAACCAAGAGGTTTAAATCACCTGGAATAAGACATTTTGTTTTGATATTTCTAAGTTTTTAACCACTTTTTATGAAATTGAGGCAAGTTGATTTTCAAAATATCATTCTGAAATGGAAAAATAGAAAGGATTCATTAAGAAAATGAAACATTCGGATATTTTGAAAATCTTCCTAGGAAGGAAAACCATGTAATTATAGAAGTTATAATTTACAGAAGCTCCCAGACAGAATACTGAGGCAGTGGGGAATTCAGAGATGGTCACTCTATTAGAGAGCAAGCACAGAACTAGAGAGTTAGAGACAAACGTTCTGCAGAGGTTGCCCATTGCCCCATACTACATTTCATTGTCTAGTTCTTGTCATTCACATATGCCTGTGTTTATTGAACCCAGTATCACCACTTGGTGTCAGAATTGGTGAATGAGACAGAACTTGAAAATATTTGAGATCCAAACTGAATAAGTTGAAACCTGAGAGCCAGTGGAGAAATGCAGATGTGCGGAAGGACCAGGGTCACCATAGGTGATCTTCGTACATAGGTATAGTTTAAGTACAGTTTGCCATGGAAGTGCTTCAACCTCCACCTGCCCTTCTACTGTTGGACAATACAGGAGAGAACTGGAGGGCATTCAGGCACAGGTCTGAGTGGTTCCTTGCAGCCACAGTGGCAGAAAAAAAACCTGACACAGCAAATAATTTATCTTCTTGCATGTTGTGCAGCAGAAAACCCAGGATGTTTATACCTTTACCTTTGCAGAAGGCCAGAATATTCAGTTAACTGTAATACTGTCCAAATTTTATGAGTACTGCATGCCAAAAAAAGAATGAGACCCTTGAAAAATAGTTATTTTTAATGTACAAACAGGAGAAAAATAGAGATCAGTACTTCACTGAACTATAGAGACTGAGTAAGAACTGGGCTTTTGGGTACTTGGCAGAATCTCTAATTAAAGATAGGATTATTTGTGCAGTTGCAGATGCTAAATTAAAAGAAAAACTATTGTCTGAATCTTGTCCCTAGAAAAAGACTATCCAAATGTATAGGGCAGCAGAAACTGCAAAGACCTAGGCTGTAAAGCTGGATGCAACAAAAGGGGGTTGTCTGTGCAGTTGGCATGAAAGAATATGGCCAAAAAAAGCTTCCTCACAATGGAATTTTCCATTGGCAAGGAGAATACTAAGGGAGAGAAGGCAAAAGTGTTGGCTTGCATCAAATATGGAAAACAATATGGCCCCAAATATTGTGCTGCTTTTAGAAAGCTCTTTTTTAACTGGAAGAAGAGAAACCATTTTGTCAGGGGCTGCACATCTCAAACACAAAAGTGTCAAGTGCATGCAGTTGACAGCATACCAGAAGAATTTTATACAGATATGGTAGAATCCAGAAAAATCAATGGAATAGATTTTGCCAGTACACTTGGAAATGCAACAAACAGTGGTTTAATTTAAATTGGATGCTGGAGCTCAGGTTAGTATTTTGCCAGATTATGAATATAAAAAATTAAAATTGAGACAAAAAGCAACTCCAACATATGTTGAAATAACTGGCTATTCAGGAACAAATATACCAGTGAAGGCGAGATGCATTGCTAGCATCCGACATAAAAATAGAGTATTCAAACTTCCGTACATTGTGGTACTTTGAAAGGTGACATCAATTTTGGATCTGGCAGCCTGAGAGAAACTGAATTTAAGTAAGTCTGTGCTTGCAGTACAAGAAGACACAACATTCATGCCTCATGATGATCTACTGGGCCATCACAGCACACACTTGGACAATTTACTTAGGAATAAACCAACTATTCTAGAAAACAAGCAGGAACCATGTCCTTATAGAAAGAAATGTACTTACTGACACAAATGCAAATATTTATCAAGCAAAAAAAGAAAAATCACCTCAGTGGTCTGTACCTAATGAACTTGCAAAAACGCAGTGCCAAAACTGCAAGTCAGTTGGATCCCAGTGTAAGGACTCAAGTCTATCACAACTTGGAGGAAACTCTTCTCACTAAAACAAATTGGAAAATGGATCTGATACTTCATTGGGCTAAGAAGAAAGAGAAACCTCTTAAAAGAGTCACAGAGACTTGTTAAAACAGCTGCTAAAAAGGGGGAATAGGAAAATGAGTGGTAAAGACTCATTCCAGAGAGACATGTTAGTAACTTCTCCTCTATAGATAGGAGTTAATCAATTTCTGCATTACTTGATTTCTGTAGCTGTTCTTAAGAGGGAAGATGTAGTGACAGAAGTTATAATTTTGAGATGCTCCCTAACAGGAGGCTGAGGGAGTTGGGAACTGGAAGATCATCCTTCAGTTAGAGAGAAGCTACCTAGATAAAGAGAGACTGAGAGAGATCAAAGGTCTGCAGCAATTGCCTACTGTTCCACAATAAAGTTCCTTGCATAATTCTTCTCATTCATATATGTCTATGTTTATTGAACCTAGTGATATGAAGCATTAGATTGTTTTTATTTATATTTTTACATATTTAGGAGGTGCACAGATAAGCACCATCCAAGTGTCTAGACAGACAGGGCTTTTGATTAACATTGTACTTCACATTTCTTGAATGTAATATTTTGGTCTGGAAGTCCTCAGAAATACTCCATGGTTGAGTGACTTTTCTGTATGAGGACAGGATTTGAAGACATCTCAAAACAAAGTAGGTGCACTGATTAGTTCTGTTTGAGGCAATGCATGCAGGAATCAGATTGTGCATTAAACCTCATGCAACCCCCCTTTTTCTCCTTTGGCACATAGCTTTGACTTTGTAGATGGAATTTAGTCCTCTGAAGAACTGAAGGAGAAAACCAGGAGCAGATTGCAACCTGTGGGAGGAGAGGTGCTGCATAGGCAGATGGAAGAAAGCATTTTACAGGCAAGAAATTCTGTTTGTTTCTATCTGGTGACAAGTACAGGGTGTCAGGGCTCTGTCATGCAGCATTGCCATTTTTAATTTCAGGAATGGCTTTCTGATTCATTGGTACCCCTTTCTGGGAGAGAAAGGGTGTGTCTATGTGTTGCCCTACATTGCTATAATGATGTATTACATTGCCAAGCAGCATGCTATGGCAACATAGCAATCATGTGGACCTACATGTGATCAGCAGCTACATTGCCATAGTGGCACCCTCCCCCATTTTAGTGCGCTGCTATGGCAACATAGCAGCAAAATCTAACCATGTGCATGGCACATTATGGGCAGTTACTGTGCTGTGCTTTAGTACTTCCAAAAGGAAGTATTAGAGCATGGCACCATAACAATGTCACCATATGGCTATGTGTAGATGCGCCCAATATGCTCTTTGTCCATCAACAGGCTAATTAAGTCAGGAAAAGATGTTTCTCATATGTAATGCAAATCCAGGGGTTAGAATACGAACCCAGGACAGTGTAGAGACCTGGTTCATTTTGCTCTTTGTCACACAACGTTTTTGTGACCCTAAGCATGCATATTTGATTCACTTTTCAAAGTAACTTTTTTAAGTAGAGTTTTACAAGAAAAATCAAGAGGGAGCAAAGAGCCTAAGTACTCTCAGTGCCCCATTTTCCTATCAGGAACATGAAAATAACAGCCTATCTCAAGGAGATATTTTGAGATGTTCTGTTATGGTGGTGATATTGTGGTGACAGGACCTTATGAGTATTAGGGGGAGATACACAAACAAGGAAAAATTACTCCTCTCATCCCTCCCCCCAGATCAAAGCCCCCCACAAAAACCAGGGTGTCTATCTTGTGGATTATTACCTGCATTATTAAAAGCATAGAGCAACAGAAGTTGCCTACTGAATTCAGATTAATGATGCGGATACTTCACAACAACATTCATTAGACATAAGACACAAACTTTACCTCAGCTGGATAGTTTAGCTCTTATTGTTGCTTAATAACTGTAACATTAGTTGCTCATGCAATCTGCATTTATAACTATGTCATATTTTATTAGTTGCTCTTGAACTTTGTTAATGAACTGTCCAGTTGCACACTAACCTTTTCACTAACACTTTACACTAATGTCCTATGGTCACATTATTTATGATGAACTAAGTATTGTTAAATAGATGCTTCCTTTGAACACAGGCATGTCTGATTTGATTTAGCTATGTAACTTGTTCAGAGTTCACAGCTAGGATTTTCAAAAGAAAATTCCATGGGATACAGATACAAAACTCCGGTAGCCTCATTTGATAATCAAAGTCTTCACATTGTACAAATGCATTTAGACTAAATACTTTGCAGTTTCTGACTCAGATTGTTATATATGTAGCTTAATTTTTAGCGGTAGGCATTAACTTACAAACTGTCCTGCCACTGAAGTAGATAGGAATTTTAGCTTTTCACTTTGATTAGAGCATGTTTGACTCTTTCAGACAATCCCACCCTTAGTTTTTCTAAAAGCTTCAATGTTGCTGGATTCTGTATTATTAAGGGTGGGATTTTGAAAATGTGTAAATTTCTTAGAAAATCCTATCCAGGTTCAATGGCATGTGTGCACCTAAATAAAGCTATGTGAATCAATGTTTGTTTGTTTGCCAGCAATTCTGAAAAAGCCCCACTCCCCCCAAGAAAAAAACAACCTTGAACAAACATTTTCTTTTGTCCAAAATGAATATTTTCATAATAGACCTTATGACATTTTAAAAGGTTTTCAGAAATGTCCTTAAATTCTATTTTTAAGGCTTTTGAAAATATCACAATGAGACATTGTTCTTCTTGGATTTTTTCCCCTAAAGGGCAGGGCAAAGAGGAGAGGCAAAGCCAGAATGAAAACACAAGTTGTTTTAGGGTTCTCAAGGATGCATTCTTTGTCAAAAAAAAATCAAAATTCAGCCAAGAATGTTAAACACACTCCACTCATGTCATTTAGGCCATTTTGAAAAGCCCATCCTACAAAATTGGAATTTAGAATTTCACATTTATCTACAGCATGGTTAAGCACAACATAACAATCAGGCAAAGTGCTGCATGCATCACTATTAAACAGAATTTTTTCTAATAATGTCTCGATTAAGCAGTAGGCAATGCTATCGTGCTAATTAAGCTAAATTAGTTTCTTTGGAGATGGCTCAATAAAGTAACCATCCCCTTTAACTCTCTCCCAACTAAGTCAATTATTCTGCACTTCCAAATATTCTTTTAACTATTTGAGCTTTGAGAGTTTCACACATTTTCAAATCTAGTCATAAACCATCAAACACATTTTATGTTTGTGAACATTTATAAATGAGTGTGGCTATATAAATATGTAACTAAGAATTTTTGTGAATAACAATTTTCTCTATCTACTGTAAACACAGTTGTTAAAATAAACAGATGAAAATGAATTTCTAGTGAATAAGACAAAGAAGTAGGACTCAGATAATGTGAGCTGTCTCCTGTCTCTGCCACAGACTTCAGATGCATGACTTTGGGCAAATTGCTTAACATTTTTGTTCTTCAACTGGTAATTTATAAAATGGCAATAGTAATGCTGTTTTCCCCACCCTTTGCCTTTTTTGTCTGCCTTAGATCATAATCCCTTTGGGGCTGCCTGTGCATATAGTACCCTGTGCAAAGTATTCCTGATCACTTCTGGGACTGCTAGATGCTACTGAAATATTATTTTAAAATAATAAAAACTGTTTTCAAATATTATACAGAACTATTTTATTCCTTTTGCGTAACATGGGTTGATGCATTTATATTCACTAAAATTATCTCCAAGAAACATACATTACCTTATTTTTAGTCCTTATCTATGTTTGCAGCTTAACAAACTTATTCTGCAAGCGAGTGAAACATGATGATGCTGTACAAGCACTTAACCCCTTTTAGCTTTCGTTTTTTAAGATGCAAGAGAGTTCCCCTAGGATTGTTCTGTGGTAGTCATCAAGTCATCTTTAATTGTAAAAGCACCTCTTTTTTAGCCACCCAAAGAGGACTCATTGGCCTCAATGTTTAGATTATTCTTGCTGCCTGCTGGAGTGGAACAAGTACCCAGGAGTTCTGCTTTCTTTCCTACCATGCAGTAGAAAATGGAATGTTTACCTTCATTTCTGCTTTGTGCCATCAAATCAGTGTTGTTCTTCATTCCACTCCAGTAGGCAATAAAGTCATGCCACTCATGGGTGAATGGTAAGGAACAATAAGAAGTTAAAAAGGAGAGAGAAAAAAAGGAAAATGCATCTGTAGAGTTGCAATGTTTCATTTTCTGAAAAGGTGACATGGGGAGCAGGAGGAATAATTTTGATTGTAACCAAGAACCCCAACTCAGTGCTTTCTGAGAACGTCCCTAATCCAGTCCAGATGACAGTTAAATTAAATCTGATAGCTGTTTGGTCATCTGTGGGACAAGTTTGATGGCTTTGTTTCAACCACCAGAAGGCAGGTCTCTGCACACCCAAAATTATATTAGCAGTTGGCGTCTCTGGTATCAACACTAAGAGGCAAAGCTTGAAAGTGTAGTAACAGGAAACAAATGCCCTTCAGACCTTTCCATGTTGCTTAGTGTAGCATAAAGGCGCTAACCTTTTTCCCTGGCAGGCCAGATGGGCAGTGTCTAGTCTGTCTGTGAGCCAGATCCAACCAGCAGTTGTGAGCTGGATCTGACCAGTGGTTCCAATCCAGCAGGTGCCATCTGGCCACGTTGGGTTGGGAGAGCCAGGAAGGTGAGGGACAGGCTGGCCTCAATGTGGCCCAGCAGGGGAAAGGAGCTTGACCTAGGTCTGTGGGGAAAGGAGGTGTGAGCCAGCCCCAATCCAGAAGTGGGGGGAAGAGGTTATGGCTTAGCCTTGCAGTTGGGATGGGGGGAATTAGAAGGCATGACCTGGCTCTGACTTGCCATGTGGGGCTTGGGGTTAGGGAATTTGGCAGGGCGGTTTGGTGGCCATATTAATAGCTCCCCTGCCACCAAATTTCTGGATCTGTTGGGAGCTTTATGGGCTGGAGAAGATGCCTTCAGATGCCACTTCTGGCCTGTGGGTAGGAGGTTGAGCACCCTTGGTTTAGTACACACCAGTATAGGACTTGCTGACAAAAGAACTATATTCTGCAAGTGTACATGGGTATAATGTGAATTATTTACCAAAGCTACAACCCCACCCCGCTAATTTAATTTAAGAGTGGCAGACCTTGTTGACTATCCATTCTATTCAGTGATTTTCAAGAAAGCAGGCAGGATTGTAGACTAAATGTATATATGAATATAAGATAATTTATAGACAACATGGCAAAGTAACTAAGGATTGAATCCTATGAACAAGTAATCATGTGCTTACCAGTAACTACATGCACATTTTTATTGAAGAGTTTTTTTACCTCTCCATCTAAAGCATGGGGTGCTGCTTGCTGGCTGAGGCAGCATACTGGATTAAATAGACCATAAGACTTCTTTTATTTTTTGGGTAGTTCCTTTTGAAATCAATGAGACAAGTCACACACATCTATATATTTGAGCATTTGCCATCTTGGAGCCTAAAATATCTTGCTTTCAATCTACTCCATGATAGTAGCAAAAAATTTATGAATTACTTTCTGAAGTCTTGCTTTGTCACTACATACAACTGCAAAACATTCACTTAATTTCAAACATGTCTGCAAGCAATATATTGTTATTGACTTCAAAAATTTGCAGGTCACTGAAAAATGTAGATTCCTTTATCAGAATATTTCTGCAATTAAGTTCATGGAGCAATCGTTGTTAATTGAGAATAAAATGATTATGCATCATCTGATGTCTGATTGGTGGAGTACAGCATATATTACTAGTGTCACAGAATTATGATTTTTTAAGCATGTTCTACTGTATAATCATCACTAATATCAATATATCATATGGAACTACTTTACTCCTTTTGCATAATGTGAGTTGATGCATTTATATTAATTTACATTTTCTTCAAGAAACATATTACCTTTTTCTTAGGTATGTTTAAAACATACCAGATTTGCCAAAATTAGTTAGTAAATATATATTCAATGGTAGAAAAAAATCTATGTTTGTAATGCTGAAAAACTTTGAATAGATCTTTTTTTAAAAAAACCCTGGTCCCACAGGCATATATCTATGTCAGTAAGTTTTTTTGTGAGGACACCCACACCCATTGAAGTACATTAGTCTTATGTACAAATGGGTGTATATCTTTGGAGAAGTGGGGAGTAGGGATCAGATTCTGCAATGCCAACTTTTGAGCATATATCCTGAACTTTAAGCACACAAGTGAACTCAATTGTCTCAGTATGACTATGCACATGCCTTATAGGCAAGTACATTTTTAAGTACTTTGAGTTTGCACAACTGTGCCTAATACTGTAAATAGTCTCATTTTAAGTTAGCCCCACAAGACAACTTCTGATGGTAAACAGTGTAAGGGGGATTGGGTCCTTCAGAGGAAATGAATGTTTTTAAGCTTTCTTTGTGCTTATTGGAGGTAAAGGAGTAATCTTGCAGGAGGGGGCTGAGCCTGGAAGAACTGGATCCTTCCTTCCATCATGAAAAATATGAATGGACTCGGCATGTATTTTGTATATACACTTTAGACAGGGATTTATTCTCCCTTGTGACATATGTATAATTCTCTCTGATGTGAATAGAAATTATGTGCT
Organism: Caiman crocodilus; assembly: GCA_030014935.1. Taxonomy (NCBI): domain Eukaryota; kingdom Metazoa; phylum Chordata; order Crocodylia; family Alligatoridae; genus Caiman; species Caiman crocodilus. The sequence goes on from JAGPOW010003685.1 coordinate 59,201,453, forward strand.
TGTGTCAAGGAGAAAAGACAGTAAACCCCACAGGGTCCAATTCAGTGAAAGATTCTTTTGCTAAAAATTCAGGTTTGGGATTGCATTCCTGGTTCTGCTGTTGATTCACAGAACAACCTTGAGGAAGCTACTTCACCTCTGTGGCTCATTTTTTCCCATATCTATAAGATTAAGGTAGTAATGTTTACCTCACAGGGATAGTCCAAAGCTAAATTCATGTTTGTAAAGTGCTTTTAAAACCACTGATAGAATCCACTAAACACTGTCACTGTAAAGTATTATTACCCACTATAGAAAATAATTTTTTTTCACAGTCTTGTGCAGCTTTCTGCAGCATGGAACCTGAATGTTTGCATTTAATTGGCCCATTTGTTTTTTGTGAATAAAGATATTGAATGATGGCCAAACCAATTTAGTCCAGTATCTAAATCTTGTAAATCAGAGTTATTTTCATATTCACAAAAACTATGAATATTTAACTTTGAATTATTCTTTTACCAGGCACTGGTGTGAAAGTTTTGTGTGTACATCTTTGTGATAGTGAGATATTTATTTAAACACAATAATAGGGTAGGCTTCCTGATACAAGATAGTCTAATTTCCAAACATACTTTGCTATCAAAAACTGTTCAAGAATATATAATGTATAATTCCAGGCAGCATATTTCATAAAACAATTATTTTTTTTCTAGATGCAGTGAAAGCCTGGAAAAAAGTTCACTTGATGTCTAACCAAGCAATGTTGCATCCTCAGATTTGAAGAACTCAGAAAGTTAGTGTTTTTTATTATTCTTCATTTAAGTATTATTTTTTAATTGCAGCGTATTAAACATAAAATCTGGTACAATCTTTAAAAATAAATAGGACCTAACTATAAATGGGCCCTGTTGTGTTTTTATCTTTGACAAGCAAGTAATTGCTTCTCAAATTTATCAGTTTGTTTATGCAAAAACCATTTACCAAGCCTAGCTCAAAAGCATCAATTTCATCATTATCATCTTATTAATTTAGCCAAGCTATAACACAGCTGATTATTCCTGAGTAATATCCTCTGCAGCACATCATGTGTGGCAAAACCATCTGTACAGTACCTATTTAATAAATAAACCCTCGGCTAAATGTCTCTGTTTATTGAGAACTAATGTTTATAGAAAATATAATGGAACTCAATAAATAACTCAGCTTCATCAACCTGCATATGAATCAGTATGAAGAACGCTGACATCATCACCTTTCAAGTACCAGAGAAAGCAAAATTACCCAAAAGAGCTATAGAGTCAATATTAAGGCATTAAAACTGCAATGAAGGCATATTAATGCTTAAAACTTCATTGTTGGCAGTAGAATTGCCACAACGGACATATTTTATAACTCTAAGAATACTTAGGCTTTATGACTGCTTTTTTGTTGAGTGCCTTGCACTTAATGTAGTTTTCCACTTTAAATAAAAAAAACCCCTCAAGATCTTAAAAAAAAAAAAAAGAAAATTGCTGATTCTAAGCATTCATTTTTAAAATAATGCAAACTGCTGATTCCAATTGTTCAGATTTAGAAAAAGGCAAACTTATTTAACTCCATGCTTCCTGAATTCTTATTAGCAGAAACTGGATTTTCTGATGCCCTATTTGGTAAGGTTAAGAGTACTCAAAAAAGCATTTCATGAAGGTTTTACCACCACCATGAACATCTAAAGACAGTATTAATATAATTCCTGCTTGTAAAAAAAAAAATGATGGTTTTGCTGAACAGCTGAACATATTATGAATATTACTAATCTTTGGTCATTCTCATAAATATTTTTATGTCCTTTAAATTTCTTTACAACTGCCTTTCTGCAGCAAATCAGCTGCTTAAAACAAATCTTCAGACTGTCTAAAACATATGCAAGGCTGCATATGTTTAACAAATAATAATGGATTCACTCACTACAAATCCTTTCCTGAGGCCCCTTAGAAAACATTTCCCTTTTTTATTTTAGGAATATGCTTTCTTTATTTCTAAAGAATGTACTTCTATGTAACAGATTTAAATAAGGAAACCCATGGTAAATCTGCTCATGCAATGTTATGATACCTCTTAAATACTGACTTTTAAAATAATTGAAGCATTCGAAGCCATCTTTTGTGACAAAATACTAATAATTTGTCTTTATTTTTTCTGAGCCACTATATTATAAATGTAATACCTTTACTTTTATGCAGTACCTTTACCTCTTTGTTAAGTGCTGGTCTTCCTATCTGGTGACTGTCCATAGCATCCATCACCAGAGTATTCACAACTCTTCCTGGTAGTCGTAAGGTACAGGACATTTGAGAAACAGGCTGATTTAGTGTGCTTCTAGTCAAAATTTCTGTGTTTTACCACAACACCTTTCCCTAAAGAAAGACTGAAAGCTAGAGGCCATATCCCATTACAGCTTCATTGACAATGATGAGAATCTTTTTCTGTCTTACTTAAGGCGGGGATCTGGGAAATAGGTAATGTTCCTTAGGCAAGTTGTGTGAGGAGTTTGCCCCAAGGTGATTAAATAATAAGACCTTTATCTACAAAACCAAAATCTCAATGCGTTTAACACAGAATTTCATCTTGACTGAAAGGTTACATTTAAAGTAAAAGTCACAAGGAGGTTTCAATCATTATTCCCTATTGACTTCAGTAAACTAAAATCGAACTAATGCTAACTAATCCTATGTTTAAGATAACCCATACCTTGAATTTCCCTTCAGATACCCCCTGTTCCCTGGTATGCTCAGTCATCTGAGTTTCAGCTGAGTGTGCTGGAGAGTGAGGCTAAAGTAGTATGGGGACAACACTGAGGAGTAAGTTAAGTGAATAGAGCACACAAAAAGCATAATCAAGAGAATGGTATTTTTCCATCATAAGCAATAGAACAATAATTTATGCTTATGAAAGAACTTAGTACTCATTGATAATTGGGAATTAATGTGGGCCAGATCAGTGGCAGCATAAAGAAATACCATGATGCTTCTATGAGGGTTTGTCTCACCAGTGCTTACTGAAAATGGCAGAGGGGTGTTCCCACTGAGCCCACAAATCTCATGGGTCACATTGGCTGCCAAAGTCACCTTCATAAACACTTCTGTAGTGCTCTCAGACTTCTCTAGCTTCTATGGTTCCTTGGCCTTGGTCCCACAAATTCCTTTTTTGATTACTAGATTTATACATTTCCTTCACAAAGGGCATTTTGCAAAACAAAGTGAATCGTTACCTATCCTGCCACTCAGCCATGCAGTGTTAATGTTGATGGGGACTTCTGCAGGTATAAAAACGGAAGTGAAGCTGTGAAGATAGATGGATCCTTTATATTACTGTAAACACAATTTATTTTAACTAAATATTTTAATTCTATAAAGTTGAGACATGGTGGGGACTTCAGCATCTCAGACATGCTATTATTGCTTCCTGACTAGGTCAGAAATCCAGTATCACTGGAGGCCTCTACATAAGGAATATATGAATAAATAGCTAATAGATACAGTGCCAGTAAGAGATGCTCAAGAAAAATACCATTTTTGTTTCAGGAGTATAGGTTGTAGCTGTGTTGATCTATGGACATAGGCAGAGAAGGTTCTTTAGCTAAATCTGATATCTTTTATTAGACAAACTCAAATAGTTGGGAAAAAACCTATTTTTTTCATAGCAAATAGTTTCTTGTGTACCGCCCTCTGCATTTGGCTCTAAACAACTGTACTTCTTTTGCTGTCTTGGCAAATGTATTATAAGTGTCCTTCCATATCAGACTTCATACAATGCCACAAATACCAAGCAGCAGTATTTTGGCAGTTAGGAAGACAGCAGGGCTCTTCATTTTGAGCATTGGTTTGGTAGATACTTAGATGGTCACCATCGTTGCAGCATCCAAATCCTGGCTCTAGTTCTGCTAGAGGAATGTACAGTTTTAATCATTATTTCTCATATTTGACATACCTGCAGGCTCTGTTCTTCCAAGACCACCCTTGAAATATCTGGAGATTTCCTCCCTCAGGGTACGGATCGAAAGAGCGAGTAGGAAGTCATTTGGTGGATCATCCATGCTGGAGACTATTGGCTCATGAGGGAGGAAGTGGTCCCAGTTTTAGAGTGAAAGTGGAGTCATAAAGGTAAAAAAAAATACTAGAGACACATGACTCTCACATGGGGAAATGATCATGCCAACCAAGTGAGAGGACAGCAGTGTTTCGCATCACATAGGCATTGGTCTTCACACACAGTAAGAACACCTGTAAAATATGTAGCTCTGGTGACTGGGGAGGAGAAACTCCAATGAAATTTATGGGCCTAATTCAAAATCTATTTGCATCGATGGCAGTTCTTTCAATAATATTAGTGATTTCTCTGAGTGACATGCAAATCTCCCTCCTAAAGACTTCTCTTGTTTTTTTTCTTTTTTTTAACTTTATGCTACTAGCCAGCATATACCTTGAATTATGCCACCAGCCACATTATGTATTATGTAGCAGACGCATGATCCTTCTGCAAGCTTACAGTGTGCCGTCACTCTGCAATGAGGTTCCATGCGAGATAGTGTGATAGCATTTCATATTTTCTGAAAAGTCTATTTCTCTATCACACTTTCTGAAAACCAGCAAATGACACAGACCACAAAATAAAGTACTACCATCTGTTGCTCATTCCCCAAACCCAAATACGAAATTATGTTCTACCTTCTTTCCTTAACTGATTTTTTTAACTTGCTCTGTCTTTTCCCAGAAACTCTTTTCAGTACATATTCAGATCAATATTTTGGGTTTCAGAAATAAAACATTATTACCAACCTCCCTCAAAAATTCAGTTGTTTTTTCAGTGAAACAAATAGAAGTTTTTGACCAGCTCTAGTTTTTTTGTTCATTTATATTATCAATTAAATTGGAAGGGTTAGGCATTATGGGAATTGAGCTGGCTAAATAGGTCTCTCCCCCCAACATATATAATATAAGGTCTTCATATGTGGATAACAAGGAGGTCTCATTCTTTAGATCAAGTTACACAGACTCCTGTTTTTAGCTGTGGTGGGCTTAAGTTTTGTTCTTGGGACTATCAAAGATTGTGATTATCACAGTTTGTCTTACATTTCTTTGTAAATACTATTTATTGTTCCTGACTGAGAGTATTTTTAACTATACAAAGACCAATATTAAAACTTATTGATAAACCAATAAAGGGGGAGATTGCTTTTAAAATTATTTGTTATGTATTAGAGCCACAAAATACATTTCCATATTACTTATCCTCTCAAGTGGATTTTCCTTGTCTTTATTATGATATTTGCAGTTTATTATGCCCCAAAATAATACACAAACCTGTCATCTGAATATTTTTTTATGAAGTGATGTTTCCCCTGTAATCATAGTTATCACTGAGTGATTAGTCCATCTCACAGAGGCTGCTTTCCTATGCAAATCTACTATATATGCTTAATATTCTTTCATGCCCAATTTGACATATGTCTCTAAAAATAGTGATGTGCAAAAGCCCCTGCTAAAGATCTGTGAGGGGTTTATTTCTATGGATGAATTGTACATATCATCTCAGAATGCCATTATGGAGGGACTTCTTATCTGGATTGACTGATTTCTCTCTAGTAAAGTGGAATGAATTGTAGAAAGAATAGTTTCAAGTTCAGAAGGGCGCAAGCTATAATGTCAGGGTCCATATTGGTTCTGAAAATCTGCAGAATGTGTGCGCACTCAGTTCCTTTCCTTCTGCTTTGCACAGTGCTGGGGGAGCTGACAGCTGGATTTGGATGTGGATGTTGCATATATTTGGGATTTGGTGTTTTGGTTGAGCCTTCAATTTACAATGTGTGGGAAAAACAAAAATTCAGAAAGTAAATATTGGACAACTACCATGAAGGAGAATCCAAACTGACTTCAACAAAACTACCTGCTGCTGTTAACTAGTACTTGGTATTATTGCTGCCATGTCCTCAGTTTCTTCCCTTGGGTAAATTCTGCTCTGACCTCCTGGTTGTCTGAGGCTCCACTGTGTGAAAAGCAATAATTTATACCAGTGGTTTTCAATATTTTTTCATTTGCTGAGACTTAAAAAAATTTGAATGGAGGTGTGACCCCCAGCACCACCTTTGAATTATAAGTATGGATTGATCATAGTAATCTTTTGTGCACCCCTTAGACATAGTCTGCAGACTCCCAGGGGTCTGGGGACCACAGTTTGAAAACCACTGATCTACACAATTTGAGTATACCTCTGGTGAAGCATGGAGCTCAGCTTTCCATGGACTGTGTGAAATAACATGAAAAAGGTAACTGGAGACAGGAGAAAGATACTTAGCTTGGGTTATATACCAAGTACATAATTTGCCAGTTCAGCATAATTTGTAGTGACTCATGATTCCAGCAATGGAGATCTCTGGTGTCAGCCATTGTGCATGGAATATGAGTGCAACATGAAGGGTATGCTAGATCTAAATAATATTTCTATGGACATGAGGTGCTAGGCTAGATATTACATAGACAACTTTTGAGAGCCCCTCAGTGTATGGTCATCACAAAGAAAGAGAAACTTCAGGGCCATGATTGATGCCAAAAATATGTGCTTAAATTAGGGGGCAGGTGCACAAAGCATGTGCAAAGAGTTTTAATTTAAAAAAGAGAGTGAAATGAGTACTGAATATTGTAAAACCTCAAGAAATGCAGCTAGTAGTTGGAAGTCTGCAAAGAAATGTGCCCTGGCAGCATGGGGTGTCTACAACTGCCCTCCACTGTGGACTCTCAACCAACCTGGATAATGCCAAATGGGTAGTAGAGCCCAAGAAGGAACCTAGGGCAGGAACAGATACAGGCATCTGGTGCTCTCTCTCTGTGCAACTATAATGGCAGGCAGGTGGCAATACCTCCCCTAACAGAGTTTTTTTGAGGTGCATAGTCCAGAATGATGCAAGGAATTCTGCTTTGCATGTCCTTGAAAAGTAAGTTTTGCCTGGCTTGTGCTACAAGGTAGTTACAAGGAAAATGATGCAGGCTGTAAAACCACTAGGATCATGCAGAGGAAATGATACCATTCAAATGCATTAAAGTTTCCTGAACAATTTGGGTGCATCCAGATGAGTGTGCACATGTGTTTCCCTGGGGGCAAGTCTCTAGGGAATAGTGGCCACCTTTTCAAAATGGAAAGGCAGGGTACATGTTGGTTTCTGCTGCTCCCACTTTCCCCTCCCTTTTTGTCAGTGGCATGGCTGGAGTGGAGAAGAGCTGAGTGGTGTGGGGGCATATGTGGGCTGCCCTCTGTGAGCTTGGGGCTTGCTGCCCTGCTGCCTTTCCCCCAGGGAGCCCTGCACTTGGCACATGCCCCTTGCCCATCCGGCAGCAGCGGGGGGCACAACTCCATGCCACCACTGCCACCCCTGCTACTGCTGGGTGGGCAGGGGATGCCGCATGATGCTGGTGCAGCTACTGTGGGGCTCCCAGGGTGACAGCATCAAGGTGGGGAGTTTGAGGCTGCAGCGGGCAGCCTGCATCCATCTCTAGCCCATTCAAGAATCTGGGGGGGCATGTGCCCCTCCCATGTCTCCCCAGCAGGTGTGCCAGTGGTGGGAAGCCTACCACCCCCCTCCCACCGATGTCCTGGCTGGGCAACACTCCTAGCCTCAGCCCCTGCCTCACTCTCACAGTCAGGGAGTGGGGAGGCTTAATTTGGTCTCTCCTCTCTTCCTATGCCCCTCCCCTCATAGACTTACCTGCAGGGAGCTCTCTCCAAGCAGTCTGGCTATCTTGCTGGTCATGTGAATGTGTGTGAGTGCACACATGCACATGGTGCCCCCTATGTCCCACTCCCAGGAGCCCCAAACAGCCCTGTGCAGGCTGGAATGCTGCCAACCTGCAAGGGGAAATGTACTGTTTCCCACAGTTTTCTGCAGTGATCAGAAAACCCAGATCCTTGCAGGATACTGTGAATCCTATACAAATGCTGTTCTGGAGTCATGCAGACTGGGACTTGAGGTTCCAGTTCTGGAACTGTCCTGCCCAACTAGGGATGGGTGGTCACCTGTGCTCTGGTGAAGGGCAAATTAGGGATGGGCTGTGCACATGTGCTTTGATGCAGGGCAAATTGCCCTGGGTGGGGTAGGGGAGGCTGGGGCCAGCACCTGTGCTGGCTCTAGCAGCTTTATCTGGATTCCTGGGGGCCTCCTGTGCCTGCACCAGAGGTGATCTGGATGGGCAGAGCCTGGATGGAAGCTGGAGTGTTGCTCTGGCTGGCCACGCTCTGGTTTTGTGTGGCACATGCCTTTTTTTTCCTGGACACTTCTTTTGATACCAGGATTTCCCAGTATCTAATTTTGGCTCTTTTCTGTAAATATGCAGTGTTGAGAACCAAATTCACATCTGTGGGGTGCATTTTGCAGCACCTGAAAGGTCTTTGAGGTGCTGCAAAGCACATCCCCTTGGGCAAGGCTCCTATGAACAAGATCCAAAACTCTGTCCAGAACAGCTCAGGCTGTTGCTGAAGCTATTGAAAGAGATTCTGGTTGTTTCTTCCTGTCTGTGGAGAAGAACCACACTGTATTTGTAGTACAATTATGCGGAGAAAGAATGGGCTCATTAAAAATGAAAGTGTATAAACCAACTTCTAGTATAAACAGAAAACATGGTTTTGGTGAAAATGGTTGTCTTATTAAGTGGTAATGCTATGAAGAGTGATGCTTATTAAGCGTCCCAAGCTCTAAAATAAAGAATTAGTTCCCAAGTTATTTGACTAAACAGGACAATGCATTTAAAAGCACCAGAACAAGTCTGTACCTCTTTTGCATTTCACTTCATGTAGCTATTCATTGTTGTCTAAATAATCTATGTTTACCAGAATGGTAGGCAAATATTGGTAAATAGCTATAGGAAACTGGGCCTGGGGTCTTTCATACCATAATATAAGGTCTTGGAAAAGCACTATTTCATTTCAATCAAGAAATCCAGTCATTACAGCTCAAGAATGCAAGTCCAAAAGCTGTTAACATTTGTTTTGCTGACATCAATGAAATGCAGTAGCATAACTGAAGTAGGGAAAGATTCAGGCAGCAGCCCTGGGTGGTATCTTTGTGTAGGGGCACAAAAGCAGCCATTGCTGTAGTGGTAGCTGATCACACCAGTGAAACTGGCACAAGAGGAGCTGGTGCTCCTCCCTTACATGGCTGCCCCAGGCATGGAGTGGCACTGTTATGCCTCTGGTGAAATGAAAAAAATATTTTTTGCATTGCCTTAAAATTTTCACACATATGAGGAAAGTAAAGGAAATGCTACATTTTTATGTAAGAAATCTGTTTTCAATATTGGGAAAGTTTTCTAGTTTGAATTGTGAAACAAATATTTATCATAGTGCTTTGCTATCAGTAGTTGAATCCAGTTTCTGAGGTATGGTTGCCTTCAGGAGTTGATAGCTCAACGAATCCAAGTGTAGTCTGTAAAAGTAGATTCCAATGCAGCTGTCAGCATGATGTAGCAAGAAATCAAATGTGTATTACTACTCTGATTCTCTAGATGCTACATTGGATAAAATGAATAAACTGCTACTGTAGGAAGGAGAAAAAAAATTAAACTCACATGTATTTGAACATACATGAAATTCTGGTCCCAATAAAGTCAATGGGAAAACTCACATTGATGTTTTTGGGGTGAAAGAATATTTTTTGTTGTTGTTGTGGATTAAGGATTTGGTTTTGGAATTGCAAGATAATGTGAGCAAGTGTGGGCAAGACTGTTTTTTGGAAAAAAGGCCTAAGCACATGGTTGGTGGACTTGGTCACACGCGACCTATAGTGGTGTGGGGCTGCTTGAATGGCATGTCTTAAAAGGAACAAGAAAGAGAATTATTTTTTTAAGTGTTAAAAAGATAAGACATTTCAAAGCTTTGAAATATTTGAACCTGTACTGTAACAGGAAAAAAAATGGAAAATCACTGAAACTTTTTATAATTTTTTAGGTGTAATTTAAAATTTCCCTAAAACTTCAACATTTGGACCCCCCAAGAATATAGTTGTTTGCATTTAATTATTAGCATTTGTAAAAAGAGCAACTATTCATCAAATATTTGTATGACCAAACCCCATTTTTAGAGAGGGTAAAATTCATACTTTGCCAATAGAATTTCTGATGTTATGGGTGCAAGTGATTTACTTACAACATACAACATAGCATCAGCAGAAGGCTAGCACAAAGGCTAAGCATTGATGCTAGCGGAGTGATGAATTCAGCAATGAATCTTGACTGCAATGGATCAAAAGGTACACAACTACAGTCAGGAGGTTTGGAACTGGAAGGAATATTAGCAAACAGTATTTTGTAGTAGTCTGCCAACTACAGTCATTTTATTTAAATCATTCTTAGAATATAAGTTGCTATGAAACTAGATGTATTTTTAAAAACATATCCCAGATTGTTCTTTCTTCTGCTAAGAAACTGTTTCCTTTCTGTGTGCAGGACTGGCATAATATCAGAAGAATATTATGAACTCACTAATGGCATTGAAAGATGTGACTCTGGGTAGGTCACATCACTTCCCTGCACCTCTCTGTCCCCATTTTTAAAACTAGGTTAACAATAATTGCTTTGGGTTTTACAGATGAAAAGAATTTGGTATTTTTTTTGTTAATAATTCTGGTAGAAACTCTACATGAAGAAGCATACATTAAAATACCATGTCTTTGTATCTCTCTTGTAATCTATAAATGTCTGCGTTTTTGCCCATTTTTGTAAACTTGTACTGTATATACACATATCTTTTTAAAAATTTTTGAATAAAGTATGAAATCCACAGTACCCTCACTGTCTAATGAAACTGAACATATTTAGAACATATGTGAGCTATTTCTTTCTGAAAAGAACCATTTGTGGTTAACAAAGAAAGTATTCATGGTTTCACTGCTAATTGTGGGGTGGTCTGAGTTTTCTTTATGAGCAAATAAAAAAGATAGTGTTGCAATTATAGGCATATTATGGAAATGCGAGTTTTTTTTCTGAAAGTTGGTGGGTTTTAATAATCAAAAAATCATATGAAATATTCCACACTCAAAAAGCAAAAAGGTCATTAATTTTAATTTGGTCTTACACAAAATAAATACCATATGATTTTTTTAATTAATGCTTTATCATATTACATTTTCAGAGAGGTGATACTACTTTACCTGTAGTCAAGGTGAAATTTTCCATTGATTTCAGTGAGGCCAAGGTACTCAGTTCTGAAGGGTGCTTTCAGTTCCTGCAAATTCAATGATTGGTAAGGTTATTTACTACCTCGCAAGAGGAACGAAACATATGACAGTACAAGTCATATAACAGCACAATAGTTAGGGTTTTGTTATAGAACCACCACCATAAATCTTTTCTTCCTGAGTATTTATCATTGACCTTTAAGTCTTACTCTGAGTAACTTTTTAAATTGGTGTTCTCAGTGTAGGCACTGCTTAACCGAAAAATTCTTTGGTATATTTCTAAGATAAATACAATATGAGATAAAGAAATTAGTTTCCAGATACTTTGATTAGCTGATTGAATAAAAAGCTAGTATTTAATCATTTTTGTAAACCTGCTGTTCTATCATGTGATCTAATGCTTTTCAAAGTTTGGATTATTTTCTCTATTCAAATATTTATAATTTAGAATAAAGTGAATTTTTATCATTCTTATTTAGAACATTCTTTCATATACTAGGATGTTTTATTATATGCTGTCTCTTCCACAAGATATCTAAATATATGTAACAAAGAAAAGATATAGTTTATTAGGTTAAAAAGAAAAATTGAAAGGCCATTTAGAGATCTCATTATTTCTATCAGGTTAAAAATGTAAATGTCTGCTTTATAAAGTGTACAAAAAACAAACCAAAAGGAAATTATTTTTCTCACTGTCTTCTACTATTCTAAAAGAACCATTATAACCTCTTTGGTATATTGATGACAGTAAATTTACAAAAAAATTACTAAATTAACACTAAATTGTAGAGGACTAAACAAATTGTAAATTAGAAGTGTATAAAGCATCTAGTGAGAAGAACAGAATAATCAGTCTTTCAGGTAAAAAAAAATCCTAGTTAAAACAATATGATAAACATTGTAGGTAAAATATAAAATTTAAAAATGTTATTTATACATTCAGGTGATCCTGTCTGATCCTAACATAGTCAAAGCTAATGGATCTGAGGAGGACTAAAAATTAATTCAGCTAAAGATCTGGGTTTAGAACATGTGCTTGGATACAAACACACATGCATACATGGATATGGAAATCTTTCTAATATTTGATAAATGCCAGGCCAAATGACTTCATTTTAATTAAATGAATATTTCAGGTAATAGAGGTTAGAATAAAATTGATCTGACTTTATTTTACTATTGGAGAGAATGAAATTACTTTAAAGAACCTTTCCTAGTTTTCCAGGTATATAAAATACTGTGCCTTAACAGCCAGCAGTTAAAATGCAAAGCTTAAAAGGGAAATTTTAAGAAAAATGTCTACAGTCAGAATATTGTTTAAATATCTTTCATCACTACTCTGTTATATACCATCTAATTCAAGGTAAAGCTAGCATTAGCAGATGGACACCATTTTTCCCTTCACAATTTTGCTATAAGGAAAGAATTTTAGTTTTAACTCCTGAGTTTTCCTGACTTTCGTAGGTTTGTAGTTCAATACTGATGTTATTGGAAAGAGGTTCTGGAGCATTCTTTTGATTGACAGTCTGAAAAATGCCAGCATGCTGAGTTTTAATTTAATGTAACAATGATTTTTGATCCAAAGCTGAGTTTAAATATCAAATCATTTCTAATTTCAGCTTCTTCCTCAGTTGTAACTAAGGCCTATCAATAGGAGAACAGACTGAAGTAACGCTGAACTCAACAGCAGAAAGGCAGGCATTTGGTTTCTTAACGCAAAGCAGAATATAGCTTGTTCCTTTTCTGGAACAACAGATTTTTTTCATGCAGTTATGTTTGAATTGCTGCACCAAATCTCTCAGATCTAAACTGGAATTTACTGACACATTTTTCATCCTTGGAGATAATATGTATATCAATGGCTGAATGGAGAATAAAATATTACAAAGAAGGCTTATTTCCTATAACTTCAATAGTTTTAGAAGTATCTCCTTATCTACTTGCTTTTGCCTGATAAACAGACATTTACCTGTACTTGTTTTTACTTTTAAAATCTTTAAGGTGACAGTGTCTCAGATTGTTTTTTTTGTTTTTTTTGTACTCAGTTTCACTATCAAGGCATCCCTATTTTTTTGGCTAGCAGCCAGCTTCTCATTATTACAAGAACTGATATCTTTTAAAGCTCAGCTTCACCATCCTTTCCCATAACATTGTGCTTGACAAGAACTTTAGGGGGCACTCATGGGCCACCTCAAAAGTCGTCATGATTTTGTATGCTGTTGTTGGCTGCTACAGTGGTATTCAAGTGTATGTAGAATGTATGAATGCTCTTATTTAGAAGAAGAAAGCTTTATGATTTACTTTTAAAAGAGATGCGCATTTGAAGGAAAATGATTTAACTGTATAAAACTTTCTTTGTTGAGCATATGAAAATGTAGGTTGCAAATAGTACTTATAAAGCTGAGTGCTCTAATTTTCTATTGTCTTGAGACATTGATCTCATTTAGAAATGGAGGATGCTCAGCATTTTTGGAAGATTGGTCTAATTTTAAGGAGCCTTCCATTAGATATTCAAGGAGTAAGTAACCTGTTCCGGAAAATTTGGCTCAAGTATTTTTATCTAGCCCCTGTTGCCCTACCTTTTTCTCCAAAAAGTCAATAGCAAGATTTTCCTGTCAACAGTAAGGCTTCAGTCCTGTGATATTTAAGTACCTAAATACTTTTGAGGGTCTAAGCTTAATTCCCTTTTATTTCAGTGGGAGTTAGGCATATAAATACTTGTGAAGATCTGTAACTGAATAATTTTACTGAGTTGCAAAGGATCTTTTCAGGATTTTCAGGAAGTGCTTAAAGTCATAATGACAAAATATTAATTTTTCTTGGTCTGCACTCAAACAGAATATTTCTGAATAGGGTTACTATCAGACTGATTTAGGCTCAAAACAAGAAAAATTGTTTTCAAATACCTGAGCCATGTTTCTAATTCTTTTTTAACCTGTTAATTTATTTCTTTTGTTGAGAAATAAAACATTTTCTTGCACAGTTAATTCTTCAGCTAGTGCAGTTTTATGTCATAATTAGTGCAGTACTAACATACATGGGAAGCACTGTGCAACAAAGACCAAAGAGAAATCTTTACTTCCAGAAACTTACCTCCTCACCTAGGTGGGTATCTGCTCAACAAAATAATCAGCAATGAAAGCATTAATGTTGATATCTGAAATCTCTGTTCTATAGAACTAGCATCTCAATGTGATTAATGGGAATACAGGTGTTCCCATCTCTCCAAGACCTTCTTGCATGCTGTCAGAAAACTCAAGAAAATAACATTGCATTAGGTGTAACATTTGGGTCACACTAGGAATTTTTTCTTTGATATTATAAGGGTTGAAGATGTAGACACTTAAAGATACTTACAATGTAGTGAATTAAAATAGGTTTTGAATCAATTTGAGATATATCTAAAGATGACAAAAACTTCCCATTCTCTCAGGAGTGCATTGTGAGGATAAACTCATTAATGTTTTCCATTCAATAGCACTTTCTTATTCAATGTTTCAAAGTATTATTATTTTGAGGAGCATAATTCTGCGTAAGGAGTCAGAGTTATCCACTAAATCACACAGCGTTTGATTTGACTCAGTTTTCTATACTCTTCTCTTTTCAGTAAAAAAATGAGGATACAGTCATACTATCACCAAAGGCAAAATTCCTGCTTCCTTGCTTTTACTTTGTCATTGAAGGACTATGGTACATTGTAACTGATGTGGTGAGTGTCTGTTCTTGTAGCACATCAATAGCTTTCAAAGATATTGGAATGTCAATAATTATTTTTTAAACAGTTATGTGAGCTTCTTGGAAGAATTATATTTGATTCCTGATGGTGAACACTTTCCTGAAGGGTTCTTGACTATTATGTTATTTCAGTAGTGGGTGAATAAGGTGTATAATGTGTTGTGTTCAGTAGAAGGACAAAGGAATAATTGAAATATAAAAAGCCAAAATATATCAATTGTTACTCTAATACTTTATGACGAAAAATATTCCTTTATAATCCAGGTGTTTTTTTTCCTTTTTAATAATCCCCCTGCCAAACAAACCAGAGGTGAAATTCTGCTAAAACCTTTCACCAATAGAAACTAAAAATTATGCATTACTCTGTTTGTAAAAGGAAGATTAAAGTAAACATTTTCAAGATATCACATTTTTCACAACTTCTTTCTTTATAGTTATTATTTATTTTATATTGTTATATAACTCGATGCTCAGTTTGAGTTATCAAACCCCCTAAGCTTGAGGAGGTACTGAATCCAGGTCTCTACCTTCCTAGGCAAGTATTTTAATCACTAGTTTGTTATTGGTGGGTACCTTCTGATCATTCAAATAGTCACACAACTTGTTTTTGTGAGAAGTCTGATCCTGTTTGTATACTTGGTATGTATTCTGAGCATGTTGAAGGGATTGGGTCCCTCAGGGAACTTAGAATCATCAAAAGTTAGGATTGGAAGGGACCTCAGGAGGTCATCTAGTCCAACCCCCTGCTCAAAGCAGGAACAGGCAAAATAAAGTTAGGTTTCCAAAACCCAGTCAAGCTTAGGGACTGATTTGCTCATATTGGCTTGTCCTGGGCATACACAGGCACTTCTACAGGTACTTTGGGGGTGCGGAGCATGGCATTTAATGGGAGCAGTTTCAAGTGCTCCTATACTTGAAGCACCACAGCATCTCATGTATCCATGTCCTCACACTTCAAAATGATGGTGGGCGCACTTGAACGAAAGATTGTTTGACAAGTTTTAGTTCACTTTAGTTCAAATTCTGCTGCCATTTTGAAGCACGGGGATGCGGAGATGCAGGAGGCTGCTGGAGTGTGGTAATTGCCATACTCCAGCATAGTTGGCACCTATGGAACTTAAATATAAAAAATAGAGGCACCTACTGAGTTTGGGTGATCAGAGAGGGGTGTTGGATGGGTCAATATTGACCTCGAAATGTGTGGGCAGTGGAGTCCTGGAAGGCTTGGTCCTTGGACTGCTGCTATTCAATGTCTTTATCAGTGACTTGGACAAGGGTGTGGAGGGTACCTGGTCCAAGTTCTCAGATGATACCAAATTATGGGGCAAAGTTAAAACACCAGAGAGTAAGGAATGGATCCAGGCAGACCTAGACAGGTTGGAAAAATAGGCAGAATGAAATAGGCTGCAGTTCTACAAAGACAAGTACAAAGTGCTGCACCTGGGCAAAAAGAACCACCAACACACTTATGGGCTGGGGGATGACCTTCTCAGCAGCACAGCAGGGGAAAAGGATCTTGGAATCATAGCTGACTCTAAGATGAACGAGTCATCAATGTGAAGAAGTGATCACACTTTATCATGCTAAGCACACTTTATCATGCATTAGCAGATACATGATGAACAGGTACAGGACGCTTCCCCTCTATGTAGCACTGGTCAGGCCGAAGTTGGAATACTGTGTCCAGTTTTCGGCGCCGCACTTCAAGAGGGATGCAGAGAATCTTGAGAGGGTTCAGAGAAAGATCACTTGTATGGTCAGAGGCCTGCAGGCAAGGCCCTATGAAGAGAGACCATGCACTTCCCACCTGTTTCTGTGAAAGCTAGTACAGTGCAGGTATCGTGATATAAGCTTTCATTTAACCAAAAATGTTTCTACCTTGTATGGTGACACAGAAAAGTTTTAAAATGGGAATTAACTGCAACTAATGCAGGAAGATCTGCTTGACTCAGGGGTGGCACTAGAAGGAGGTTTGGTGGAGATAGAGTCATTCCAAAATCCACCTTAGCCCACCCCCACCTTCCCTCAGGGTCCATGTCCCACCTTTGTCTGCAGAGTCCCCTCAATTTTCTGTCTAACCTACCTCAGCACCCCCACTAGGAAAAGGCTGGCACCACCCCTGGCCTGATTGCAGGCATTCAACTGCATCCCAGATTCAGCTACCATGGTATGCGGCAACGGTCACAAGAGGAATTTATTTCTCATCAGATCATGCAACTCTAGCAGTCTAGTTCTCCATTCCTCCAAGTGGTCTCAGATTGGTTGGATGCCCGTCAGCCTTTTTATTCCTGGCTATGCTTGCAGACCTACTGGGTTCCTCCTCTACAGATAAGGCTTAGGACATTGGTCCTCAATCAGGGGCCCATGAGACTCTTTCAAGGCACTACTTGTGCTGGCCAGGTGAAACTCCCATGCACTTCTGTTCTGCAAGATGTATGTGAAGCTAGGCCAGGGAGTGGCTGTGGCAAGAGGGGGTTCTTCTACCTGCATTAGATTTATCGGCTCTTGGAGTTATCTAACTATAAGATAAACCTAATGCAGATAGGAGTGCCCCTTCCTTCTACAGCCACTTTCTAGTCCAGCTTTGTCCATGCCTTGTGGAAATAGAGGCACAAGGGACAGTTCCACTTGGTGGCAGTAGCATGGTAGCCACATGCAGAGACAGTCAATTGAGAACCACTGTTCTATGGATTTATGTCTAGCTACTGAATTGTGGCTGCCAGGATGAACTGTCCCACATGCCTCTGTTTCCATGAGATGAGTGTGGGGCCAGACTGGGAAATGTCTGTGGCAGAAGGGATGTTCCTGCCTGAATTAAGTTTATCTGGTAAGGTAGGTAAGCTGAGACAGTACAATAGTGGTTCTCAATTGGGTTGCTGCTGAATTTGGAAAAGTTATGGAGTGGTACCTTCACACTAAAAATATTGAGAGCCACTACTTAGGATGTTTTCCATGGCTTCCCTTTACTGTAATCAGCTGGCTCCTTTGATCAGTTTCAACTAAGCAAAATGTGGCATTGCTCTCCGAAGTGCCACCCACTCATAATACCACAGGGCAATAACCATAGAGAAACCCTGGGAGAAAGGTAAAGATGCATTACCCCCATTTTTCTGATGGAAAAACTATGACTCAGAAGTTAGATGACTTGCCCAAGGGCGCACAGGAAAAAAGTAGCATTGCCCAATGCAAAAGACCACACTACTCCACTGTATTATATTATCTGTGACATATAAATTAAATCAAGTTTGGATATCTCTCTGAAAGTGATCAGGTGGTGTAGCTTGATATTGAGGCTACAGGGATCATTTGTAGCCTGCATAATGCAAGTGGTCAGCCTGGAATAGAACTTGTCAGCCTGTTTAGCTTGGCAATCTCTTATTCAAAGTAAAAAATAACTGACCAACACTGGGTTGGTCAGAATTTAAGATCTATTAATTTTAATATAGGTAACAAAACGATTGTCCTTGTGTCATAATAAAAATGAAATCTGACTGTTAAAGTTAACATGCCAATAAATATGCATATAACAGTTACAGTACATGTGCAAATACAGCCTCCGTCACATTATTAGAAAAGTAAATTGCATACCTGATGTTCAACAGCTTCCAGAATGCTCGTTTTGTTTACAGAGTGGGAATATGCCAGTGGAGTCAGAAAAAGTAAGATTAGAAAACCATTCAATATTGTGAGACTATAGAACAGATGTAAAGAAGGTCATAGAATGTTTTTGTTACTGCCTAACAACAAAATGGTGACAAGACCCTTGAGAACATGGGTATATTGCTTATGATACTATAAATAATTCCATTGATTGCACATTTTATACAGTAGAATAGGTTGGGTATACAGTCCTTTTTCTTCCTCCTCCTCCCAGATTGCATGGAAAATTTAGATGCTAAAAATATGCAGATTGTATGTTAAAAGGCATGAGCAGCACAGGCAAATTGCAGATAAGTGATACCGCATCTTCTGAGCAACTTCTCCACAGTTTTTAGAAGAGCTTAAAAAGAGCTGGGGTTGGGTCAGAGACAGAAGTAAAGGGGAAAATTCTTCTCTAGGCTGGGCTACAAGCTGCGGCTCTGGCTAGCCAGAATTTAGCTCATAGTGAATGCTCTGTTATTTATCTATGGGTAATGCTAAAGCAGGTTAGCATTCTACACAGGAGCTATATAAGGATCAAGAAACCATTTCCATAGAATATTTAAAATGGGTAATGTTTCCCCATCAGATTATGCTGGGAACTTTATCCAAGTCTTTTGTTTGCTTTGACTTGTGTGGCCCAAATGGTTAGAGCAGATGTCTAGAAGTCAGGTCCCCAAGGGTGTTCTGTGATTAAACTAATTAATGGTGGTAAAGTGCCCTAAGATTATCCCTTGCCGTGACATTAAAGTGAACAGCACCTTTAATTTCTGTGGACTTTTTTTGACTGACTTTTTTGACCGCTATACTTGACGCTTCAGCAGAATACTGGGTGCATGATTAGCTACACACATGGATGCTCCCATTCTCTGTTCTAGTACACTAGTACAGATCATCTGTATTTTTAATAAATATGGATACAAGATGGATCAATAAGTCCAGTCTCCTACTATTGCATACAGTGACATTAAATGATCCCTTTTGGATAACTTTCCTCCATCAATGATTTACGTTTTTTGCACCCACTGTACCTAATGGATATGTTTCAGGAATCTCACTTCTCCAATAATTATAAACTTATATAAATTATAAACTTTTTCCTAATTTCTAGCCTAAATGTATACACACTTGTTTTTCTTCTAACATTGTCTTTTAAATAGTTCTTCCCTCTCCCCTAGTGTTTACCCTCATCCCCACATATATTTATAGAAAGCAACCATCTCCACCCCCCGCCTTTGCTTTTACTAAGTTGAACAGACTCCTCTGAGCTCTGAGTTTGGCTCTGCATTGCCCGGATCATTCCAGTAGCCCTTTTTTGCACCTGTTTAATTTAATTTTTCTTCATACTGGTAAAGATGCTTCACATTGGTGGTTCATAGTTTTCCTGTCACTGGCAAATCTTCATCTCCCATCCATTCCAGACAATAAACCAACCACTTTTTATAACAAATTCTCATATTTAATTTGAAAGTACAGGTTTTTTTGCATGATTCTTTTTTTCTTTCATTGCTATTGATAATATCATGACACTTTGCATGATAAATTTCATTAGTACCCCGATACTTTTTTATCGAGATCATTAATGAAAAAACTAAATAAGATTGATCCAAGGACAGATCCGTAGTGAACTCTTCCTGTGATTTTTGTCCAATTATAAACAAGGATAATTTACTGCAGTCTCCCCTTTAGCTAATTTGTCACCTCATTCTTGTACTAATTCCTATCTTCTCCATAACTCATGGATGGTCTAGAAAATCATTTATCTAATCAAAGAAAGATATTGGATTTATGTGGCATGATTTATGTTTGGTAAACCATACTGCATTTTATCCTGTTTTCTGTTTGCTGGCATGATTTTAATTATTCTTGCTTTAAAATTTTATTCTGAAATCTTACATATTTCAGATCAGAGTAATGGAATTTTAGTTGCCTGAGTTGCTTCTTCCCTCCTCACCTTTTTTTAGGTACTACATGTTCTGTTTTCTGATCATATGATTATGCCACTTGCTTGGCAGATTTATTAAAAATTATTGTTATGAGACCTACCATTTAATGTGCCAGAATTCCGAGATGGAGATTATCCCTGACTTGAATGCATAAAGATCTTTGAGTTTTATTTTTACCTTGGATGTGGTGATCCCCATTTCCAGACCCTTATTTCCATTAGCCATCATCCTGCATTTGTTCCTATTGGCTGCGGTGTCCAGACGAATGCAGATGTGCAGTCTGTAGTGCCATAGACCCATCTGTGGTGCCACACACTGTACACGCAGGCATTTCACATGCTGCTACCTTGCAGTGTGGACTGGTGGGGTAGGGGGATGGGGAAAGAAAACCTATACCAAAAAAGTGGGGTGGCATACGTGACAGTAGCATGTGTTGCCCAAAACCAGAGCCTAGTCAGCTGGAGCCACACTCCAGCTGCTATCAAGGCTCCCAGCTGCAGAAGCGCCATGGCTGTTGCTCCCGGAGGCCCCCAGGATCCCAGGTAAGGCCGCTGGAGCCAGAACAGTTGTTGGTCCTAGCCTCCCCTAATCCACCTGGGATAACCTGCCGTGAGCAGAGCACATGGCATGGGCATTCCTGGGGACAAGTAGCAGCAGCACAAAGTTTGTTTCCCGGGGGAAACAAACATTCTTGTTTGTCTGTACATAGCCATTGTCTCTGTCATTCACTTCACTGTGAAACTGAGGCAAAAGTTCCACTTACATTTTGCGTCACATCTAGATTGTCTTTAATCTTGAACCCATCCTCACTCTATAGTGACCGCATTGCTTTTCCTGCTCTTTATCTCACTTTTTATTTAATATGGAAGAACTGTATATTATTTAATTTCCTTTGTAAAATTTAGATAAGCCATTGGAGAATAAATAACCCATGCTGTTTGCCTGGTGCTTTGTAAATGGCAGCAGCTCTTGGATACAATGCAATTGAAAGAATTTTGTTTCTACTCCTGTCAATAGTACTATCCCTTTTAGAATGAAATTTACACAACAATGATTTTTTTCTATGTCAGGATCATGAAATAGGGGAGTATATAAAAAGTGGAAATGGGGAGAGATTACCAAAGAGGAGTATACCTCCTCTGCTCACACTTGTAGGGAGGCAGTTAGATGGGCCAAAGCTACCATGGAGGGAGTAAAAGGAAGGCCCAGGAGTAAAAGGAAAGGTAGGGTGTGGGCAGTGGGGTCCTGCAGGGCTCGGTCCTGGGACCGGTACTCTTCAAAGTCTTCATTAGTGACTTGGACGAGGGAGTGAAGTGTACTCTGTCCAAGTCTGAAGATGACACAAAACTGTGGGGAGAAGTGGACACACTGGAGGGCAGGGAACGACTACAAGCAGATCTGGACAGGTTGGACATATGGACAGAAAACAACAGAATGCAGTTCAACAAGGAGAAATACAAAGTGCTGCACCTAGGGAGGAAAAATGTCCAGCATACCTACTGCCTAGGAAATGACCTGCTTGGTGGCACGGAAGTGGAAAGGGATCCTAGTGGACTCCAAGATGAACATGAGTCCGCAGTGTGACGAAACCATCAGAAAAGCTAATGGCACTTTAACAAACAGATCCAAGGAGGTGATAATTCCCCTCTATCGGGCACTGGTCAGACTGCAGTTGGAATACTGCATGCAATTTTGGGCGCCACACTTCAAGAGGGATGTGGACAACCTGGAGAGGGTCCAGAGAAGGGCCACTCATATGGTTAAGGGCTTGCAGGCCAAGCCCTATGAGGAGAGACTGGGGCACCTGGACCTCTTCAGCCTC
>JAGPOW010003685.1:59223873-59284148 GCA_030014935.1 Caiman crocodilus
GGGCTTGCAGGCCAAGCCCTATGAGGAGAGACTGGGGCACCTGGACCTCTTCAGCCTCCGCAAGAGAAGGTTGAGAGGCGACCTTGTGGCTGCCTATAATTTTGTTATGGGGGCACAGAAAGGAATTGGTGAGGTTTTATTCACCAAGGTGCCCCTGGGGGTTACAAGAAATAATGGCCACGAGCTAGCAGAAAGCAGATTTAGACAAGACATTAGGAAGAACTTCTTCACAGTTAGAGTGGCCAAGGTTTGGAACAGGCTCCCAAGGGAGGTGGTGCTCTCCCCTACCCTGAGGGTCTTCAAGAGGAGGTTAGATAGGCATCTAGTTGGGGTCATCTGAATCCAGCACTCTTTCCTGCCTATGCAGGGGGTCCAACTCGATGATCTATTGAGGTCCCTTCCGACCCTAGCATCTATGAGTCTATGAATCTCTGACATCCTGATTTCTGAGGCCTGCTGTTACATATTTGCATATGAAGTACAGAACTCTTTCACTGAACTAAATTAAAATGTTATGTTGCAGTTATAAAATGCCGCTACTCTTAGGCCATGTCTACACTGCCTCTGTGTTATGCCCTGAGTCACATCTGTGAAACAAGTTCCACCCACTTGTTCCACTTCTGCACATACCAAAGAAGCTGTAGAGCTAAATAGCCACTCTAAATAGCCACCTTGCACAATTTGGGTGCTATACAAATAATAATAGCTAGTTCAATACAAGTATGATACCTATCTCAAAATGGTGAAATGAACATGGCTTTTGCCCACCACCTCATTTGCTCTTCTTGTATATTGTAGCTAGCCTTCTGTCTGTGGGCTAGAGACTTCTTTTAACTGAGGACTCCTCAATCATTACGCAGGTTTATAAATAGCCTAGCACAATGGGCCCAGCTTGGAGGGGCCTAGGCACATTAATAAACACACTGATTAGTGCATCCCAGTATCATTCTTGGGCTAGCTGTCTTGCTTACTATCTGTCTGTCTTGGCTGCCTTAAGGTGGCTACATTGTCTCGTTTTGGAGATTTGAAGGGGACAGGTTTCACAGCAGAATGCCTGGGCCTAGAATGAAAGTGGTACAGGCATATCCTTATATCCCCTTTCACTTTAGTACTCATATGGCTTCTCATTACTACATTAGCTACATATCTCACAGTCTGTAAGGAAAATGAGGTACAAGCAGAGGCACAGCAGAGCAGCTCCACTTCTGGGAAGCAGTGATGCATGGGAAAGTGCTGACTACCTCTGTGCTGAATGGTCGTGGTGGCTAGTTTTGCATCTTCCCACAGAGCTGTCCCAGTTGCCCTTCTCACAGTGACACTACAGGGTGCAAATGACCTTCCAGGGTTCATACAGGAAATCCCTGGCAGAACAAAGAACTGAACCTGGGTCTTTTGAGCATGGGGCTAGTTCTATTAATTAGTGGATGAACCTTAACTATAGTAGACTACTCCAGGAAAAGCTCCACTGAAATTGCTAGGGCTACATATGAATTAAAGTGGTATTAAACTGTAGTAAGGATGTTAGTTTGTCTTATAATTAGTCACTTATGCTCTATCTTATTCACAGAAGTGCAAAACAATAGGTTAGCTTGCTTGCCAAAAGCAGATACCATTTCTATTGAAATGCACTTGACAGAAACATAAATACATAAAAAAATTGTTTAAATAGAAACAGGGAAGTAAAGCTAGATTTTGAAATCTGTAAATCAGATGTCGGATTAAATTTGTAAAGTGGTGAGAAGCATAAACAAGTAGACTATGAGGCTGTGATTAATGAAAATCAATTGGCTATGTAGGAGTCTGATTGCAATTTGAAAGATAAAAATATGGTGCCAGATTCTCACCAAACCACTGTCAACCATGTGTGGAACAAAAGGTGGCCAGAATCCAGCTTTGGGATCTCTCTCTATCCTGAAAATACCTGTATGGGGGAACATACCTGTATGTGGTCTGCTTCAGTACAACTTAGAGAAGCCTCAGGAATTCTACAATTTAAACTGATGCATTCTGACATGGCTACATTACCAATGAGAGAAAGGAAGCTGAAAGGAAGTGATATGGAGTCAGCTGTAATTGCATTATGTTTTCCCCTGGATTTTATCTGCCAATAGAAATACCTGGTGTCTTGTAAAGGCAGCTCTCCATCTCCCTTGGCTCCAGAGGTTTTTGATCTAGACCCTGCAGTATATCTGGTGAATTACCATTAATGTAGAATGGGAGTAAATTTCAATTTATGAAATCCTTGTACTGGAAAGAGCAATATACTCTGAAGGGGTGGTTTTGGATTAAAAAAAGGATACTGTAGCAGAGCTAGTGGAAGAATATAGAACTGTCAAAAAAACCATAACAAAACAAAAAACTAAATTATATCCTTAATGCTAAACAAATGTATTGGCCAGAGTGCCTAGAGCAGGTAGGCCTTGCTCTTTCAATTTTGGTCTCACTGGCCATGTCTACACGTGCCTTATTGTGAAGTAGTCTAAGTGCTGAGTGAAGCATCACTATCTACATGTGCAACACTATTCAGCTACAGTAAACTAATTAGTGGCATGGTAAGATAGTACTATTGGGGACAGTACTATCTTACTCTGGGGTAATTTACTATGATTAAAAGCATGTGTAAATGCTGACTGTGGGTTTGGATTGTACCCAGTACGCCAGTTGTTGAGGGGGAGCAGACTCCTGCCTGCCACCTAGCCACACAACCCTGCATTTTTGGTGCTCTTGTACCCCAGCCAGCCCATCTGTTGCTGCCACCTGGACCCACCATGCCCTCTGCCACCCTGGGCCTGCTCCATCCCTTCTCAAATTGCTGCTATCCTGGGCACAGTTGTAAATGCTGCACCTGGGAGTAGTTTACTCCAGCTCAAACTCCTCCAGAGTTTATTGCTTCACATTAACTGCATATGTAGATGCACCCACTATGTGCAAGACTGGTCTCTTGGCATAATTTAGAGAAGTCCAAGTGCTGCTTTAAATTATACTGTCTGCTGATATCTCCAAGTAGATGATGTGACAACTGAAGATCAACATGACACAGTGAAGTTCTGGCCACACCTTACTGCACCCCCTATTTTGGAAGCAGGGAAGTACAAGAACCACTCTATTATTATTATGTCACTGGGAGCCCTCCCATCACTGGTCTGATTCTTCAAGAACCAGTCATGGCAACTTTGTGGTCTAATTCTACTGGTGATATGACGCAAAGTGGATGCACCACATCCCAGGACCTGGTCAATAATTGCTAACTCTTTACAGTAACATTTAGGTTTCCCCTTTTCCTTTTGGCTATAATTAGATTTCCTACTCTTAATATGTTGAATTAAACACCTACCCTTGGGAGGGAAGGAAAACAGTACACTTTATTTATTTTCCTATGCAACTAAGCAATTTGCTGCATGCTGTAATTTGTCTGCATGCTGCCCTTTTTTGGTACATATGTAATTTTACTTTGATGAATGACACACATTACTGATATCCCTGCTCACTGACCAGGCCAATGAAGGAGACACAGAGAGGCTGTGAGATATTTACAAAGAAACTCTGTCAGCAACCACAAGAGCCATGATCATTCCAAAGAAAATAAACTAGTACAAGTGGGTTAAGTAGAGACCTTACTTATGACAGGTTAATAAAGACAGGCTACAGAGAGTGAAAACTGGAGAAGAGTGAGGTACAGGAACAATTCATGGTAAAGAACAACAACTCCAAAGTATAACAGGAACAGGAAAATAGAAAATAAGTAGAAGAGGTGAATGAAAGCAAGAATTTAGGCAAGGGAAAGCTGAATGTACAGATATATTCACTATATACCATTTAACTCTACCTCTAGCAAGTAGCTGCAGGGAGATTATCCTGTATATCTGGAAGCCATGATTTTATAATTTTCTGAAAACCTTCAGTTACTACTCAATCTGAGCCTGATCCACTTCTCGTTTAAGTCAATACCATTTCTAATGATGACTAGTAGCCTTAGATCTGTCCCCACATGCATGAGGTCATGATCTCTGCAATTGGAAGGCCGTTTTCTTGAAAATGTTAGGAGTAGCCCCACAGAAATTCAACAGCAAACCAATAATTGGAACTAGGAATCCTTGTCTTAAAGATAATACTTTATCTAAAAGAAAATCACTTTTATAACATTTATCTAAAGTATTTTTTTCAGCATAAAAATAATATCATATCATGCACTGGACTGTCCTTTGTTTGAGCCTTTTTCTGGCAGTCATCATTGTTAGACATAGGCACACTTATGATTTTAATTGAATTATTTTCTCATCACTTATTTTAGTAAGAAAATACTATTGTTACAGCCAGAGACCTGGGATACACAAAGGGACTAATTTGCCTAAAATTTCATGGCAGAACCTAGAAGAGTGGAATTCTATTCAGCTGTCCTTAATAGACAAGACTATCTTACCTTGCTCATTGGAACACTTCCAACATTTTAAAAGGAGTGTAGGCCTATTAATACCCATACTAAATGAATGACAGTAAATGCAGGGCACATCTATACATGCATTTAAGTGCAACTACATTTAATGTGCATTAAGCAATTTTTGGCAAGTGTCTACATGTGCAGGGACTTGGCACTAAAATTAGTGTCAAGTTCCTACAGCCCTGCCATGTGCCCTTAGTGGCTGGGCAGGCCCATCACTAAAGTTAGTACCAGGTTGCATCTACATGTGCATTAATGTGCTTTAACTAATTGCACCTAAATTTAGTACCTTCATTTTCAGGTATCAAATGTAGGTGCAATTAGCCTAATTTTGCCATTTGCAATGCACATTAAGGGCACACACGTGTAGATGTGAATCTGTAATGTGCACTAAATTAGGCTAATGAGTATTACTGCATCGTGATTAGACACACCCAAATTGAAGTACTTTGTGCTGAATTAACCACACGTATGTCTAAATGAGATTTTCATTTTTTTTTTGATAGAGATACAATTTATTCCAGGAGCATGTTTTCCAAGGACATATTTATCTGTAGGTGTGTGGGTAGGTCCTAACAAAAGAAGACTAATACTGCAAATGTGAAAGATAATAGGAAGACAAGTAAATACTTTAGTATGGTTTAAAAAGTCAGGGACAGATGGAGAGGTAGAGAATAGCTCTCAACATATACAAGCTATCAAAATGGAGGGCATAAGAAAAAAAACGAATGTTTAAAAGAAATTTCTTCAATGTAAAGAAAGCGTTTTCTTGTTTTTCATCACTTCATTTTCTCGACTTTGTATTATGTGCATAAATAAACTGAGGATAAAATGGGAGAAAATCCATTTTTTGTAGGAAGATGATAAACCTGAGTTTCAATTTAGATTATAAGTATTTGTGGTCATGCTGGGACAGCATCTAGACCAATACCATATTCATCTTGGATGCAGCCTGTAAGCAGTACTGTAAAAATGGGAAATCAAACATGAACAACTTCCCTTATAATATGGGACAGTTGAAAGGTGGCAAAAAGTTAAATAGTTATTCAATATTGAGTCTGCCAGAGAATTTATTATTTTGATCCAAGAGCCTGAGAAGCAACTGGCACTGAGAAAAGAGCACATAACAATATTTGGAAAATGTTTAAAAAATGGAATATTAGAATAAACGTTAAGGTTTTCAATTAATAAGCTCTGCTAATTGATCAGCTTCAGATTTGCAAATACTGATAGTAATCTATAACAGAACTCAAGTTTTTCCCTGATTTGCAGAAGATCATTCTATTCTCCAGTTCAAATCAAACTAAAAAGATACTATAATTTAGTATAATTTAATGTTTAAAAAACATATTTTTTGTTTCCTAACAATGCAATGAAAGTAAAAATGGGTTAATTTTATAAGGAAATAATTACAGATTCAAGTGAAATGGCAGTATTGTTTGTACTCACTTGTGCTCATTGAGGCTCATTAATAATCAGTGTGTTTATTATTGTGCCTAAGTCTCTCCAGATGGGGCATATTGTGCTAGGCTCTTTATAAACCTGTGTGGTGGTTGAGGAGTCCTTACCTAAAATAAGGCTGTAGTTTATAGACAGGAGAAAGGTACAATATACAAGAAGAGCAAATATGGTGGTGGGCAAAAGCCATGTTCATTTCACCATTAGGTAGGTATCATATTTGTATTAAACTAGCTATTATTTGCGTAACACCAACATTGTGCAAGATGGTTATTTAGATACTAAGACAGTTACAATACTACAACATGCATTCCTGAAGAAAGTCTCCTTCTACTATGAGTAATCTCACTAAGGCCACATACCAGCTTTAATTTTGAGTGCTAGAAAAATAGCCCAGGAGTTGAAGCATACATATATTCCCGTCCCTTCACTGGAGAGCTGCTCAGGTGAGCTTTCAAGCCAAGGGGAACTACAGGGCTTCTCCTTTGGTTACTCCACTCTTAGGCAAGACCTTTAGTTGCCCCTGCCCTCTCCCCTGCCTGGGAAGGAGGAAGGCTGTCAATAGATCATTGGCAGCTGCTGAAAAGCAATGAGTGCTACAGAAAGCTCTGGAAGGGTTCCAGCCCTAGGAGAATGACCCCCAGTCCTGCCAATCAGCTGGATGTTGGGCCAGGGGGCCTTTCTCCCATGATGAAAACCCTCACAGTTTTTGCTGTGGGAGAGCAGCCATTCCTCTACGCACTTCTCCAGGTCAACCCAGAGAAGTGTGTATGGCAGAAGTGTGGTGGGGGTGTCATTCTCTCACAGTAGGACCCCTCCTTGTGACCTGGAAGGGTAGCTACTAGGGCTGAGCGAAGCTTCAGTCCCTGATTCAATTTGGCGGCCAGTCGGCCTGATTCGGTGCCTGAATCTCCAAATCTGAATCAAATCAGAGGCCCCTTAAATCTCTCTGAATCAATTTGGAGAGATTTGGAAAGATTCAGAGATTCGGACATTGAAACAGCATTAAATGTTTTTTTCAACACACCTCTAGGTAGCAGGTGGCTTGTGAGTGCTGTGATGCTGGGGTGCGTGGAATGTCCCACAGTGGACTGGAAGTACTTGTTGTCCACTTCTGGATTTGGTGCTGAACACGTGGAGGGCCCCCCTGCCCCACACTCTTGTGGGATGCTTTATCCACCCCAGCATTGCAGCAATCATGAGCTGTGCCTGCTACCTTAAGGTATATAGAAGAAATTTTTCAAGCTGTGTCTATGGTCGAACCGCTGACTCTCTGAATCAGCATTGAATCTTCAGATTTGGATTCAGCTGAATTGAATCGGGGACAGTGATCTGAATCAATTAATCAAATCACTGTCTCTGATTCAGTCCAAATCCAAATTGAACAGGGCCTACTTTGCACACCACTAGTAGCTACCACAGGATAATGTGCTCCTCCCTCCCCCCTACCTCCCGCAATCCTCTGCATTGATCTGGAATAGTGCAGGGCATGGGAAGCAGCTGCATCTGTGACAGCAACCCTTCCAGGGGTGATTGGGGAGAGCGGTGGTTCTCCAAGGTGGGGTCCCTATAGGGCTCTCTGAGAACTTGCCCCATGGCAGGCTATCAAGGAAACAATGCTGTCCTCCCGAAGTCCTCTGTTCTTCTTCCCTCTATCCAAGGGAGAGGGAGGAAGAGCAGAAGACTGCAGGATACTGAGTGTCCCCAACACCCAAGAGAAATGTACAACCATTTAGGTTAGTGCAGGAAAAGAGAGAACTTTCTGGTTGGAAGTGATCTAACTTTCTCGCAGGTGAGCCAGCTTTCTTCCACAAGAGGCCCCCTGAATGGCTATGCACTCTCTTCTTGTATTGGGAGAAAGGCTTTTCTCCCAGCACAAATGTGATACCTGTCCATGGCCTAAGTTTAGGGAGAATTTAGGAAGCATAGTAAACTCAATAATAAGTGTTTATGGGATAAAATCTAAAATTAATATTAGTACTATGCTGAGGTTCTCTCTTCTCAGGTGGCTGCTTTGAGAATACTCAAATCCTACTTCCAACGTTATTTTACTATAAATATGTTTTATTTGTTTAATGTGAATCCTCTTGCCCTGCTTTCCTTAGGCCAGATATAACTGTAGGCTTGATGGTTCCTACAGTGCCAGAAGTACTGATAACTGGAGGGAAGTTATGTGGGTGATTCTCTCCGTGCCATACACAACTGAACCTGTTGTGAATAGCCAGGCAAAGAGGAAAGAAGAGGAGGGTGTGAGTCAGGAGCCATGATTGAGCAGTACTGATAGTAAGAGTCTCTCACAGAAGACTGTCTGTAAAACTAGAATCCACTGTTTTCACAGCCTTCCATAATGATAGAACAGCATAAAAGTTAGTTGTTACATCTGAAGTTATTTCTTGTTTAGAAACACCCTATAAATATGGTTACACTCTTTATAAACCTTGTTCACCTGACACTTTATTACTTGTATTGTTGTATCAGGAATTGTACCTTTAAAATGCTTCATTTCCCAAAACAGGAAGTCTGTGAAAAGGAATCTAGAACAAAAACATCAGCAAGAGGTAAGTGGGAGAGTCAGAGTAAATGCCGAGTAAGGCATTTAAAATTGCTAAAACAATGGAAGGCTTCACATTCAATCCTACGGAGTATAGGCAGTGCTTTGACTCTTGTAGACATGAGTGAAAATCCAGCTATAAAAATGTTCAAGCACCAGAGTGTACAGAGCATGTCCAGAGAATTATTAGCTCAGATGAATTTTTGATAGGTGCATTTCATACTGATGTAGGAAAAGATGAATGGTATATCAGCCTGACAACAAATAGGACATCTATTGGAGCGGATAGTAGTGCCCAGGTCAGTGCATTCTAGTTATATTATAACTAAAACAGGTAGTAGAAGGCAAATAAATAAACCCTGTTTCTTACAATGAAGAGCTTGTTCCCCCAATAGAGATACAGGTGAATAACACACTGGAAAAGGTAAAGTTTGCAAATGCACCAAAGAAAAAGACCCCTATACAATCATTTTCTACAGATGTCTTCAGGGGTGTTATTGGTATAGTCCTCTTCGGTAGAATAGTCAAAACTAGAAATCATAGCCTCTAACAAAAAACTGTCTTTCATACATTTAGATAGAGAAGGTGGCTTTGGCCTTTGTTTATGGGAGTAAGATATTTACTTTTTTATTTATAGATGGGTAAAATCAACTCTGAACTGCTTGTTATTATAAGTGCCTAAAGGAGCCTGGCAAACACTTTCAGCAAGAATACAGAGACATGTGATTGAATGCAAACCTGGCAGAGACTAGTTTTTTGCAAGCCTGATCTCTAGTGCATTAGATAAAAAGTTCAATGAAGCAAAGTTCAGAAATAGATGCTATACATGTCAATTTTGTATATATGACCAGTACTGTATTGGATAATATTTGTTCTATGATTACCAAAGCAGTAGTGCTGGGTGAGAATCTGCAGACAGTGATTATGGCTAAGAGCACACAAGGTGGCCAGGTTGTTGTGCTCCTACTTTTCTTTCACCAAATATGGGTGCTATCACCAGGTATTATCACCAACAGTTCAGAAACACCAGGTTGGAAAGCTTTCTTGTGTTAACGAGGATATGTGTACGCCATTTAAGAACACAAGAATCTTACAGGAGGCTTAGAGATCTCATACTGGCCTCAGAAGAACAGCAACTTTGAAGAGTAAGTTTATGATACCATATTTCTCATATACCACACCCTGTCATACAAGGCATGCACCATGTTTCTGGAAAGGCCGAATAAAATAAAGATTTTTCCAGAGCAAGGACAGAACTTAATCTTCAGCTTGCTCACCCTCTTTCCTGCTCAACTGAAATCGCTTTTGAGAGTAACAGCTGACAATGACCTACAGTTTAGCGGGCATGAAGTTTAAGCAATACTCAGTGAAACACATAAGTGCTAATAACTGTTGTATGCAATTCAACAGGTTGGTGAAAATGGTGTTAAAATAATACAGTTGTTACTAGAAGGCTTCAGGCTCTGATCTGTACTTAGCACTGTTGAATTACAGGATAACACCAATGAAACATTGTTTTCTGGAAGAAAAAGAAATGATAAATGTGTATTGAAAAGAATTATGTAATAGTAGAATACCTGTAATGAAAAAAACAGAGGAAGGAGGGATTTGCAGAAGTACAGAGACAGATAGGGCTAAACAGACCACTGAAACGCAATATGCTTTGGGGTTCTCTGACCTGCCAGAGCCTCATAAATATGATGCAGAGCAGATCTATGATGGAAAGCAGTAGCTGCAAATGCAGACGCATCAGATGAGATTTATGCTTTCTGCTTATGAATTTTTACCACAGATTGATTTATGCAGAAGAAGAACAGACAACACCTTCTCCACCCTATCTGGCATATTTAAAAACAAAATTTTAAATAATATATCTTGTAAAATAAAAATGTATAACAGCAGAGGTGCTTACATTTCAAAGAAGAGTTGGAAGTCAAAATGACAATTCAGGATGTCTTAGTGTTCACTGTTATAAGGGAGTTTCTCTTGCAAAGGATATCTTCCAGGTTGACACCTGGAATATCTTTTTCCTGGTGAAGGTGTTTTCTCCACGAGAAATCAAATACATTTTTGCATGCTCCTAGTTTCTACCAAGAGTGATGATTCTTCAGGTAGAAACATAACACCCGAATGTGGCCAGAGATGAACACTGTTGATAAATGTAATTTGTAGGTTGGTTAGAGATTTTAGGAATTATATACATACTGTTTGCTTACTGCTGTTGTCAGTAAGTTTTGTCTGGGAAACAAAGAACAGATGTAGTGTAGGGAACCGTACCTTTTAAGATATTTAACTTTCTAGATCTGGGAAATCTGGGGAAGTGCACTGCAGCAGCACAGGTTCTGTTAAGCAAATGCAGCTGGAATTTAAGCTTAGATCCTTGAAGACCCGCTGAAATCAGAACCTGTGAGACTATGGGCTCAAGAGAATAAAGAAAGAGGATTTCTTTCAAGCCCTGTAGACCCAATGTGACTGCTGAACAGGAATAAGTTAATTTTTTAAGCAGTGAAAACATCTATTTTTAAAGCACTACTTTCTCTTTGAAACTTCCTTTCCTCCCTTCAGCATGCCCAAAACTGTGCCTGCCATTCTTTAAGAGCCACTCATATAGCGATTGTCATCACTGAAGTGTACTTAACCTCCACTGAACAAGGGAACAAGAGATGCAAGGATACTCTTGAAAAAAGGTCTCCTATGCTGTAGTTCATGAAGCTGCCACCAAGCCTTTGGGGCAGTGCAAATTATTGTGTGGGTTTTGTTTAATTACCAAAATTCAAGGCATGCCACATTTTCTGCTTCTGTGAGCAAGTGGGTATTTAAAGACATAGTACAAATCCTACTGATCACTTATGATAAAATTCCTAGTATAGAAATGTGATAAATCTTACAACTAGACTTAATGTGGGTTCTGTTGAAATGATATTTTATAGATCATTTGAATCTTGCAATAAGTATATTTATTGACAGTTATTCTCTCCTCTCTTCATTTTTTTTTGAAAGCTTGATCATGACTTTCAGAATGGAAAATATACATTGCCACATTTTTCCAGATTATGCAAAGTTCTTTTTACAGCTGTTATAGGTGCATTATATTTGGTTTCCTATAAGAGCCAAACAGGCCAAATCCTTTAAATTGATCATGATTTATGTGCTAATCAAGAGGTCAGTGATGGTGTACTAATCTATGAGCAACTTTATAGGCAGACTATAATTCAGAGTCTAAATCTATTTCCCATTGTCTACTTTGGGGACAGGGTAAATGTACCAAATGTCTGTACTGCAGTGCCCACCATACCTGGTGTGATCTACTAACACAATCAGATTGCTTTACAGAAGCCCTTTTATTGTATATAGTCCCAATTCTGGGAGTCTTTGAGTGCTTTGTACTGTGAATATATTTGTCTTTGTAACACTCCGATGATATAAATGCTATTTTTCCTGCCCTACAGATAAAGAACTGATGCTTAGAAAAATTGGGTGAAACCCTGACCTACCTAAATTTAGTGAGAGATTTGTCAATGGGACCAGGATTTCACCCTAAATTGTACTAGCCTGTGATAGTCCCAGGTCTCCCACTAACTCCCAAATGATTAGGTCTTTTTCCCCTCCACATGCCTTATCCCTTCGGGGTCAAAGGAATACAGTTAATCCCAACTGAAATAAGAAACAGTGATTTCTGGTAAAATAACAAAACAAATATTGAGTGTAATTGATAACGTGAGTTTAAAGGAGAAAACTAGTCAAATAATTTTTATATTTTCCCCTACAGTTAGTGAGAAGTGTATTGGCTACCTCTAATATATTTGTGCCAAGATTTGCAAATGTGGCTAGTGAATTTAGGTGCCTCTGTTTGTGGTGGCCTGCTCTATGTGAGACACCTTATACAGTCTTCAGCTTCAGCTTAGTGCTGAGCAATGGCCTGTGGAAATTAGGTCATGTCCAGTCTGACTCCATGCAATACTTGAGGCTGCTGCTAGAAACGAAGTCCCACCTACCTGCTCCCACTTGAGTGCTACAAACCTGGAACTGAGACAATGGGAATGCCCCGTGACTCTGTATCAAGCATGCCATTCCCTTTTGAAAATCTTGGCCTAGGTTTTAAAGGGACCATTGACTAGTGTGTAATAGACTCAAATGAAAATGTTATTCAAGTAGTCTGGGAGCAGAACTTTGCCATGTGGATCAAAGATTAGCAAAAGGACCGTACAGAGAAGGTAAAAGAGCAAGTTTTGAGTATGTATCTTATCTTCTCCTCTAGTCATTAATATTCTGTCAGAGGGAGTACCCAGTGCACCAGTGATGTTTGCAGATAACAGTAAAGTCTGTGTGTGGGGAGGGGACAGGGTGAGGAAGGAGAGCAGGGTGAGTTGTGGATGCTAGGGGAAACAGTAATAAAGGGAACTATAGAAATTAGAAACCGGGGCAGAAAATAAACAAAATCCAATTCAGCTGGAGGGAAAATACAAGCTAAAAACATCTGGGGGAAAATAATCCAAAACACATATGGTTTTCATCTGCATGAGTGTTTGATAAGGACCTTACATTCATATGAATATGGGTATTCGTGCATGAACACATGTATTCACATGCCAATGCACATGCCTGCTTGAAGTCATTGCTTGGCCACCCCTTATGTACTGACTCTGTGTTTATGAAAAGTATGATGTTTTTAAAATTAACAAGTTTCTTTAGCAAAATATAAAATAGAGACTATAAAACCAGTATGATTTGCTGGAAGAATGAGAGGGAAAGGCAGTATGGTAAGGGCAGAAAATTGTCTCAAAATTCTTTGTACACCTTCTAGTCCAGGAACATGGAACTCTGGTCAGACAATGAGGTGAAATTTAGTGTATCACACATCAGAACAGCTATCCTATGAAATAAATCTGCCTTATAATCTGGTCCATAAGCCTGGAGCCAATAGCTCACTCACTGGGGGGGATAGAGGCCTGCTTCTGTTTGTGATTGTATTTATGGGGAATGGTTATGGAAAATGGGAGACAGGTTGATTTACCAAATATGCTTACTACTGATGATGTGGAGATATACGATGCTTTCACATGCCATTTATTCATTCCCACCCAGGAGCCCTGATGCTCAGGTGGTTTAATGATCCAGAGAAGTATTTTGAAACATCCTTTACGTACCAGCATCTGCAGTTACTTATGGAAGAAGAGCAAGAAAGTGTTGTTCTTATTTAGTAGAAGTGGTATTGTAGCGTTGGTGGGTCCAATCAGGGAGCAGGGCTTCATTGTCTAGACTAGGGGTAGGCAAGCCCTGGCATGGGTTCCAGAGCATGGCACACAAAGACATGTTGCTTGGCATGCATGCCTCAAGGCAGATGATGGAGAAAGGGCTGGGGCTGCACTGCCACAGCAAGATTGGGCCTCTTGTGGCTATCCTACTGTCTGCCTTGGCACACCAGAATCTTAGAAGTCAAGGTTGTGGGTGTTCTTAGCACTATGCTCAAAAACATTGTTGACCCCTGGTCTAGACCCTATGTAAGTGACTAACAAAAAAAGAAGGTCCAGGTCCAAACAAGCTTATGATTTAACAAAATGTTTTATAATCTAAACCATTGCTAGGTATTTGGCAAAACTTGGCTATACCTTTCTCTCCAGCCATTTAAGATGGGATCTATGGCAAAATATAATCCTATTTTTTGTATAAAAGCAGAGATGAAAAGATTTTAGACATTGAAGCTGGATGATCTCTTCTTCTAATTTCTCTCTCATTTAAAGATTCAAGTGTCAGTGATACCTGTATTATTGGTATTGTGATGAGTTTAGTTATTCCAAAAAAGAACAATATTAAGCCCTGGAAAACAGTTACCAAACTTACAGCTCAGATACCAACTACTCAATGCACTAAATACTTGTCCAAACAGTTCAGGATTAACTCTCAGACCCCAATGTGCAAGTGAAATCTAGCAATCAAATATGTGCAGATAACTCACCTGCTCACAGATGATCTAAAAACAGAAGAGAGGACAAATCTGATATAATTTGTTCACAACCGATTGTCTAATGAGCCCAACTCTCCTCTATGCTACTTAATTTAAAGAGAAAAATGGAATACTTTAATTAGAAGCCTTAATTTTTAATCCATTAAAAATATTATAATGGCAAACAGCTCAGCTATCTGGCAAACATTCCCACTCCCTTAAGATGAGACTGCCAACAGTTCAGAGATTTTGGGCCAAGGTTTAGCTCAAGATCATTTATTACTAGTTGTCCATAATTCAATCCATGCCATCATATAGTTCCCCAAATCATTTGCCTTCTAAAACCCTCATACTGAAAATACTCATGAATCAATTCATACATGTGTACAGGATCAGCTTATGAATATACTAAAAATATAACCAAATCAATGGAAAATCCAAACTGTGGAACTCAGCTTTTCCCATTGCTACTGACTAATGTATAAATACAAAGTACCAAAAATATATAAGTAATGGGAGCAGAGTGTTGAAAGAAGCCTCTTGGTCCATCAAATCCAGTCCGTCATATTTGCGGACAAACATATACCCAAAGGATCATTAAAATCATCTACTCCGATCCTTCATATGCAACAGCCACAAAACACAAGCCAATGGCACCTTTTGAAGTGCCACAGGTAAAAAACAAAACAAAACAACATAATGGAAACATTTTAACTGGATTAATTGAAATAAATGTTTACATGTGAATCTAACTTGGACCTAAATGTAGTATAGATGCTGCAATCACTCATGCTTAATTTATGCACATACATTGTCTCACTCAGTGAAATCTTGTCCTCTGATTTAACAAAACTCTGATTAACCTTAATGGGAACAGGATTTCACATGTTGACTTCAAAGCAACTGCTCATAGGTATACAGTTGAGCCCAAGATCAGGGCTGATCTCTTTGTGAGAGAGGGCAGCAATGTCAAAAAAATTGTTCTTTTTCTAAAATAAATCACATAGATTATCTACGCCTCCGTGGTTTTTGTTTTTTGTTTTGTTTTGATGATTGTAAACATAACTTAGAAAAAAAAAGTTGCAGCAAAAAGTAAGGAATTCAGAAGGGACTTAGCATAATTTCCTTAACTCATATCAAATTGTGATTTTTCCCCTGCACTTACTCTCCTGTGCACATGTACACCTTCTCCACAGAGAAAACTAAAGAGGATGAAGCTTCTGTCTGAATACTGAATGCCTTGGCTTTTGTCACTGCAGGTCACTAGATACGCTAAGATATATTAGCGCTCCATAATCCTGCTCTACTTACCATAATACTTCCAAGATGTATATATTTAACATATCCCTATTTCTTTGATTCTCTCAGTGAATAGAGTTATAGAAGCCTGACAGGTCATTTTGTATAGCTGTTGTGGACTATAAGAAGTGCTTTGAATCAATGGAAATAGAATCATTGTGGGAGCTCTGGATAAGAAAGCAATAGAGGCCCCATAAAGTCTCTGAGTACCCTAAAACATCTACATGGATAGCAAAATAATATTTAAGAATGAGAAATTGAGGGCAAAAATCATTTTGAAGTA
The DNA here is from genome assembly GCA_030014935.1 of Caiman crocodilus. Taxonomy (NCBI): domain Eukaryota; kingdom Metazoa; phylum Chordata; order Crocodylia; family Alligatoridae; genus Caiman; species Caiman crocodilus. The sequence goes on from JAGPOW010003685.1 coordinate 59,239,847, forward strand.
TGAAATTAACAGACTCTTCACCTTCTGCCTGAAGAAAGCTTTCAAGGTTTCTGAGAATAAAGAAAAGGACTTAAGGACCTGAGCCACCTCAGATTTTCAGATGACACATCTTTGTTGAAGCTAAAGACCTTGAACTAAATATGCAGGAACTCAACAAGATTAACAAGGAATGTGGATGCAGAATCCTTTTGCAAAAGACCAAAATATGATTGATTGCAATGACAGGAGAAAAAGATCATAGCAGGTAGGAAATAATTAGAAGGCATAAAGGAATATACCAATAGAGTCTGTAAGATACATAATATTGAACACCAGGAAAATGAGATGAGAAATAGAGAAGAATCGCAGGTATATGAAATCATTGTGAAGATAACAGGATAATAAAGAACAAGCACAGCTGAGCGATTCGGTACAAGTGCAAAGTAGTGTTTTTCCTTTTTTTTTAAAAGAAAGAACAAACAAACATTCTGTCTAGAAGTTAAAAGATTTTGACATCTGTGTACAGTTACCTTTGACAGATGGAGAACAGGGTCTGAGCATAAACTAGAGGGATGATTGAACAAAAACAAAAGAAGCAATAATCTATACAGGGCTATTCAGCAGGGAAGAATCTTTATATTGTAAATATCAGTCAAACAAGAAATCACAGGCACAAGAGAGTAACAGGTGAAAACTCCTTATGCCTGAGGATCTATCCATTCCCTTTGAGCCTGGGCAAAGAAATCTACTGTTTTTCAGAAATTCATTTCCTTCCTTCTCTCCAATAATAGCTCTTCATGTAGGTTTCAGCTATTGAATTTCACTTCACTTCAGTAGGCTTTGGGTCATGCCCTATCTATCTGCCTTAGAACACTTTTGCAAACATATCAAGAAGGTAAACAGGTGTTAGCCCTTTTGTGTACTGAGGATCAGGAATGCACCGATCCCCTGTGAGACATGTATTTACTAAGACATTGGGACAACCATTAACATCTGGCCAACAAAGCCTTGTAACACATACTGCAAAGTGCGTGTTCTCAGAACAAAGATACAGGAGAATAAAAAAAGATCAGGCAAGTAATAACAAATCACACTATAGTGAAGAATGAAGAAGAACTGTATAAAAGCTAAACAGACAATAGGCTGGAGCCCCCAGTTCACATGTTACCCTGGATTGGCATCATCTAGCTCCATAATAGCATGTAAGGTAAGGAAGTGAGAAATGACTATTGTAGATTGACTTAATTTAAAATTGGATAATATTCTGCCATCTTTCTGTGTGAACATCTTAATTTGTAATACCTCTTAAAATGCTTTCTGGCTCCTGGCTCCCTTCCCACAGGAAGAAAGCATTAATATAATAGAAAAGTTTAAGGTCCTTATCATGCAAATCTACATGAATTTAAATTGATGCACATGAACAGCCTTTGTTAATTCCAAAGTGACTACTCATTTGTGTAAATTGTGTGTCTAAGTGTTTGCAGGACCAAGGCTCGAAGTCTTGTGCTACACTCATTTACCTGACTTGGATATATTATTTTATGGGCAACTACAGTATCATTAATTTTGTTGTGGTTGTGGTAAAGGTGGGTGAGTAAGTGGAAACTGCATTAATGTATGAATACCAGATGTGATTAGATCATATACTGTATGAGTATTTTGAAAGGTATATTGCACTGGTTCTCAGGCTCAAGGCATCCATGAGAACTCCTCTGGCTCAAGGCACCCATGTTAGGCTTAAGACACCCTTCTGTAGACATAAGGCAGCCCTCATTAGGCTCAAGGCACTCTTTGGGAAACGCCAGGTATTTGTTTCCATGCATTTTGACTACAGAAAAAGAATAGCACTATTTTTCTTTGACAAATGCCTCAGAAAGACCACAGAAGCTCAAAATGTTTTTAATATTACGGATTCCTGTTGGAAATCTCTGGGTTTATCTTGTAAATCATGCTTGCATACCTAAGTGATAACATTATATGGCACCCATCGCACCCTTGAATGGATCTCAAAGCACTACAGGTTGCTATAACACCCTGGTTGAGAACCACTGGTATACTGTATGCATAAGTGGTTTAATTTAAGAGCAGAACTGTGTGAAAATATGCAGGAAGGAAATGCAATGGTTCTAGATAAAGCACTTTCTAGTACAAAGGTCAGAAAGTTGAGAAATGACCCCCCAAACTATTAATTGTGAAAACGATATTCCAAGCTCTTGCCAAAGTCCTACAGCTGGTTTACTAAGGCTTGGAGCCAGTAGACTGAAAGGACATTAAGCCATTAAAAGGGGACAGTGGTCAGCCTGCTGTTAGTAAAGGAGAAGTAAAGGCAGGATGGCTAAAACCTGACAAGTCAGCACCCTTAAGGACCACAGAGTGCTCAAACATGCAGCTAGCTCTGGAACCTACAAAACATACATTTTTCATAGAAAAACAATTTAAAGATTATTCTTAAGCCCATTTACTTACTGAATCACAAGCTATAGGCAAATCCCCAGAAGTCTTATCCTTGAATTCTTTGAAAAAGAATTCAGAAATACCTAAGCTCATTACATCCTTTGTAATCATATGTACATATAAAAGGGCAGCCTCTTTCAGTTGTGGTTGGAGCTTCTGCTTCCAACCACAACTAAAAACAGAATAGGCACAAGGTGACAAAAATATGCTCTAAGTGCCCTCAGTGAATGCACTTTTCACTATATAAACAATATTTTAGAAGAAAAAATACACTACAGGCTTGATTTTCAGAGGTGTTGGTTAGTGAATTAGAGAGACTTGGCTAATGGGGTGAGGCTAACTAAATGGATAACTTTTATTGCTTGCTAAAATGGAGTTCTTTCTATTCTTCCAGAAGGCTGTCTAGAAGTCTGCTAGTAGTTAAACAATAGGCTTGGGCAACCACAACTAATACTATATGAATGATCAACAGTTCCTACTGGCTCCAGTTATAGTTATTGATCTTCAGCACCTCTGAATGTTGGGTCAAAGATTTCATCACCGCTAGCGATTTTCTTGACTGTTTTTAGCAATGTAAGTAGAATTATCACACATGTTCAGTGTTGCTCTAATACTGCTCAAACTGAAGTCAATGGGAAATTTACTACTGACTTCACTGGGAGCCCTTAAACAAATGCTAAATGCTTTTATAAATGCCACGGTACATTTTGAAATTAAGTCTACTCCCTTCCCACAGGAAAGCAAAACAAAACAAAACAAAAACAGCACATTGCCAATTAGCTAGAAATAGATCTACACTTTACAGAATATCCATAACAGGTACCACTGGATTAATCTCATACAAGGAATTTGGCCCACGTGCCAAACTCAGTTAACAGAGAAAGCCTCTAGAGGCAGGTACGTGAGTACAAAACATCATGTTGAGCTTATTTATGCATACAATGAGACTGAAGGCTGGGCAAGTTAAGTAAAGAAAGATAGGAGCCTGGTAATTTTCAGTATTTCAGGTGAATTGTGTTTTTTTCATCAAAGAACTGACAGGGTAAAAAAGTAGATATAATAGGTCAATAAAGTGTCAGTTATAGTATATTGTTTTCCAAATGCACGTGTAATAAACTGAGCAAATTTCAGTAGTGGCAAGTTTATGTAATGCACATTTCTTAATGTATAGAGAGAACTATGTTAATTCTACCTGGCCTGCTCTTTGACCCCTATGAAGCTGGCATGGCAGAATCAGGCTTTGTCTCCTCTCTTAGCCTCTTTCAGATTCTGATACTTTTACATATTGTCTTCAGTGGAAGAACACATGGAAAAAGACTCCAACAAATACAAATTAGGCAATCCTAATCTGGACTCAAACAATATTCATACAGAAGGAAATTAATATATTGTCTGACTAATGATTATAGAACTTTTGTTCCTTATGTCCACAAGAAAAACATGTTAGGCCAGAGATTGGGAAACATGAGTTAGATTAGGCTCACAAATCTTTAGATATGGAACCCTGGACCTGGGGCTTCAGTGACATTTGGCAGAAGGGGGTGCCGTCTGTGGGCACTCTCTCTGTGTGGCCATAGGAATGAATGCTGCCCGCAGGTGCTTTCCCTGTGCTGCCACGAAGACAAGTGGCAGCAGCAGCAGGGTCCTACTGCCCAGTCATCTACCACTGGCTCAGGGTGAGTCATTCTTGCTTATGGCTAGAAGAGGTTGCTGTACTGGGCAATAGCATTAAATGCTTGGCTGGAATCTTTCTTTGCAACTCAGACTTGTGGACATTGATTTCAGCTAGGAAGTAATCTCTGAAAAGCTACGCAAGTTACTCCTTAGTGGGTGCATGTACCTGTGCATATTAATGTAACACAAGCTCCAGAGGTTACTGCGCTTGAGTTTATTGCTCTTGGGTGCAGAATTTACATGTTGAGCTGGGTCAGAACAGCCTTGCCTGGCAGTGACTCAGTTGGTCAGGCTGCCAGCCTGGGGTTGCTCTGACCTGGATCAACATGCTGGGGAAGTGCTGGCTGGGGCACAAGGGTGCTCCAGGGCGAGGCTAGCTGGCAGTCAGCGCTCACACTAAAACACCTTGTGCCCCAGCCAGCCACATTAGCAGCTACATGTGCACTGCTTCAGAGTACTTGCATTTACAAGTATTACCCTGCTGCAGTGTATTAGTTTACTCCAGGTAATAACCTTGCAGTTAGAGACATTTACTGTGGAGTTAATTCATCTACTCTACAATAAATGCTTGGGCTAGGGACAGACATTACACACAAATCAGTTGGGGCAAAGTAACCTGCAAAGATCAAATCAATTCAGGCCAAGGCTTTTTGAATGTCTGTCCATAGCCCATGTGCTCTGTGCTCTTGTAGACACTCCCAGTACTTTGCAGTACTGTAGGTTGTATATGGTCTACTGTCATAAAGGGATTTTCATTTGTGAGCATTTATATGAACGATAACTGTGTGGTTCAAAGCTGAGGAATTGAGCGCTAGTGGAATTTAGTTTTCATTAGTGCTATGGAAATTTAATGTACATTGCGAATAATCCAAAACTCACTGAAGTCAAGGGAAAGATTTCCACTAACTTGAGTGGTCTTTGGATTAGGATACTGTATGATTAAGTGAGAAGGTATTTTGTTTAATATGCTACATAATAGAATAAATTAAAGAAAGCAATTGATGGCAATAAACCTTGAGGGTCTAAAGGACAAAGGCATTTAAGCATAAGAAACTGAGTGTACAAATTACAGTCAAGAGTGGAAATGACAGATGCCATTTCACTAAACTGATTTGAAAAAAGGGAGTGTAGGAGAATGACAGCTTCCTCTTAAGATAATAGGAAACCTGTCTCTTTAAATGTGCTTGTTTTTTCTTTGCAAAACAGGCAGCCCTATAATCAGAGTAGCACAGGGTCGAATTTAGGTTCAGTACAGTATAATTCCATTGCAGTGACCATCCAAGAATATTTTGGCAAACACAAGCATATTCAAATTGCCTTGAATAGTGGCTGGTAAAGTGGCTTTGGAAAGTGGAGCTAATTAAAGCACTGTGAAGAAGAGAGACTCAAAAATAAGGGGTGGAAGACAAAAAAGGCAAGGAAATAAAAAAAGGATTAAAACACACAAAAGTTACAGAACAGAACAATTTAACAAAGGGAAGGTGTATAAAACAGCAGTTATGTCAAACAAAAAGTGGAAAGCAAGGGAACATATTAATACATTAAAAATCATAAATGAAATTTAGAGAGCTGGAAAAGGTAGAAATAAAGCTTGTAAGGTAGAGTAAGTTTTCTGGACACATTCAAATTAGAAATTGTATAACTGAAACTATTAGAAAAGCAAGTTGCCTGCTTCTGAAAGCTGTGGCAAATAATATTCCAAGATCTGACACACTTGCATTCAATGTGAGACAGAATCCAAACTGATCTTCTCAACACAGAGTAGAAGAGCCCTATGAATTGTCAGTCATGTATGTAAAACTGAAGGTCTTGCATAAAAACAAATAGCATGATAATCAATGCAAAGTATTGTAACAAGCCTAAATTTATGATTGTATGCAGATCCAATGACTTTTGTAAGACTACATGATGAAGGACACTGCTACATCAGGGCCTTTCTCACTATTCCAGTGTGCAGATCATATGCTATAAATAAATCTAAGAAGAATGCAGTCTGTATTATTTGCAGGAGCCTACATTATGCTATTGATGTCAAGGGAAAATTTCTAAGCGATTACAATGGGAGCAATATTGCTGCTTAAATGTAATAAACCATATAAAGATGACACCGTGCTAAATTTTGCACTTGCAACATTCTTATTGTGCTCATTAGTTGAAGAATGATCCTTACTCTTATATAGCATAAATCATATGTTTGCAAACCTTTATATAAAGAAAATTAGATTTTAACTATGGCATATCTTCATGATTTCAAATATTCATAGTTCTGATTTTGTTATATTATAGAGCCATAGGAAGATGAGGCAGAAAGGAACCTCATGAGTTAATGTAGTCTAGCCCCTTGTTTAAGGCAGGGACTAAATCATCCCAATCAAGTGCCTGTCTAACTTGCATAGTTTGCATAGTTATGTAGTTGGTCCAATAAAAGATATCACCCTAAGAAATCTGTGCCTCTGTATAACCTGCACATATGCATACGTTTATGTTTATAAATAGTTGCTTGTCCTAGGGAAGCAAAATGATATAATTATTGCAAAGATGGTTTTACATAAACTCTGTGTAACCAGAAGAAGTAACTTTTATGCTGACTAAGTAAAAATGTACTACATATATCTTGCCTGGACTGGAAAATTTCCACCACAAATTTAAAGAATGGAAGTCACATATAATTTGGCATTGTAAGGTATCTTAGCAAGCAAGGGAGATTGAAGCGATATGCTAAATAACTAGAATTGGGTGATGGAAAATATCTTTAACAAATTTCTTTCTTCTTTCTGATTTCAAATGTTTCATGAACAGACTAGAGTCACAAGACTTTATTTTCTAATAATGCTTTTGTGAGCAATTATTTAGTATTATTGGCTGAGTCCACGTTAACAGGGGTGTGTGTCTGCAGCAGCACAAATAGTAGTGGCACAAATTTGTGCTGCTACTTTGTGTTGCAGTGCACACCCCTGCTTGTATGGTTTGCAGCAGGACACATTGTCTGTCCTGTTGCTCCATGTGCTGCAGAGGGGCCTGCCTGGGGCACATGGTGTCTCAGTTTGGGGCTAGTCAGCAGGCAGCCACCATGCTGAGGCACCCTGGAGATGGGGGAGCAGGAAGCCCTGAGATGCTGCTCCCTTGTCTGTGTCCTGTGAAGCCCATGCACTGAGGAACCCTGCACCCCAGCCAGCCACTCTGACTACCTGGAGTGCAGTGTGCCCCAAGATGCGGGACCAGGCAACTCTGGGTTGTCAGCTCCTGTGCCTCTGTATGCCTCAGCGCAAGGGCTCCAGGCAGGGGCACAGCCAGCCATATAGCAGGCTCCCAGGCAGCTCTCGCAGCGCACAGAGGCAGTGGAGCAGGCAGTCCTGGGTTGCCCAGGGCCAAATTAACCTTTTAGTGGGCCCTAGGCAAACAAACTCGTGAGCCCCGGGCTGGTTGAGGCGCCCCCTCCCGTCCCACCCCGGCATTGCTGCCCACAGGGAATGGAGTTTCAATCTACCACTAGGAAGCAGCTGTCACAGCAGCGAGGCTGGTGGAGGGAAGGGAAGGGAAGGCAAGGGAGGTGGACAGGGCCATTTGTGCCACCACTGCAGAGGGAAGGACTGGGACCCCATGCAGTTTAGGGCCCTAGACATTTGCCTATTTGCCTATGCATTGATATGGCCCTAGGGATGCCTGCTTCCCCATCTTCATGTTTGTACCAGCACACACTGCTTTGGTGTTCTTTGTGTCACCTTTTTTCCAGGGTGTTTTTTTGCTACTGGGAAATCCTGGTAGCAAATTTTGCCCCATTGTTACAAATCAGCAGCACTACACATGGTTTAACATGCAACATGTGTGGTTTTTGTCGATGCAAAGAGGTGTGTGGTACCACAAACTGCATATGCCTGCATGTCTGGATTCATCCTTTGTGAATATTTGAAAGAAAAATACATTTTTAATACTATCATTGGGAATGTACAGGTTTTGTTCAGACCAGTGTTCCAAATAATTTGCCCAGCTTTTAAGGATGGGTTGCTCTGGAATCAATTGAAGTTGCATGCAAAATGGCTTACCTAATAAAAAAGCCTGCTCCCTTTTCCCATTGAAGTCAATGACAAACCTCATTGACTTCAATGGAAGCAAGAGCAAATTCAAATGACGTCAAAATCACAAACTCACAGATCCTTAGAGGTATTTAGATGTGTCAGTATCTTTGTGGATCTCGCCATAGTCCCTGGCAGAATTCCTACTGCTATTTCTTGGAAGGTCAAGGAAAGTATTAAAGTAAATATCAAGAAGACAGAATCTCCTTTTTAATGATGTATTTCTCTTTCTAACAAAGCCCAACCATAAATGGGTTGGTGATCTTTGAAAGGAAATGTTACCATACAATCTGCAGAAGGCAAGTAGGCAGGTCCAGTTAACTCCACCTCAAACTGAAACAAGGAGACTCCCAATAAAATTACAAGTCCAAATATTAAAACTGATCCAAAGTTAATAATTTTTAGGTACCTTTGTTATATTGTGTTAACGTATGTATTGGCTCATATCAGACAGAAGTACAGAGTGCAACTTTGTATTCTATACCACAGAGGTGTGTCCAGTAAGAATAGAAAATCCCTACCTAGAAGCACTTAGCACATGAAATTAACCTGTGAAAGTAACCAGCACAAAAAGTTGAAATATATCACAAGGATCAGTCAAGGATTAGACATTTTTATGACAATGGAGAACATTCACAGTTATGTTGGATTGAAAAAAGTCATACTTCAGAGTATTAGATAACTGCTAATTTATAGGGCTTAGCAAAGACATTTTCCTAGGAGTGCTTATTCCAAAGTTACCCACTTCATTGTTTTTCCCTTTGCTCTAACATACCTGATTCTGGGTAATGTTCTAGTCATGATACTAGAGGAGATGGGCCACTGGTCTGATCCATTTAGTAAATTTTCCTTTGACTTTATTGTCATATTTTACTGCCAAAGAAAGTGAGCACTCTCCCTAGAAATGAAGGATTTTTCCTCTCAGTATTGATGTTTTATAATCCTTAGGTCATGGGTAGACATTATATTTGTAGTGCTGTATTTGTGGAAATCCAAGAGGAGAGGGAAGCAGAGAGGCAGGCTCCATGACACCCAGCCACAGCAGTGGATCTAACTGATCCCAGTTGGTGGTAGTGGAGGCAGGAGAACTGCTGCAATGGCTGCAGCAACCACTCTCTCTGGGAAGGTGTGGAGGAGACCTATTGCCATCCTCAGGTCCCCTGGGGAAACAGTGGTCTCTCCTCCAGCTGTCAGAGAATCTGTTGCTGCTGCAGGCTTTGGAACAGCAGAACATTCCTCTTCAGCTGTCAGAGAGTATGATACTGCTCCAGACTCTGGGGATCGCTTACAGTCTTCCCAGTGGTCCCCTTTCCCTGGTGTGAAAGAGGGAATGTTGTCAATGATTGGGTTCACTAACAGGCTTCCTTGGGGGATAGGGGCAGAGAGGAGCAAGTCCTTACCACTGCCTGGCTGGAAAGTGCCTTTGCAGCAACTCTGTAGCACTCCTGTCAGGTTGTGAATGTATTTACATCATTTATAGCACTATATATTTGTAGCACTACAAAGTGCTATGGCACTGGTATAGAGTTACCTAGTAGCTCACAGCCTTGTACTTGCTTTCTCATGCATATAGAGATACTCAATTTACACACGCCCAGTACTCTTAGAGCATCTTAGATTTGTCTTAAAAGAACATCTTGTTAATAAAGGAGGTGCTTATGCATAATGCAACAGTAACACTTCCTGGTGCTTTAGATAGGAAGAAAGTTTAGTTCAAGGACATAATATTTTTAACATAAGTTATTAACAGTATTTCCACGGTAAATATGGAAATAGTAATTTTTAATAAATATTCTCTTCTAGATCAAGAGAAAATAGTTTACAAACCATGCAGCTCTAATAGGAAATGAATTTGCTATACAAGCTGAGCCCGTCATACCATACGTGGTAGAGACAACAGCAGGGGCAGTGGATTCTGATTTTACATGTGATACTATAATACTATATATTTCAGAAGTCAGAGTAATAGCAGACTTTGCTCAGTATGCATTTCAGTTGTCATTCTTTTCACTTACCATTAATTAAATGATCTTTATCAAAATGATAACATATCTTCACCCAGAGCAGCTACAGCTCATGCTATTCTGCTAGCTGTTTCATTTCACAGACTATAACAGACATAGGAACATAAGAAGATGCATCTCAGCTCCCACTGTGATAGGTTTAGCCATTATTGAAATCTTAATGTGTTACCAGAGAGTACAATGAAAATTTCATTGGACAGCTGTTCCAGAGATTTCTTGTGACTGACTTATTTTTGGTGCACAGTGAATTCCAAGACTGGTTGATAAAGCATTTAAAAGAAAACAAAACAAAAAGGTTAATAAGATAAAGGGGTGTGTGTACATGCACACCCCTATGTGTGTATGCATAAATATATATATGACAGACATTTCTGTAGGTCTGAACTTATAACTGATGATGTGACAATATTCTCACTGTGTAATTTTTATCTGTATAGATGTGCTGCATTATTAACTTTTCATGTGACAACTGTTCCTGCATTAAGTGTGCTTTGCAGAATATAAACAGTGGAAGAGCAATCTTAGATCAACCTAGATGATCATAGATTTGTGGGTTCCTTTTGAATGATGATAGCTAAGAAACTGGCATAAAAGATAGATAGGCTTATCCTTTTTACCTTATACACACTTCTAATTCTTCAGTTACAATCACAGCTTTTTTAGTTTTCCATTTTTATCTTTATTATATAAACTAGGACAGAGTAAACTAAAATTTATAATTTATAAACAATCTGGGGGGAAAAAATCACTGAATTATTTATGACACGTTTGAAAAATGTGTTTGTTTCTTGTACAAAAATTAGTTGTTAGCCTTAATCACAGTGGTGCCACAAATATGTTGCAAAATTAGGACTCTCAAAACTGATTGTTTGTAAAGAAAAAGTTCTGTAACTCAATCTACAATTGGAAAACCAAAACCAAACTGATCCTGAATGGTCTATTTAAACAAGTGCCAATTATTGAATAATTCTCTGACCTAAACAGAAAGTTATTGTATATTGAAAGATTTTATTTTTTTTTGCCTTTGAGTGCTTTATACCAGATGCCCTTTTAAATTGTTTTAAATTCTCTGTAGGCAGTAGATAACTAAACCTACACAATGTAGTAATGGCAAAGAGGAAGCAATCATGTCGGCCAGTTCTAGCTAAGAGTCATGGAAAAGGCATCTGTTATATATGAGTTGCAGACTATAAGAACTTTGACAGTTCATAGACCAGACTTAATTTATTAAACTAAGTTCCTAATATAAACAGTAATTCGTTTCAGGCACTGACACTGAAGGTCTGGATTATGTGAATAAAATATAGATGTCTCTGTTCCTCTACTGAAAAAGGTAAATTTACATCACAGAGGAAGAATACTTGAATGTCTTTTAATTGTACACATCACTAATGTGACCTTGTACATGGACAAAATCAGTTTTTCCTTTCTTTATTAAGAAACACATTATACACCATGTGTTATGAGCCTGATCCAAAATCCACAAAAGTCCTTCCATTGACATTACTGGGCTTTAAGTCAGAAGGCATTATTAAAATGGTCTGGTTACCAGAAATAAAGTATAAAGCTAATAGTTTTATATGTATCCACAGTGCTGAATATATGAGATACTGGAGATCAAGGGTTACCGCCGTCATACATCCCAGTAAATCTTGAGTTTGAACTCCTCACTGTGACATTTGCACATTCTGCTCTTAATTTCCAGAAGTCATGATAGCCAACTTGAAAATGATTGAGAGATGAAAGCTATTTGTCTTACATTTGTCCTGATCCACGAAATGTGTTATTTCAGGATTAATTAATACATTTATATTTTAAAATGAAGTATAGACATTAAACTATATATAGAGCACCTTGGAAGTATTTCATTCACTTTTTTAACTCTCTGAAGGCAAAAATAGTATGTCTTTACTTGTATTGGCATTATATAAGCACACTGTATATAAGCAAATACATTGGATTTATATAAGTATGGGTGTGTCTACACATGCATTAGATCTGGGAGCAATTTAGTTGGGAGTAAATTACTTGTGAGGAGATGCTCCCAAGCAGGCATCCACACGTTCAGGGAAGCAGAAGCAGATTTCTTGCTAATGGCAGCAAACTGCTCCCACTTCCTGGGGCCCTGCAATGAGCCCCTGCCACCACCAGGAGGAGCCCTAGGCTCCCCATGGGTGCTAGCCTAAGGACTGGCAGGGAGCAGTGGGCCAGGAGACAGCTTTCTCCTGACCAGGTCTGGGAGACTGAACCCTGTCCCTCAGGGCTGCCTGCTGACAGGACAGGAACAATGTCCCTCTGTACTGGCAGCAGGGAGCTCCTGGCCCCAGCTCCCTGATCAGTGGCAGGGGACTTGGAAAGAGCTGCAGGGGAGGGATAGGTCCTAGCCCTTTGCTCTGATCCACTAGTGGGGTAACTATCAACTGCCCAGCCTGCTCCTGACCCAGCTCTGTGCTCATGAAGCTGAGCAGGGAAGAGGCTCCTCAGACCCCACCAGCAGGGAGCTCCCAGCAGTAGCTCTGCCGTTGCAGGTCCAGCACTGGGAAATCCTTATCTCCCAGCCTGAGCCCCACAACTGGGGAGCTGGAGCTGGGAGATGAGGATCTCCCAGTCTGAGCTCCATGACCACAGAGTTGGCGCTGGAAGATAAGGATCTCCCAGCGCCAGACCCACTGCTGTGGAGCTGGTGTTGAGAGATAAGGATCTCCCAGCCCAGGCTTCAGTGGCAGAGCCCGCCACAGCATCAGGAAACTCCAGAGGGCAGGGAAAAATATCCTGACCCCTGGTGGCCAATTGACTGGGAACATTTCTGCTTCCAGTCAGGCATCTACAAGAGTGCTACTGTGCAGTTACTAACTGCAAGTAAATTTTCTACTTGCATTTGCAGGTAGCAAATTTACTTCCAGTTAGTGAAGTTTACTGCACAGTAAGCATGTGCACATGTAGATGCATGTGCTTACTGCACAGTAAACTACGCTACTGCTCAGTAAAGCACCTTGTGTTGATGTACCCTATGTGTGGTTATGAATATGTCTTATCTACACACTGTTATCCCAACCCTATAGGTCAGATTATCTATTGGTATAAACTGGAATGCCAGTAATTACTTTAATAGAGCTAAGTCATTTATACTAGATTAGGATCTGGTCTCTGTGCACATGTGTAGCTATGTACAGAAAATACATTTTAACTGGGAGAATCATCGTTCTCCTAGTAGAAACCAGGGGCATTTTTATACATGCTATGTTGCGCTCTGATTAGAAGGCTCCAGTGTGCTGCAGCATGTCGGGTATTCAGCTCCATATTTCAAAACAGTGGCGGGGGTGCCTTAACTAACACTTGTTGAATGAATCTTAAAGTGCTGCTGCTGCCATTTTGAAAAGTGGGATGCTGAATACACAAGACTGTGGGTCTTTAAATTACAGCAGCTTCCAAGAGCCCTAGGAGTGTACAAGCATTTGTTCAATTTCTTGCAGAGGAAACATGCTTCATCTGGGAGCAAGATCTTCTAGGTTGACACCTGAAAGATCTCTTCTGTGAGAGAAACTCTCTTTCAAGAATGAATTTTTGTATGCATGCTTCACAGTGGTAGGCATTATGTGGCTCAGCATAGTTTGGCACTGTTACCATGAAAACTGAACAGAAATTCATAAAACTAACCAGTTGGATTGTTGTTCAAACTTGAAGGCATTATGCTTTCATTATGCTTATGATAGAATTGCATACGACTTCATATGTGGCCAAATTAATCTGTGTTGTAAAGCAGGCACAACACCCATTGAGTTATGGGAGATCTCCAAAGAATTACGCTGGCATATTCCAGGGCTAACTTTGGCTGACAGAGAGAAATTTTGACACCCCTGACTTTGATAGGGCTAGGATTTCATCATAACATTTTCAGGTGGTGTGGTTAAATTTGGGGTGAGGTTTAGAATGGCTAGCTGATAAGGGTGACCAAACTAACAAATAATTATTACTAAGACCCAGGGGAGATGGCAAGTGTAGGACAAAAGCAGTTCTCTTTCCTTCTACTGCCAGCTCTCCCACGCTTCTTAAACCAACATATTCAAGCTTTGCTTGTTCCACATGTATTTAAGAGTGCAATCTTGTAGTTTTGTCAGCATCTTATACAGCATAGACTCAGCATACAATTTTCTGAAGATGCTACTTGTGTAACTAAAACCCAACTTCATTCAAAATAGGCAGAAGCACTGGTCTCCTGGGAGGATAAGGGCATGCCTCCACTGACTCTGGCCAGACTAGGATATGTCAAAGTGAAGCGTGCCACATTCACACTGTGCAGGCTACCCCAAAACCTAAGTTAATTTAACTTTTGTAGTGCAGAGTTGGGCATACACTAATGAACTTGCCTGAGAAAGCAAGGTTATTGGTGTGTGCTTAGTATATCACAATGACAGCTATATTATAGTAATTTAGGGAGGCAGTCTATTTAGGGCAGGTGTGACTTGTTTCACTGCGGTGCTCCTTGTTCAGTCCTGAGGCCGTGTAGAGATACATGAAGAGTAGAATTCAGTAAAGTATTTAAGTACATGCTTATCTTTAAGCTCATGAGTAAGTGCAGTGAAATCAACTGGGCTACTCAACTGCTTGATGTTAAAACATGTAAATGTTTGAGGGGTTGAGTTTACATCTGTACCAACTTTCAAGCCTTGGTTTTCACTGAAAGTGGTTTTTTTTTTTTTTTGATGATAAGTTGCATCTTGCATAGCTCCCAAGCATCAAATGGCATTTTGCTCACACTTTTGACCTTATATTAACATTCAGTCTGAAGGGTTTCAGGGCAAAAGGTTTATTTTTCAGAAAGTTGTGGAAACAAGTTCTAATGGAAACCACTGTGCATCCTTTATTATAACAACATCTAACACATGTGCTGTC
Organism: Caiman crocodilus; assembly: GCA_030014935.1. Classification (NCBI taxonomy): domain Eukaryota; kingdom Metazoa; phylum Chordata; order Crocodylia; family Alligatoridae; genus Caiman; species Caiman crocodilus. The sequence goes on from JAGPOW010003685.1 coordinate 59,254,944, forward strand.
CGGTCCACTCACTGTTGAGCAGTGTAGCATATCAGCTGTCCGAAATGCTGCACAAAATAGCATTGGCTTCATCATGAAACACTTGTCTTAGAACTGAAGTTCCACATTTCAAAATAATCTTTTCTCACTAGCAGGCACGAAAGGTAAATTCTGTGATGCACTTTATTGAGAATGAGCCTCTGCTGCATTGCTGAACTAAGTTAATTGCTTGATTCTGTATTCCATTTGACTGAGAACACAACACAGGGCCTATAAAATCATTAATTGAATTACTATTGTGGAATAAGTAGTGCATCAATTTGAATTTACCAGGCCCCCTCCCTTTCCCCCATTTTTTAGAGACCAATCCCAATGTTGATATGTGCATATTCTTGGAAGGAGGCTCAATAAATAGATCCACTATTCTAGCTAAACACATTTATTTTTCCAGCTGTTCTGCTACTGAATTAGTAAATTGTAATGCTGACTTCAGACTATCTGCCACATAAAATATGCACTGGCCTGTATATTATATTGACATTCCTTTTGTAACATTACCATAGTTAGGACCTGATCCAAAGCCTGTTCAAAACAATGAAAGTCTTTGCATTAAATGTCATAGGTTTTGGATTAGAATTTAATTTCATACTCATGTACACAGATAATAAAGCAAGATATTTGTACACTAGGGAATCTTAGGGCAGTGTGCCTGTGGATTTGGATGATTATTGTATGAAATCTTAGTTAGTAAAATACTTATTTTATTAATATGCAGTTTATAAGGCCATCTGTAAAGTCAACTCAAATTTTCTAGGTGTTGAACTAGTAGATGAAGGTCACCATTTTTTATTAAAATTTCTGGCTCAGGAATTGTCCATTCTAACAATTCATTACAATAAATCATTCTCTCTTTTTGGTTCACTGCCTTTGATTTCAGACCAAAGCTAGCTCATATACTTTATGGTTTTCATTCCTCATTGCTCTGCAGGTGTCATCATTTATACCAGTACATGGTAAGTATGAATGCTACCCGGTCAGAATGGTTGGTTTTAATGCCTGCTTTGTACTCCCTTTACATTAGTTTGAATTAGAGCTGATCTGAATTTGGAATTTACATTCCAAATGAAATTCGGAAAAGTTCTTTTCCAGTTTAGAACAAAAAAGAACATTTTTTTTTTGTAAATGTCCCATGAAAAGGAACATAACCAGTATGTTTATATGGACTCTCTGCCAAGAAAATAACCCCCATCCACTCTTTTCCAGTTATAGAGACACCAACAATTAGGCAGAGAAGATGCCTCAGGCGTGGCCCTAAATGCACACTCCAAGCCTGAGGTCTGAGAGCATGGCATAAAGGCATTGTCTAGAAGTCATTTAGAAACTCCACAGTGTTCCAAACTGAGTCTGGGAACTCAAGCTCTGAGATCCTCATCTCAGCAGTGACCACTCAGGGTTCCCCTCCGATCTGCTAGAAGTCCTGTCATCAAAGCTCTAAGAAATGGGGCAGTCTGCTTGGCCTTAATTATTTTCTGATTAAAACCTGTTTCATTGGATAATTCCTACCACCTCTAGGATAAATTACTATAGAAAGGGCAGAGCCATTGGGAATCTGGACAATATTTTCAAGCTGGTAAACCCAGGATGTTATCTGTTATAATATTTATAGCTAATCTGTTTTCATTTGAAAAGTGATCTGAGTTCATACAGTATCAAGAATTTTGGTTTGGATCAACAAAGCAGGTAGTAGTACTAGAGAAAAAAAAATGGCTATTTTTCTTTCATTACTTTTGATGCAGTAATAAGGTGGATGAAATTAAACAGTTGTGTGTTGGTTTTCACCTGCTTCGGGACCTAATACGCAGTGCGTACTGCTAAAGCTGAATATTATGGCCCTGATCTTCCCCTTTGCACCAGGCGGATAAACATCTACATAGACTCCTATAGAGGTCTTTAGAGTTCACAGGACTTCACATGGGTGCAGACATTTGCCTTCATGAGTACCTTGTAGGACTGGACCTTTCAGCTTCACACTAATTACATATATCATGGCACTTGAAGCATTTCCCATTTTAAAGCACAGTGAACATCATTGATATTGCAGTAAGGAAAAATGCCACAGTGCAGTAGGTGAACATTTCAAATGATTCCCACTGACCATCAAATTTAATACTTTACTTTCATTTTTCAAAAGGCATGCTTACTATTTCTGACAAACAACACCTGAAATAATGCAACAGCAGTGGAAACAGTTTTTAGCATCAGGTTTCAACTGTTGTAAATCAATGCAATTCTATACACTTCAGTGCGCTGCTTGACTTCAATGCAGCTATGACAATTAACACCAGCTGAGGAAGTGGATCACCATCCTAAGCATTTTTAGATGTTACTGAAAAGAGAAAGGAATGCAAAGAACAGCAAAAACGTCCTGCTTTGTTTACCATACAAAACAAACAAACAAAAATAAAAAACAAAGTACACAAGCAAAAAAAAAAAAAAGCCCAAACCCCAGATAATATGATTTTAATGCCCTAATGCAAAAGGGATTTAATAGCATTTCCAACATCCATTAGGTAAAGAATTTTGCATGTTCCATCACAAAGAGTGAGCATTTTCAACAGCTTTTACTTAAATTAAAATGACAGGTTACTACAGCACAATGTTGTTAATCTTTTCCTAAAAGCTTAATGTTACTACTTAGTAGTTTACTAATAAATCAAAGAAAATATGTAATGTCATTTTAGTTTAGACATAGATGAATGAGTTTTTAGTATTACAAAGTTGTAAAACAGGTACTATCATGGCATTCAACAAAAGAAATAATATTTTGCTTGGTAGCTGTATTCTTTTCTACCCTAAGGCCATGATGTATTACACTATTCACATATTTAAAAACAATTCAATAATCTGTCATATACACACTGATAGCAGCCGGCTTTCAGTTGTCTTTCATGAAAGATGCATTATGGATGGTCTTTAATTTTCACATATTTATATATATATATATATATATTTTTGAGTCCCTTTGTCATGCTTTTTAATTTTTTCCTCAAATCTTTTTTCATTTTGTTTAACTTGTTTAAATTAATTTTTTGTCTTATCTTCTCTGAACAAGTTATCTTCTCCTAAGATGACACCCTGTTCTACCTTCAGCTTGTGTCTTTCATGTCTTCTGTCCATTTTGTTGATACACCATGTCTATCTTGTTGATATTTCTTGCTTTCACAAAGAATTACATCTAGGCTAGGGACAGATATTCAAAAAACCTGAGACTGAATTGATTAATTCTTTGCAGGTTAGTCTAACCTGGCTAGGCTAAATCAGTTTGTAACCCAAACAAACATCCCAGAAATGCAGAGACATGCCTTCAGTGGCTCAAGCTAAAAGCCAGGGGGCACTAGAGCAGCCCTCCCTTTGCTTCCACAGGGCAGAGCTGAGGGAGGCATGGCCAGGCCCCAGCAGGACGCGCTGATTATTCCCCCCAACCACCTAGCAGGGACTGTTTATCACCGTTAACTTAGTGTTTATAAACTCATTAAGAAAACAAAGTCTCTCTCCATTAATTAATGGAGCGCTTCTTAAACAGCTTTTCCAAAAAAGGAGATTAAGCTACCTGTTGATTAGCTCCAAGAAGCCTGTCTACCTCTATCCTCTCCCACAGCATGGACCGACTATAGCCAGCATGTGGTCTGCTTGCTAACACTGAGGTGTCTGCGTAAGGCAGAGGGGAGGGAGAAACAATGCCTGATTAGCAGGGAGAAGCTAGGCAGATGCTCTGTGCCTGCAAGTCTGTGCTGAGCAGAGGGGAGGGGCCAGCCCTGCTGCAGAGCAGAGAGTGCCACCCAGCCCAGAGAGCGTGCCAGGATGCTGGGGAAGTCTGGTTTGACTTAAACCAACAAAGGGTCTGGGACAGACATTGCATTAACTGGTTTTATCCAAATCAGTTAAGTCTGATACTACATTCAACCAGGCTTATCTCAAACTGGTTTCAGCCATTTTCAAACTAGTTTATGTTCACTGAACATCTGTTCTGTTACAGATATAACCAGTTTCTGATCACTTAAACTGGTTTATGTGTAATGTCTGTCTGTAGCCCTAAAGGTTGGATTCCTTATCTATACTGGCATTTTCTAGAATTAATTTATTATAAGTATGTCATTATGAAGTTTGGTGCCTGCTGCAAAACTGTTACAATCCTTCCTTTTTTGTGTCCTTGTGATAAGATATTTAGCAGAACTCAGAGATTTGCTGGATTCTGAAAAGCCACACTGTGTGCATTTCTGCTTTGGCCTATGAATTTGTGACCTATGGGTGGTCAACAATACACTTTAGTACCTGCAGCACCCCAGGCCTTGCTGTTATAATTGCCATCCATAAAGTGACTGGTGCAGCTGGAAGTAAGTACAATAATGGACAGGAAGAAAATGACTGCCCCTCTCTGAATTTGCCTTAGTGTTCAGTAAGTAGCAGGTGATTTTGCTCTGCTGTTAAATGTTAGTTCACCTGTTCTGACATTTAGAGCACCAATGCTGATTTAAAGAGTGACTTTTTCCTAATCCTGTCTTTGTCCAAATAGATGCCGTTAAAAGCTTAAGTTCACCAGTCATCTCCATCCAAATGAATCAGAAATACTGCAGTCCTTGCTTTGTATGTTGAGGCTGTGATCAAGGTACACAGATCCCACAGCAGAGGGAGTGAACAGGAAGAGATTATGAGTTCCAAATGTAATGGCTTGTTTACTAACCAGGAACCAGAAGAAGTTTTCAGGATAAATTTACATGCGTCCCAGGTTTTAAATCATCTATAAGTGCGGCAGCTCTTTGGGTTCCAAAACCATAGGGCATAATTCTCCTTTCAGACCGATGTAAATCCACAGCTTATCCACTGAAGTCAAGTCACTGGAATTACACTAGTGTAAAAACACAGTGGGCAAAAGGACAAGCTATCCCAATATCTGCAGTCTGTCTTTATGAAGTATCTAGCATATCTGTGAAACCCCCCCAAAATAAAAGCATTAAATGAATACTGGAGCTTTAATTTGATGATTCTGGCCCCTAGTATCTGTCTTAGCATGTTTAGTTGAACACCTAATCCTTTTATGGCTGTTTTTTGCTAGATATCACGCCTACAGATAGCAGAATGTTTCCTTCCTTTAGCTCTTTTGTATATGTGACATATCAGACTTTTAGAAACACAATGCATCTCTGGAGAGAAAAGATGGCCTCTAAATAGAAAAGAATGGAGTAGAAAATATCCACTCAGGCCTTTCTTTGCTATTACCCAGGTATTGAATGTAATTATTCTTTGGCTGTTTACAGCCCTGCTATAGAAAGGTATTATTAAATTTGTTAGTATGTCTTTATTCATTAGTTCTCAGATTGGTGAACAGAAACATGGATGAAATCAGCTGAATGATTCTGCTCTCACTTAGTCTGATGAAACTAGAGAGGCATAAAATGGGTGCCAGTGGCAAGAGAATGAGGTCCTTTTTTCTGAGTGTGTATAAAAACAGAGCAGATATTTAAAACCAAAAGGAGTTTTGCATCTTATTGGCTAATTCATAGAGCTGATACGTTGAATTGAAAGGATTTTTTTTGTGAACTTCTAGACCTAAACATATCAATTAACCTAATAAACTATTTAATCCACAAAAAATAACGACTTGCTTTAGTGGAGATAATATACATGGATGGTGTTTATTACTTTTATTGGACTTTACCCTGAGAGAATGTAAACATTTGCTTTGATTTCAATGGAAGTTGCAGTTGTCCAGAATTGAGGCAGTACTGTACAGCAACCCTAGCTGGTGCATGTTTGAACAAGAGAGATTTTCAATAGTGACTAAAGGGAGCGAGAGACAGAGGCAAACAAGATCAAAACCGCTTTATTTGTCCAGACTATGTGGCACATTGGGCTGAGGGACAGGCTGGGAGACAAGGCAGCACAGAACACAAACAATGTACACAATGTTTCTCTCTCTATTTTTGCCACAATTGTAGCCATTGGATTGTATATCTAAAATTAAGTAATCAAATAATACAATTAGCCATATCTGCCTCTTGTCCAGTAGTGTAATTTCTGCCTAGATAAAGCTATTCACTGGGCTCCAAATCCAATAGTGCATTTTGTCTTTTTTGTCCCTTCCCCATGTCTACCTTCAGTCAGATTCTAACACCAGTAAAGATGGGCACAGGGGTGTATCCCCTAAATGTGTAAGTAATGGGGATGAGGAGAGGATGTCTTAGCACAGGGTAACTTTATGTACCCCTCCCCCTCAGGCTGAATGGCTCCATGCATTTCTTGGCTGTAGTCAAGCATCTGGTGAAAAGTATCCAAATGGATAATGAATATCATTTTGAAATACAACCTTTAAAATATTGGTCAAAGATGGATCCAAACACTAGAGTCAAATCCATCTCCCTTTAGAGATGTATGTTTTATTTCAGGCCAGTTATGTGGCTTTTGAGATCCCATTTACCCCAAAAAAGTGCACTAAGTATGAGCAAAGATGGCCCTTCTGCCTGCTAGCCAAAGGCAAAAAATCTAATTTTTAGGGCACTATTTCAAGAAGTAAAGACCCAAATTCCAGGCTCACCTATCCAGAGAGGATTTGAACCTACATTTCTAAAGTGCTGTAGCCACCAGATAATGGACTATGCTTTGCTAAATATATCCTCCACTCCTCTTATTGAAGCTTATCCACTGGGCATGCACAAGATGACATGTGGGACCAGAAGAACAATATACCAAGGGCAGTGTGGCTTAGTAAGAGGGGCATTGTATGACAGGGGAAAGGGTTCTGGCCCCAGCATTTCCTCGTCAAAGAGGATGATATTTATTTTATCCAGTGACTATTGAATATAAAATACAGAATCATGTACTAGGAATCCCTTCTAGCACAGTGCCTATCTCACTGAGGTATGGCACTTTCTTTGACTTGCTTGCCTCCTGGACCCTATATATAGCTTTTCTTCTTTGCTTCTAGGAGTGTGGCTTTAACAGAATTGGTGGAAGGTGCTCTTTGGAAAGCCTAGTTTGTAGCCTGGGGGTAGACACCTTTTCCAAGTGGGAGCTATAGGTTCCTATCACCTTTGGATGATGGAACCTCAAAATTAGGTCTCCTGTTCAGTGGCCAAATTTCCCCTCTCCTGGGCTGAGAAGTGAAACGCTCCTCCTTCACTTTTTCCTGCAGTAACATCTTATAGGCTTGCACTGAGTTTATGCATCTTCCCAAGTGCAACAGAATTACAACAGAGCACAAGTGACTATACTGAGTTCTTCTGGATACACTCAGAAAGACAAGGCAGATTGCACAGAGGATATCTAAAATCCAGGTTGAGTAGCCAGAAAAATGCCACTTACACAGTTGTGCAAGTGTTACTTGCCCTGCTAAAGGGGAGTTGGGTTTGGGCTCAGGTGTCTAAAGACAACCCCTACCCACTCCTCTACTGCCCAGAAGAGTAAGGGCCTTCCTTCTAGGCACTGGCAATAGAATCAGTCTATTTCACAAGGGATCCAATCTTACAAGGACCTGGGTGTCCACAACTGCTGTGTTACAATGTAACCTCTTTGCAGTGCTGGTTTGCAGTGTTGGTATAACTAACTGTGATTACTATTGTATAAAATCACCAACTATCTAATAGGGGTGTGCAAAGCAGGCCCTATTCAATTTGGATTTGGATTCAGCCTGAATCAGGGACATTGATTCAATTTATTGATTTGGATCACTGTTCCTGATTCAATTTAGCCAAATCTGAATCTGAAGATTCAATGCTTATTCAGACATAGACACAGCTTTAAAAGTTTTTTCTTCATACCTTGAGGTAGCAGGTGCGGCTTGTGATTACTGCAAAGCAGGAGCTCATGGAGTGTCCCACAGGAGTGCGGGGAGGAGGGAGAGAGGGTCCACATGCTCAGCAGTGAACCACAAAGTGGAACAGAAGTACTTCCAGTCTACTTTGGGGTCTCTTGAGGAATATGCAGGGGCTCTTCCCTGCTCCCCTTCCAGCTCAGCAATCAGCCACGGGGGGACCTGAGACCCAGCAAGCACCAGTTGCCGAGCGGGGGGGTTGTGGGGTGGGGGGGACAGCACACTCCCCTGCAGCTCTGGAAGTGGACCAGAATTTTTTCTGGTCCACTTCCGGGTCTGCTGCCGAGTGGGCTGGGGAGCCCCTTGTGCTTCTGTGGGACACTCCATGTGCTCCAGCATCGCAGTGTTCCCGAGCCCCTGCTCCCTAGAAGTATGTAGAAAAAACATTTAAAGCCATCTCTGTCTGAATCTCTCCGAATTGATTCAGAGGGTTCCAATTCAATTCAGAAAGATTAAAAGGTCTTCTTATTTGATTCAGATTCAGAGATTCGGCCACCAAATTCTGTCGAATCTCTGCTGAATTGAATCAGGGACTGTAGCTTTGCACAGCTCTACCTAATTAATTACCTACTGAACTTGGTAGAAAGCCTCCCATTAATTTCCATGGGAGGTTCATCAGGTGCCAAGACATCTAGAAAGTATACTGATGGGATGGGATCAACTTTCAAAAATAGACAGTCCAATATATTTTTTAAAACTAGTTTTATTTTATTGTTATCATTTTTTAAACTTTAAACAGAACTTATTTACCTTTCTCTGCTCAGGATATTCTCTTGCTTTTTTATGCTTTCTACACTTGTTAATTGGGCAGTGCCAGTCCCCACACCTTCACCTAGTTTGTTCCCCATCTCAGAGCACCAAGATGTCACCAGTGTGTTTAAAACACTTGTGCAAGTGTGACCTGTTATTCACATGAAATCCTTTTCCATTGGGCCAAGAGTCAGATGACACTGGGTTTATAAAATGTATTGGGGGCTCTCTTTTCTAAAGGAAGCTACTTGCAGTTCTGGGAAGGCTCACTACACCTGCCAGAATCTCCAGGTATGTTGAACTATGACCCTGTCCTTGTCATTAGTGTCACTGGCATGGACAAAGGCCATACTTCCTTAAGGAAAGAAAGGCATTAGTTTAACAGCATCAGAAATTACTCCTGAAAACCTCAGTCCACTAGGGCTGTGTGAAATGGCACTGTTTCATTTTGACTTGCATTTCAATGTTTTGACAGAACAGCGTTTCATTTCAAATTTCATTTCAATTCAAAACTGCTGTTCTGTTTCCTTCTCAGGGCATGAAGCTTGCCATGTTTCAAGGAGATAGGTGCAGGGGTTTCAGGGAAACTGCACCTCAAAGTTTGAAAGCAAAAAAATCATGTCACATGTATGTGTTAAGTCACAGCTGGGTCACAACTGCAGGCAGGCTAGCCCCTGCTGAGGCCATGAAGCCTGCCAAGTTTCAAGGAGATAGGTGTAGGGGGTTGGGAGAAACTGCACCTCAAGCTGTGGTCAAGCAAAACTCATGACATGGGTTACACTGTGTGTGTTAAGGCGCAGCAGGGTGAAAGCTGCAGGACTGCTAGCCTCTGCTGAGGCCACAAAGCCTGCCAGCTATCAAGGAGACAGGTGCAGGGCTTCTGGGCTCTGGGGCCCTGCACCTCTGGCTGCTGACAGGCAAAACTCATGACATGGGTGCTTGTGGGACTGTGTTTGTCTTGGGGCATGGGGGTGAAAACTGCAGGCCTGCTAGGACCTGCTGTGGCCACAAAACCTGCCAGCTGTCAAAGAGGTAGGTGCAATGGGAGTCTGGGTTCTGGGGCCCTGCATCTCTAGCTGCTGACAGGCAAAACTTGTGGCATGGCTGGGTGACACTGTGTGTGTGGTAAGGTGCACCCTCACTCACTGACACTAAGGCAGAAAGCAGGGCAGTTCAAATAATGCTGCCGCCTTTGCAGTTTTTCCATCCCAGTCCCAGAGCACTGGGATTGAAAGGGACCTCAGGAAAGGATGCCAGTCACTGGCCAGCTACACAGTCAAAAATGAGAGCAATCCTTCCCCCTCTTTCGCCCTCCATCTCCTTACTTTAATATCTGTTTCCCTGCAGGCAAACCCAGCTTGAGCTTTGAAACTCAAAACATTTAGAAAATTTCTATATCGTTCAACTTGCCTCATTTCGTTTCAAGGCTGTTTTGAAGCTCCCCGTTTCATTTTGATTTCACTGTTTCAAGCTTGAAACAAGTCAAAACAGCTTTGAAATGAAACTGCTGGTAAAATTTTGCACAGCCCTACAGTCTACCCCTTCTCAGTTTAAACTGACTGAATCCACCTGTCTCAAATTCCTCAAGCCAGTTCCATTCCTGACCCTTTGCAATTTCGTGGCTGCCCACTCCACTCCAATGCAACAGCACTTAGCAATTAACAGTCATTTTTTGCCCAGATCCACAGGCCTCCTATTCATCATTTTTCTCTTCAAATTTTCTGCTACATTTAACAAATCATCTTCAACTTTTCTGCCCTTGGTTGCCACTGTGTGCTTTTCCTTCTCTTGGTGCTCCTTCATTCACATTTTAAATATCTTTGTTCTGTATGAGTTCATCTGCTCACATGGTGTCATATTTTGCCATAGTTATAGCCATTGGGTTATATGTCTAAAATGAAGTAATCAAAGAATACAATAAGCAATACCTACCTCTATGACAAAACTTAAATCTACCTATCTCTACCACCTCTTTTTTTCTATGTAATCCCTTTTTTTCAGCAGTTTACAGATAGTTTCTCTTGGGGCACATCTACACAAGACATTTACTGCCTAATTAGCTCCACAGTAAAGTCTCTGGTTCTACATGTGCAACCCTATTAGTTCTTAATAAATGAATAAATGCTGTCAAAAGTTAGTACTTGTAAACCCAAGTACTATCCTGTCGTGGTGTTATTTACAGCACAGCAGTGCATATGTAGATGCTGACCTGGCTGGCTGGGGCACAAGGGTACTTCAGTGCTTGGGCTGCCTGCCAGCTAGCTCCGCACTGAAGAACTTGTGTCCCGGTCAGCCCCTCTGCAGCACATTGAGCTGGGTCAGAACAGCCCCAGGCTGGCAACCTGACCCTCCCAGGCTCCCTGCCAGCCAGTGCTGCTCCAGTAAGGCTCAACATGCTGAGGTCCTGGGTGCACATGTAAACTCAGTGCCTGGGAGCAATAAACTCCAGCACAATCTGTGCTGGAGTTTATTGCTTCACATTTATTACACATGTACATGCACCCTTGGATGGTTTAGCATAAGCTCAAGAAATAAAGGGTGACCCTCTCCTAAGACCTCATTGGTTTCCCCCTATATTACTCAATAATGTACAGTCTTTGTAGCACCATTTCCCCATTTTTCTCCTCCCATGCACAATCCTGCCACTGCTATCTCTGTCTTTGTCTATAAGACACTCTACTGTGACCTTTTTTTTTGGACTTTTCCATTTTCTTTTATGCTAGTTTTCAGCATGTTGCCAACTCCTTAGCATCATCACTCAGAGCATATTGCTGCTCTGTCTCTGTCTTTGTTCTGTCATAGGCTCTGCATTAAATTGAAACTATTGTCTTTATCTGCTAAGATTTTGCATACATTTTTTCTTGCCTAAATCTCATATCTACAACTGTGGGCTAATCACTGGCTAAGGAAAATTGGCCAGTGCAGAATAAATTATTACTTGGAGCATTATAATTGAAAAAGCAAATTGAAATTTGGGCTGAGTGATTATTTGATCCTTGTAGCTTAGGACTTGATGGTGAGTTGGCTGACTGACTCACCCAAAGCTGTAACAAAAAAGACTATATCTGCTTTTTATTTCCCCAATATGAGCTATCAAGATCACCACCCCAGCAAATGCCAGTATAGTGTTGTATGCTCAGTTATCTTCACTCCTGGAATTAGTAGATTACTGTGAGGCACGATGTTTCTAGGAGCAAAGAAAGAGTTTTGCTGTTGCACCACTTTGCAACCTGCTGCAGCCCTTTGCCCTGGCTACTCTTTGAGTCATGCTTACACACACAGATCAAGAATCATCATTGTTCCAGGAAGGAACAATCAGGTGTTGGGGCTCCTTTCAGATTCCTGCTTTTTTCTCAGTCACCCAGCGAGGATCTTTAGAATTTTACTGTTGTTATTATCTTTAAAATATATGGAGAACACCTCGTCTGCCTGCTATGTTCCTTATGTTATTAGAGAGAGGCAAGCAGAATTCTGGGCCATGTCTGCTTTAAGATAAGATTGCTCTGTGAATCACAGCTTGCAAAACCTGAACTCTGCAAAGTTCAGCTAAATATTGATCAATAGATACCTGGTTTATTTTAAACAAAAGCCCCCAAACAACATACCTGCAACTGTATCTTGTTACTATACAAGGTTGTTTCCAAATATTGTTATTCAATCCTTGCTAATTTTTGCTCTCTCCTTTCTTACAGTATTTCTTTTTAGCCTGCATGAAAGATCTGTGTCATCTTCACTGTTTCAAGGGGGGGAAGCAGTCAAAAGTATCTAAAGCCATGAAAGAGGCTGGGCTGAATTACAAGTATTTTCTATAATACATTATATACAATTTAGTTTTAATGCATTATACATTTTTGAGTGCACAATAGGTGGCAGTAGAGAAAAAAGGCTGAGACTCGAAAATTAATAGTTTGGAATATACAGTGGATTTCTTTCAAATCACCATACAGTATTTGCTAATTCCTTCTCAACATGAACTCTCTTAAAAAAGGTATTCTGGTATAAGGCTAGATGAAATAAAAGATTCATGTATGAATAATTAACATGTTGGAGACTACACATGAACTTGCTGCCTAACCAGAAGAGCTAAATAAACAAGCTTGATATTATTATAAAAACAGACTATTCAGCTATTATAAACCAAATCAGTTTAAACTGAAGAGGTTCTATTACAAATGTATACTTTGTTCTTAAAAATGGCCATTTCCAGTAGGTGTAGTTATATCTAAGTTCAGCTAATCTGACAGAAAGTGCAACCAGCTAAAAATATTTAGTATATGTCATTCATTTTGACTTTTGTACTAAAATAAGATGTGATACATTTTATACAGGACATCAGCCAATCATGCAAATAATTCTCACTTTTCTTGTTGCATGAGAGGGATGTGAATAAATGTGAAAATCCAGAACCTTTATGTAAAGCATATGAAATATCTTTTATGTAAGTGGTTCATGCTATTCCCTAGTGCATTTGGAAACCAGTGCGTTTTGAAAAAAGAAAGGATGAAAAAACCTAAAAGTTACAATACTTATAAACAAAGCATATGAACATTCCTGTTTCCTTTTCAAAGCCACTGAAAAAATATTAAGGGTCAATTTAATCCGTGTTTCAGTATTCAGGTCTCTACAACTGGTTTAATCATTCACCATGTGCAAGTTATCTAAAAATGTTTCTTTAAAAAAATCTATATCTAGAGATTTTTTTAAAGAAACATTTTTAGATAACTTGTACATGGTGAATGATATATAGATATAGATATAGAATTTTTTATATCTCTAGATATAGCTATAGATCTATTATCTATTTACAATTGATTCCTGATTTCTTGAGAATGTTGCTGGTATTTGCAAGTTCCTAGTAAATAACTGAGACTGGAATTAGTTTGCATGTGGCCTATTCACAAAGTTCCTTTCAAACTGTCTACTATGTGTCATTTTTAATATACGAGTGAGGCATACAGGCTTGCATGTGTCCAACCCTCTCAGCAATTAATTCTATATTATGAGCTTCCATATTTCTTCTGCCTTTCAGCTCAACCTCCTGAAGTTCTTGTTGGGGTAGGGAGAGCTGTACCTGGCTCTCCTTTCCCTTTTCCCAGGTTTGGTGGTGCAGAAAGGAGCAGCAAAGGAGATACCTGGCTACTTCCTGAGGTGAGAACAGAGATCGGAGTAGAACTGCCCTGTGCAGCTGGGTTCTTACTGTTCGCTCCCTCATCTCTTCTGAGAATAGGCTCCTGCAGCGAGAAGAGCACTGTCTGGTTTCTGTAGTTGTTTTGATTGGCTGATTGAATTGAGAGAGGTGGACAAGTGGGATAGGCAGTCAATCAGAGGAGCTTCAGGCATTATTAATAATCTGCAGTCCTCAATTACGTGATTTGCATTTTTCATTTGCCACCACACTTTAGTGCTGGCGGTGTTGAAATGCTTTATTTATTTATTTATTTTTACAAACAAGATAATTTGTTATTAATTCATTACTTATTGCTCACTATTTTTCTGGTTTAAACATTTCCAGGACTAAACCAGACAAGCAGAAACAATAATGTATCTTGTTTATGCACAAACACCTTTGTTTGCATGGGTGTTACTTAAGTCTGTCCGAAGAACAACCGTACGCTAAAGCACTAGAGGCCAACCTTTTATGTGGGCGCACCACAAATCAGCCCTAGACCCTCCCCAAGTGCCACTCAGATCCTCTTCATCTGCCCAATCTGCTGCTCTGCTTTCTGGTGCCTACTTTGTGCTCCATGCTTTATCTCCTGCTCTGCTTTCTGCTTCTTGCCTTATTGCTGACCCTTCCCTGATTTGTCCAAGGCGGATTTGCCCTTCCCTGATTTGTCTTCCCTGATGTTTCCAAGGTTGATGTGTCCACAGAGCCATCTATGTGCCTTGAGGTTTATTGTGGCCTCAGAATCACAATGGTAATTGCAAAGTGACAATCAAAATTTAATTTGGAAATCAGACCTCCTTACAGATTAGACTTTGGGGGCTACTGATGTTTAAAAGGGTCATTACAGAAACTTTAGTAAGGACCAGACCCTTAAATACTTGTGTAATAGTAACCATTACAAATTATTTTGCTATGTCCTGGGAAACTAGAACAAGAAAAGCTCAAGAGTAAACTACAAAATCAACCACAATGCATCAATACTAAGAAGAAAGAGCTTCTAAACTGTAAATAGTCATGGTTCACCATATTCTTTTTAATTTAGCAAATGGTTTCCATTACAGCCTATTTCTTTGAAAGCTAATTGCTGCAAAAATAAGTCTTCATTGTAAATTGACATCAAACTTATTCTAACTGTGGAAAGGAGAGAGAATTTAATTGCAAACCCTCATTTTTACCTCTGCTTTACTAATTTTTAACTGTATTTAATAATAGTGAAAGCCAAGTTGGGAAAAAATGCAAGAGATTAAACGTACCACAAAGCTAGATTTTCTGTTCAAAAGGATGAAGTGGCTTTTTTTTCCTCTGTGTTTATATACATATATATATATAAATATATATGTGTGTGTGTGTGTGTGTGTGTGTGTGTGTGTGTATTTCCCACATCACTAATAATAAAATAAGGTTGGGAAGAAAAGCATATAATCACTTTTTCTATGGCTCCATTAAATAAAGCCTTCTTGAATATAACATCCCAATGACAAACCATAGACAGCAAGCATAGCTGCATACCTTATTTTAGTGGGACTTCAGTGTGTAAGAGGAATTCAGGTTTGGGGTCTGGACAGGTTTAGCATCCACCACAGAACAAAGCTTGAAAAAGAATTTGCAAATTGCTAGTGTTATACACACTGTCCCAGTTGTGGTTCTAATTGAATCAGCTGCATAGAAAATATTTTAGGATCAAGTGATTTTTCTTTTAGTCAAAGCTGCTTTTAAACAATTCTAGAATGATCTCCATGCTCTATTTGAAAGCCAAGATATAAATCTTTTTTAATTTATTGCGTATATGCCACATATCAAGAATCTCTATTCATCAGTGAAATTCCCTTACGCAAGTAAGATCTGTCACTGTGCAGGGAGATTTATTGGGCTGCAGTAAGCAAAGCATTCTGTACAAGTAACAGCAGTGGCCCCACTATTTGGCACATGATTCTGCATGCCATAATATGACACTATAGTACCTGGAACCTGTTTTGTAGTTGAATGTGAGGTCAGAGCATGTGATCATAGAATGACAGAAATACAGGACTAGAAAAGCCCCAAAAGATTATCTAGTTAATCTCCTAGCACTGAGGCAGGATCAAGTAACTAGCCCACCCCAACAGATATCTAGCTAACCTGTTTTTACAGTCCTCCCATGAAGAAGATCCCACAATTTACCTGTATAACCTGCTCCACATAAAAGCAAACCTTAATGTTTTTTGCTGCAAAATAGGTTGTTTTTTAATTTGTCCTGTCACCAATGGCCGTGGAAAATAATAGATCACTCTCCCCTTTAAAACAGCCTTGTATGTGTTGGAGGACATTCCCCACTTCAGTCTTATCTTTCATAGATTAAACAAAACCAGTTCCTTGCACACAGTTTCCATATAGGTAGTGTTTTTAGCCTCTTATCATTTTTGTTTCTTTAATTATGTGATAGTGTTTCACAAAAAAACAGTTCATCACAACATATTTTTTTCTTTCACAAGCGAGGGGGCTGAGAAATGCCGGCGGAATGGGGCCGCCTATAGAGCAGAATTGGTTGGATGAGAGGCAGCAGTGGTTGAAACAAAAAAACTTTACTTACAAGCTGTATACACAAGGCAGACAGTGTAGGCACAATCCGTAGACAGACAGAACAAAACTGTAGACAGGCACACCGATTCTCACACTCACACAGGGATGGGATATGTCGTGGCGACTGCGACGGGGAGTCGTATCCCAATTGAAAGCATGTACTCGATGGTGCAGCTGCAAACTTTTGGCAGGCTCTGATCTTGCACCAAGGACTTTTCTCACCTTACAGGGAAAATCCCTGCACCGGGGATTCGCAATGTGCCTAACACAGCTGTGCCGAGGCATCTCTTAACTGTTCAGCTCTGACAACAAGAAGTAAAAAAGGGCCTTACAGGATGACATTACCCAGGCCTACCTGAAAATCAGAATAGACTTGGAGGTATTTTGAAGATTTCTGTGTATTATTTGTTTGAGAGCAAGATGCAGTCAGGCACCATGGCATTCAAACAAAAACAGTAAAGAGGTATGGTTATAATAACATTTTCATCAGCGACTTGGATGAGGGGGTGAAAAGCACCTTGTTCAAATTTGCAGATGACACTAAAAGGTGGGGGGAAGTGGGCATTCTGGAGGAGAGGGACAGGCTGCAACAAGATCTAGACAGGTTATAGAGGTGGGTGGATGAGAACAGGATGGGATTCAATACTGACAAGTGCAAGATACTGCATCTGGGGAGGAAGAACCAGCAGCATACCTACAGGCTGGGGAAGTCCCTTCTTGTCAGCATAGAGGCAGAAAAGGATCTTGGTCATTACTGATTCCAAAATGAACATGGGCCGCCAATGTGGGGACACGGTCAGGAAGGCTAACTTGGCACCACCTTGGCATGCATTCACAGATGCATCACGAGCAGGTCCAAGGAGGTGATCCTCCCCCTCTATGTGACACTGGTCAGGCCGCAGTTGGAGTACTACATCCAGCTCTGGGCACCGCACTTCAGGAAGGATGTGAACAGCATGGAGAGGGTCCAGAGGAAGGCCACTCACATGATCAGGGGGCAGCAAGGCAGGCCCTACAAGGGAGGCTATGGGACCTGAACCTGTTCAGCCTCCAAAAGGGAGAGAGGGGATCTGGTAGCCATCTACAAACTGGCCAAGGGGGACCAAGCAGGCTATGGGAGAGATCTTGTTCCCCCGAGCACTACCAGGAGTAATGAGGAATAACAGCCATAAGCTGACCAAGCGTAGATTCAGGCTAGATATCAGGAGGCACTACTTCACAGTCAGGGCGGCTAGAATCTAGAACCAACTTCCAAGGCAAGTGATGCTCACTCCTACCCTGGGGGTGTTCAAAAGGAAGCTAGATAATCACCTAGCCAGGGTTGTTTGACCCCAGCATTCTTTCCTGTCATGGCAGGGGGTTGGACTTGATAATCTGCTCAGGTCTCTTTTCACCCTACCTACTATGAAACTATGAAATAGAAATTTTCAGAATTTCACGAGCAAGGAAGTACTTTGTCTGCAAAAATGTATTTGTAGATGCTGCATATATAAATAAGCTGTATAGAAATTAAAAATTACCCACAATTAGGTAAAGTGGTATGGATGCATTAGTTGCAAGTATAGCTAAGGATAACCCATGGTTTTTGAAATGGTGATGAACAATTTCTTTAGCTTGAAATATTGTTCAGCATAATGTTTGGCATTGATTAAGTTGCACCGATTCCTAATACACTGCTATCATGACTAAATTTTCCAGTGTAGACAAGACATATGAATGACTTGCAGTAACAGTAATCCCATGTACAAGTTACATGCAAATGGCATTTACCAATTAATTTTGGACTGGCCTTTTCGATGCACCATTCTTGTAATTGCTTATTTAGTCATAGGTAACTGCAGATGCACATAATGCATGCATTTGTTCATGCACAGTTCTCAAAACTATAGCAAGTTCTGGAGAAGGATGATGTGTTTAATCTGATTATGATATATGTATCATGATTATGTGTGTATAATTTGTCTAACATATTAGACCTGGAGCAGGTTATACGGGTAAAATGTGGGATCTCCTTCATGGGAGGAATGTAAAAACAGGTTAGCTAGATACATGTTGAGGGTGGGCTAGTTACTTGATCCTGCCTCAGTGCTGGGAGATTAACTAGACAATCTTTTGAGGCCTTTTTAGCCCGATATTTCTGTCATTCTGTAATCACATGCATTACTCTGACACTGCATTCAACATGTATATATATTCATAACCAAATATCATCCATAAGCTTAGTCAGAGCCAGAATAGAACAGAGATAGAATTTTATGTTAAACAAATGCAGTCTTTTTATGCTTTTTGATTTAAGCCAATTTTTTGTTTGTGTGTGTAGTTGTTTAGAAATCATGTAAAAAAAATCCTTCACCTGCTAACAATATTTTTCCACTCAGAAATGTCCGTAAAGTTTATTGTCACATCAAATCTCATTATAGAAAATGAGGAAATGTTAAAATTAAGAACTAATGTTCACATGAAAGTTTCTTTTTTTACTATTTCCTTCAGCAAACCAACAAATGTTTAACAGTTGAAATTGTTTGGAACAGCAATAAATTATTTCATGCATACATGCCAGATATTAAAACCAGAAGGTTTCTTAATATGAAGTCACTGGTACCAAGATTTTTGTATGCCTTTGTTAATTATCTACTTGTTTATTAGTTTAGTTTCACTGAGGAGTTTTTGTCCCATAGTTAAAGACCTTTGTGCTACTCACAGGATGTAATCATACCATTTTATTGGGTGCTTATTGAGAAAGCATTTTTAGTTGTTTGCACTTAAGTAGTAAAGTTCTTACTTCATTGAACTCTTAAAAATTCTAAGATGTTTAAACAGGTTCTCCTTGATTATGGTTGCTCTTGAATACACTGCAGTACTATATTGTTGTGTCTCCATGTGCTGAGTATACATACACAGGTGCTCAACTACAGTGCTATAAGGATGCAATCAAATAAACACATGGATGAATAGCTACAGATGGATAGAAAAAATATAAGAAAGCTATTCCTCATGTGTAGAAAAAGTTTCTAAAAGAAACTGATAATGGGTTGGTCACTAGGTCTGTGTGAAGAGGCTAGTACTTGCTTTGGATTCAGATTTGCTGATTTGGAAGACAGTGTTTCGACTCGGTGATTCCAATCACTGTCCTGAATTGATTTGGCCGAATCTGATTCAGAGATTCGGCCGCTGCCAAATTGGCCAAATCTCTGAATCAAACAGGCCCCATCCCCTGCTTGCTCTCCCAGCCCCATCAATGGCTGCCTCACCTAGACGCAGTATCCTGGCAATTTATAAAAACAGAAAAGAAAGCTCCACACTCACCAGATCCTGCCAGGCCAGGAGGAGTGGGGGTATGATCCCCGCTGCACCCCATTGCCCTGCGCTGCACTGGGGGCACTACTACAAGCCTCCATCCCCCATCTGCACTCCCAGCCTCATCAATGGCTGCCTCACCCAGCCCCAGAACCCAGCACATTATTTTTTGGAAAAGCTTGGAAATTAAGGTAAGTGTAATCTAAAGCTACAGGAGCCAAAAGCATATTTTAAAAGTCCATATTTTCTGTTAAAAACAAAAAAAAATCCCTCATAATTTTAAGCTTATCTAACAATTATTTTGGAGGCCTGACTGAACTGTTGAATGCTTCAGAAGAGAAATATTATGTATATTCTAACTAAAACCTGCTTTATTTACATATACACCCCAGTTGTATGTCTTCTTTGGCAATCCCTCACAGTTAAGGATGATTATCAGGGATCCTGGTTTTCTCTGGCAAAAAAAATCCCAATTTTATATATTAGTGGTTTTTCATTTTAATCATGGAAAAACGTGGATTTGGGGTTCCTTTTTTAAATCCAAAAATTAGGGATTTTTTTTTCCTATGACAGAAAACTAGGATCCCTGGTAATTATCTTCCATAATTGTCTTATCTGTGTGTCTGAAGATGGCTGATGAGGCCTACCTGGGATCAACAGTCTACTAAAGCTTGGATGTCTGTTTTTGTGTTGGGTGGCTGGTGCTGGATTTTTTATTTGGTCCATGCCACACTGTTTCAGTCACTCCCGATTTTCCATCTCCTGTTGTTGTGAGGTTTCAAAGTACTAAGATTGCTGCAGCAGACTCTTCCTTCATTTGGGGCAGTCCTGGGCAATAGACTCCCATGAGTTGACATTGATGTTGCATTTTTTTAAGTTGGCCTTGAGGACATCCCCTAACTGCTTTCTCTGCTCTCCTCTTGAGTGTATGCTTTGGCTGAACTGAAAGAATAAAATTTGCTCCGGGAATCTGGAGTCAGATGTCTGGATGACGTGGTCAGCCCAATGAAGTTGATGCCAAATGGTAATTGCCTCAATACTGTCTCGGACGGCCAACCAGTCAGAGCCAACCGAGGGGAACGCTGTTTAATTAAGCAGACGTCAGGCGGGCTGGTGGATGGAGAGGCGGGATACAGTGTATTGGTTGCAAAAATAACTTTTACTTAAGCTTTACTTACGCTGCTGGTGGCCACGATGCAGGAGGTAAAGTTGCTTACGTAGTTACAGAAAGAAGATAACGCAACGAGTTGGCAAGATGAACCTGTAGATGCAACGAGCATGCAGGACAAGGAATACGTCGGGAGCAGACGGGGAGATGTTGGTGGGTGATCAGTCCGCCAGCTTTTCTCTGCTGCGTGGCAAGGTCCTCTGTACCTTACCACGTGTTCAGAGCTCTCTGACTTGGGCGGAAACAACGCAAACTTTTATACCTTTAGAGTAGCCAATTGCAAACTGCCAAATAGGAATATTTAATTAGGTGGAACATACCAAATTTAGAACAATACCAATAATTTGGAAGGGCAGTCTATTGTGTCAGGGACACTCACTTAATTTGGGTTGTGACATGCCCCCTTGGCCATGACACAATAGAGCAAACACCTAGATTAGAGGTAGTTTTCATACATACGCTCGTCATCTTCATAAGGTTCAGGTGGCAAACAAGTATATACATAAACAGATAACTCTATTAAACGGTCCTCGATTAACTGCAGAATACAACATCCTATATAAACAACTAACGCAATCATTACAAGGTTGACTAATGAAATTAGGTTGGTTACAAAAAGTCCAACTGTAAGGGTTTCGGTAGGTGTTATGGTGACGTCGCGTATCAGGTTTCTGTGTCCATGGTGACACTGTTCCTTCTGCCTGGGTCTGTCACTGTCGTGTGTGCCTCAGGTGTTCTAACGCCTGCTTGCCTGTCTCTGAAAAACAAAACTTATAACAATACTTACTTATCTTTAACATTTACTAGTGGGGTATGCCGGGTCAACCAATTATGATGGGCTATAATGAGGGGACAGTCGGGCTTATTCTCTAACAGGATGGAATAGGTGTTAGGATACTGTTTTGACCGTTGAACTGTCCCCTTGTAAACTTGGGATGGGATTGGTGAGGGTGTGGTATCGAGACCCACATTAACTCGTCGGGATGGAATTTAGATTCCCAGGATGGAGGTTACTTAGCATTAGTTTTGTCCCATAGTGGTTTTGTGGTGTTCAATGAAATGAGGACATCATGATTGTGCTTAGTCCAGTTCTTGTACATCCCTCCTCCTCTGAGATGAAGTTGTTCTTTGTACAAGCCGATGAGTTGCTCTACAACACCGTTGGATTGCCGATGGTATGGCAGATGGAGATGCCATGAGATGTTGTGAAGACTGGTGAACTTTTCCAGGGCGTTAGAGTTGAATGGGGGTCCTCCGTCAGATTGAATTTCATAAGGGGGTTGCCAGGCGGCAAATGCAGCGGTTAAGGCGGAGATAACGGCAGTGGTGTTGCTTTTCCACAGAGGGATGACTTGCAGCTGGCGCGTTCCTAAATCAACAATGACTAATCCCTTATTCGGTGTCTTGGATCCCAGGAGGGGTCCGAGCAGGTCTACCTGCCAGGTTTTTCCTGCCTGGAATTGTGAGGGGTTAAAAGCTCTGGCTTGATGGCACTTCTCTTTGGCACATATTTCACAGGCTTGTGATACCATTTCCCAATCACATTGAACTCCATATGAAGTAAGTTCCATAGCAGTCTGACATCAGCGTTGATGGCTGGCCCGCGGTCTCGGGTGACCCCAATTTTCATGAAGCCACGTGAGGAACGGACTTACTTCAGGACCAGGAGTAGCGGTGATAGACACAGCTACATCGGTCCGGAATAGATCTTCCAAGAGTTTATCAATGTTCTCGTGCACTGGAACAGTGTCAGGGCACTGTGACTTGGTATGCTTAACTAATGGAAGCCGTGTAAGTTTAGTCAAGGTTTCCCAAATATCTTCCCAATTACTCAAATTTTCAATGGGCAAAGCTGTACTGGTGAGGATTTTATAAATGTATTGAGAGTTGATTGCAATAACTGGAACTGGAAGTGTATCATTGTGGTGAGTTAGGCAGTGTTGTAGCACCTTAAAAAATCCTAGCAGTTCACATTTCTGAGCAGAGTTGTCATCTGGGTGAGCTCGAAATATTTCCATGTCATGACAGGCTTTACAATAATACCCATGGCCTCCACCATGTCAGGAGGTCCCATCCGAGGCCATCAAGGCCAGGGTGGAAGTTTCATACAGCGTTGGGGTTTTTTTCTCATCCTCCAGGCTGGGGTCGGGTGTTATGTCTTCAAGTTTCCAGCAACACCAATTATAATGATGGGTGAGCACCAACATGTTCCATGTCTTAGGCTCACCTTGAAAATGCGGATCGATTTTTTCTGCATCCAGCAAAGGCAACAAAGTAGCTGCAGGAGCGCGGAGTGTTCCGTGCCCCCTTGCTAATGGCTCCACTAGCTGTCCAGCTAGGAGGATTTTTCCTACGGCTCCATACCAGTGTTGTGTTGCTTGAAGGTCTTATGTGTGGTATATACCAGATCATTACGAGGGTTGTGTGTGACAGCCCACACGTGGTTGGTGGTGATTCCAAGGGTCACAATTAATGGTTCACCGAGATTGATTGCGTGGAGCTGTGTACCCTTGACAGTGGTCAACAGACAGTGCAAGTTCCATTGATCCCCTTCTGTCCAAGGTGTGGATTTTTGGGACTTGTCACGGATCTGTCGCTGAAATTTAGCAAGGAGCGGTAGATGGCTAGGACTGACATAACGCCAGTACCAATTTAAGTGACCTAAAAGCTGCTGAAAATGTCTTTTAGTTACTGGCAAAAATATCTTTAATGGGTCAATGTCGGGACCATCATGCGAGATACCATGACAAATGGGGCCAACAAATTGGGTACCAAGGAATGTGATGGCGGCTACAGGATGCAGGCATGACTTTTCCTCGTTAACCATCCTCTAGTTGGTTGACTATGCTGGTAACGATGGAACTATCATGGCCCATGATAGCGATGTCATCAACATAACTCCAGATTCTTAATTCCTCTCCTGGTGGAAGGGTGTGTGAGGCACGAAAGTTCTTCAGGGTATTGTTCATGGCACCAGTAGCCAATGACAGGGTGTTGCAGTACCCCTGGGGGAAGACTGTCCACGTATACATCGTGCCTTCAACACACATATTCAACACTCCCTCGGGGTCAGTAATTGGAATTGAGAAAAACATGTTCTTTAAGTCCAGTGTGACCCCGACCCACTCATCTCGCTGAAATTGTGCCATCTAGGATATGCATTGTGGTAGGGTGGACGGGTTAGGTTCCTGAAGCAATTGGCACCTCTTGTTGGCTTCCCTATAATCAACGACTAGCCGTGCTTCATCGGGTTTTCCAGGTTTTGCGACTCCCCATTCTGGTGATAGGTAGGTGCTAGCAGTTACTGGTTTAATGCAATCCTGTTGCTCGAGTCGCCGCAGGAGGTTGGTGAGGGACCCTTTGAGGAGTTCTTTGGTTGGGATTGGCCGGTATTGCCAGGTGGAGATGTTGCGGATCATTGGTCGGTGCCAATCCGGCTCTGGGATAGCAATGGGGAGAGCTTGTAGCACCTGTTTTTTGAGATTAAGCACCTTGATTCCTGGACTTCCCAAGATATTGATGCCCCCTAGCACTGCCTTTAGGGTGCGTTGATGGCCTTGGATTGCAAATTTAACTTTTGTTGTAACTGCAACAGCGTTGAGTCCTTGTACCCTAATTGCTTTTGAGGTTTTCTGGTAGGGTGTCGTTGGAGTGATCACGTTGACTTGGCCTTCGGTGTCAAGAAGAAAGAACACCCATCATTGGTCACTTGGGTTGACTGGGTCATAAACAGTGAGTTCAGTACAGGGGCAAAGGTCAGTAGGGTCAGGTTTAGATAGGCCGCTGGTGTGTCCAGCGGCCACTACTCGTTTCTTTGCTTGTTGCTGAGTGTGAAACCTAATGCAGCTGCTAGTTTTCATTGACCCTCAGGGACATGCAATTGATGCTTCATGAGTCT
Organism: Caiman crocodilus; assembly: GCA_030014935.1. Lineage (NCBI taxonomy): Eukaryota > Metazoa > Chordata > Crocodylia > Alligatoridae > Caiman > Caiman crocodilus. The sequence continues at coordinate 59,279,629 of JAGPOW010003685.1, forward strand.
GGAGCGGTTCAAGAGGAACCCGAACATGGCTCTTTCTTCAGGCGTTCTTTGGGGCAGCGACCCTAATTCCCATGGAGGGCTGAATTCCTGGCGTCTCGGCCTCGGGGCCTTGACCGGCTATACCGAGGATTGATGCTCTGCGCCACTGAAGACTTTTTTGGTTGGCTTCATGAGGGCCTGCAGCCGTGGGAGTTGACTCAAAAGGTTTCCTGCCGGTTGGCCGACCACTGTGTTAAGGAGGAGTTGGAGTGTAATAGCATCTGTCCCTCCGTACACCACTACACAGGCTTCTATGCCATTGAGAGTCACTGGAACAGCTCCAGGGTTCTTTAGGTGGCAGTGAACCCATTCTCCATGTTGTTGCGCCTGCATTAACCCCAGCAGGTGGGCTCTGGGGTTCCATGAGTGTTATGACGCCCTGATTATGGCCAGTAGAAGTTGTTCTGCATTGGCCTTCTTCAGGAGACCCTCATGCCAGGCGTGGGATTTGTGGACCACTTGACCTGCAACAAGAGCTGGAAGCAGGATGGGCCAATGAATGTTACTCGTTACTACATCTAAATCAGTGGCATGCCCCCAACTCCATGAGGGTTGGCGCTTTAGGAAACTAGCCTCCTCCAGGTCTAGTAAGTCTGACCCAAACTCCACTACTAAGCGCCCTAGCCATATGGCTGGTGACTCTTCAGATTTCATTTTTGATTCCCTGCACAACTCCTGCAATTTGCCCCTAGTGTGGGTGCGATATGTAGTGGTGGTGCAAGTTGCACCCTGTGCATTAGTAACTTGCTTTACTAATGCTATCAGGTGGGCTGCAGCTGAGAGAAGGGTAAATTTGTTGAGTGGGAGCGCTGGATACAACTTCCCTCTCTCATGCGGGGGCAGTTCCATTGCTGACGCCACACCAGGAGGCAGGGCTTCTTCCGGCATCACTCTGAGGGGCGGGACCGTGAGCGGTGATGCCATCGACCCGCCTCCCAGGGGGATTTTTGCACCCTTTTCACTTTCCTTGGTGCCATTTTCTTGCCACAGCTCCATGTGGCCAGCGCCATTTTCTAGCAGTGGCTTGGAGCCTCCTGCCACTTGCTCCAGTGACTCCTTGCCTGCTGTATGAAACTGAGCCTCTAGATTTTCATTTTTCTGCAGTAGACCCACTACCAAACGGAACAACACATTCATCATCTTCCCTTTATTACACTTCGAGCCTCCCCACCTTGCCGCATGGCGGCCCTCGGTCTCCAGGCCTTCCTGGAGTTGGCTGAGGAGTTCATGATCATGTGATCCAGATGCTTTAAGCCGGACAGTTAAACCAATCCGGCAGGGTGGGTTCCCCTCCTTCCCTCATGTACCGGGTACATTGGGCAAACTCCTGAGCAGGGGTAGGATTTTCCACCTTCTTCACCTTCACCCCTGCTAGGGACAGGGTCGGTATTTCATCTGGGGGCCGATAGTGAACCTGGCCTCTGGCCATTACATAGCCGAATGCCTCAGGGGAAAGGCTTGCTTTCCACTCCTTAATGGCTGCCTCTTCCCCCTTTACCAAGAAGTAGCCTCCGAGGAGGTTTTCTTCTCCCCCTTTAGCCGCTTGGTGATAGGCAATATGCGCCCAGAGTTCATTTGCGTTGTCCATGTGACAGACCCCAGTGCACCAGGGGCAGCACCTGACCAACTTCTTCTCCACCACCGTGCCTTTAGATCCTGTTTGTGACGCCATGTCTCGGCTGGCCGACCAGTCAGAGCCAACTGAGGGGAACAGTGTTTAATTAAGCGGACGTCAGGCGGGTTGGTGGATGGAGAGGCGGGATACAGTGTATTGGTTGCAAAAATAACTTTTACTTAAGCTTTACTTATGCTGCTGGTGGCCACGATTCAGGCGGTAAAGTTGCTTGCGTAGCAAGCAAGAAAGAAGATAACACAACGAGTTGGCAAGATGAACCTGTAGACGCAACGAGCATGCAGGACAAGGAATACGTCGGGAGCAGACGGGGAGATGTTGGTGGGTGATCAGTCCACCAGCTTTTCTCTGCTGCTTGGCGAGGTCCTCTGTACCTTACCACATGTTCAGAGCTCTCCGACTTGGGCGGAAACAACGCAAACTTTTATACCTTTAGAGTAGTCAATTGCAAACTGCCAAATAGGAATACTTAATTAGGTGGAACATACCAAATTTAGAACAATACCAATCATTTGGAAGGGCAGTCTATTGTGTCAGGGGCACTCACTTAATTTGGGTTGTGACAAATACTTGTGGTGTTTGCTTGCAACAGGACACTAATGTTGGCACATCTCTCCTCTACTGGATTTGGAAGATCTTCCACAGGCAGTGTTGATGTTACTTCTCCAACAACTTTAGATGTCTCCTGTATGTTGTCCATGGCTCAGGTCTATATAGCCAAACCCTGAGTTTGGTTTTGGATCTGATGTCATGATCTACAAGCACCCATTTCTTCAGGTATCCAAAGGATGCACTTGCACATATGAAATGATATTGGATTTCTTCATCGATGTTAGCTTTCTGTGAGAGACGGTTTCTGAGTTACAGGTAATACTCAACATTCTCCAGAGTCTCCTCGTGGATCTGGATTACCATAGCTGGGAACTGGCCATTAGTAGCTTGTTGATGGAGGACCTTAGTCCTCCAAATGTTTAGCATCAGTCCCATTTTTTTGTATGCCTCAGTAGAGATATTGATGGTTGCTTGAAGGTCTGCTTCTGAGTGAGTGCTGGAAGCTTGTTGGTGGTCAGATGTAACATCAGGGCAAGGAATATTAAAAGTGTTGGAGTGATGACACAGCCTTTCTTAACTCCCATTTGAACCTCAAAGGGTTCTGTGATAGATCCATTACTGAGAACCATTCCCTGCATACTATAATGGAGCAGTCAGAGAATGATGACAAATTTTGGTGGGCATCCATACTTCAGAAGGATTTTCTATAACACTTCTTGGATGACAGAGTCAAAAGCTTCTGTGAGGTCAAAGAAAGCCATGTAGAGAGGCTTATGTTGTTCCTCGCATTCCTCCTGCCACTGCAAGCTGTGAAAATCACATCAGTTGTCCCTCTTGATGCCCTAAACCACACTGAGATTCTGGGAGGAGCTCTTCAGCAAGTGGAAGGAGATGGTTCAGAAGGGTTCTTACAATGATCTTTCCTGTAGTGGACAGCATGGTAATCCCCCTGTAGTTTTCACAGTTGGACTTGTCTCCTTTCTTGAAAATTGTCACAGTCATGGCATCCCTGAGGTCATCTTGTATTTTCTTATCGTTCCAGATCCTTAAGATGAAGGAATGAAGCTGTGATAGGAACTCATCTCCTCCCTGTTTTAAGATTTCAATGGGGATTCTATCTGGCTCAGATGCCTTGTCTTTCTGTATCTGCCTCATAGCTTTCCTCACCTCATAGGCAATGCATGCTTCCTGAGGCTGGGGGGGGCATGGCGACCACCCACAGGCAGCAGAAGTGGTGTTGGTGGTGTGACAGCAGCAAGTGGAAGCTGTCTGCAGGTGGCTGCACTGATGTCAGCAGCCAAGCGGGGACCATCCAGAGGCAGCTGTGGTGGTGTCAGCAGTGTGGGGGGGAGGTGGCCAGATGCCAAGCCCACAAGTGATGGCAGCACGCCCTCTGCCCATGGCCTAAGCTGAGAGTGCTTGCTCTCGGGGCGTGGAGGGGGGAGGCATCAGTGCTCTCAGGGGCACACATGCACCCCTTATACATTGTCTATGCCTCACCTTGTCAAGGGTTGGAAGGGTTCTGAGATCATCTCTGACTGGGTGTTGAAGAATGGAATTGAGGACACTCTTGTCAGCAGCAGAGTCGTGATTAAGAAGGTCTTCAAAATGCTCCTTCCCAGGGGCATTAATGGCTCCCCTTTCCTTGATCAGGTCTCTTCCACCCTTAGGTCTCAAGAGGGTTGATCCTTGTGTGCTTGACCCATAGGTGGCTTTGGTGGCACTGAAGAAGCTGCACATATTATGGATATCAGCCAGATGTTGAATCTCCTTAGCCTTGTCTTCCTACCATTTGTTCTTCATATCACACATCCATCTTTGGACCTCTGCCTTGACTTTTTGGAGATTCAATTTCTTTTGCTTGGATTTGGTGTCATTTTTACAAGCTTAAAAGGCCTTATACTTACAATCAATCAACTCTTGGATCTCCCACGCATTTTTATCAAACAAGTCTTGATGTGTTCTGGTAGAGAATCCAAGTGTTTCTTCATAGGCACAGATGTCAGTGGCCTTGAGAGCCCCCAACATGCTGCTGAAATTTTCCTGTAGTTGTTGATTTGAGTTCACTAGTTTTTTATTGAGGCACTGGTGGAAGAGGTCTTGCTTGCTTGGATCCTCAAGTCCTTCAATGTTGATCTTCCACTGGCATTTCTTCTGTTGCAGCCATTGTTTGGGAGTCAATATGAGTGACATAACTTAATAGTTTCATAGTAACTAGGGTCAGAAGGGGCCTAGAGCAGGCCATCTAGTCTGACCCCCTGCCAATGGCAGGAACGAGTGCTGGGGTCACAGGACC
>JAGPOW010003685.1:59284248-59298540 GCA_030014935.1 Caiman crocodilus
ACCCTATCAGGAGTCTTCTAGCCTCCCTGCTCAGCTCCTAACTGCCAAGCAGTGACTCAGACCCCTGCTTGTTAATTACACTTGATTAGGTTTGGAAACGCCCGCAGTTCTTCAGCTGCCAATCAGCAGTCCCGTCTGCCCGGAAGTGCCTGCCAGCAGCCTGGCTCTGAGTCTCCCGAGTTGGGGAGGGGGAGTGCGGGTCTCTAGCCCAGCAACCCGCCTGGGCAAGCAGGAATCACTCCTCAGAGCTTCCTCTGAGGGTTCTCCTAGCCCCCTCCTGCCCCCTTGCCGGCTTGCTGTTTGCGTGCTCTCTTTGCGCGCGGCTCGGGAGCGCGGCTCCCTGCCGGGTCAGCTAAAAGTGGTCCGGGAAGCTCCCCTCCAGACCAGCTTCAGCTGTTGGCACAGCCTCACTCACCACTTCGCCGCCGCTGCTGTCGTTGCTCCTCTGTTGCTCTGTAGCTGCTCCTTTGCTCAGCGAGAGCTCATGTGTGGCCGAGACCACACGTGAACCTTATCAGGAATCTTCTAGCCTCCCTGCTCAGCTCCTAACTGAGTTTAGAAACTCCGCGAGAGTTTCCAAACCTAATGGATGAGTTGATGATCAGGCCAGCAATCATAAGCTCCTAGCATAGCTTGGGTGATGCAGACAACTTTGCAATCCTGGGCACAGATGATGACATAGACCATCATGTGCCAATACTTAGATCATGGGTGTTGCCATAATGTTTTGTGCCTGTTTTTCTGGTAGAAAAGGGTGATGGTGATGGTGAGCCCATGTTCTTTTCATTTGGTCAAGAAGAGGATGTCAGTGGAGTTGACCTTTCCTACTCCTTCCTTACCAATGATTCCGTTCCAGAACTTGAAGTTCTTTCTGACTCTGGCACTGAAATCACTAAGAAGAAGAATTCCACTTCTTTCCAGAATGTCAAAAAGGACTTGGTCAAGGTTGGCAAAAAATTCCTCCTTGGTTTTGTTAGCTGTGTCAAGAGTTAGGCATACACGCTGATGTCAGTGGCATATTGGCTCCTCAGCAGTTTAAGATGGAGAGTCATGAGGTGCAAATTAATTCCAATAGAGAACTCACTGAGTTAGTTTATGAGTTCATTCTTAATGACAAAACCATCTCTGAGAAGTCATCGTTCTTCCTGTTTACCCATACAAAAAATGGTTTAGCTGCCTCCATGTTCTTTGAGCTGCCCATTTCCCACTCACCAGCTCTTGCTCAATGCAGCTACATCAATACCATGTAACTTGAATTCTTGGGCCATGATTGCAGGGCGGTGGTGTGAGCATTAATTAATAGGATTGTCCATGATGGTCCTGATGTTCCAGGTCCCAAAAATAATGGTGCATCTTCACTGGTATTTTCCACCGCAGTAAAGATTATTCCACTGGAAATGGTTATCCAGTAAGGAAAAAATACAGAATACTGTATTAGACAGGCTATGTTTAGGCAATCTTTTCTAGCCCCCTTCCCATGTGGGGTGAGCAGAGCAGATTCTGAAGAGGGCTGCTAGTCACAGTTACCGCTGCCAAATTACATTCTTGCCTCATCCAAGGACTAGACAACCTTCTTGTAATTGCTGTCTTCATGCCAGTTCATGACTCATTGGGTTGTGCAAAACACCATAGTTTCATTTTGATGTATATGTGGCAGAAGGCCACCTCTGTTTTTCCCCAAAAACTCTGCTCTGTGAGAATTGGGCCCAGCAGAGGATACATACCTTACCCTATCTCTTTAGGTAACCTGAGCTGGATACATTCCTTATGTAGGAAGGGGGGAAACCTGCTCCCTCTGCCTACGTGACTGGCATCACATACCTGGGTGAGGGGCTTGGGCTCCCTGGGGAGCTAGGAACTGCCAGTCTGCGCAGCAACTAGTGATGCATTTCAAATTGTTTGGCTGACAGACAACAGGTGCTGGCCTCCATTGGACCAGGTAAATGAGGTCACAAGGGCTATATAAGTTAAGGGCTGCCTGGGGGGGTGGGGGGCAGCAGCCATGAGGAAGACTAAGAGAGAGAGAAGAGCTGTATCATCTGAAACTTGCCCTCTCTTTCAAAACTCATGATCAAGGAATTGCCTGCCTCCTGAGAGAATCTCCACCTGCCTCTGGATGATGCTTGTGAGTAAGCTACCTGAGATCTAACTAGATATATAGATTGCAGTCACTCAAATGCATGATCAAAGGCTACCCAGCCATGGCAGTTTGCTCTGTGGGATTTCTCTGATATTGCTCTACCCTGTACCCTATTGCAACCCTACCCCTTGTAACCAATAAAGTTCTCCTTTGTACCTAGCTTGGGAGACTTATTGGGAATGGGTCTAGATTATGCCTTCATGTTCCCTTGGTTTGGCTGACTTAGGGAGACCCCTGCTTGTGCTTCCAACTGAGGGAAGCATCCCGAGTTTCTTGAAATGAATCAAGTACCCTTGAGGGCTACTAGGCCTGTGTTACCCAGGGTGCGTAGATGCAGAATCAAGCCCATCCCTGGGTGGTGGCAGTGTTATCCCCAGGCTAGTGGGTGTGCTTCAGGAAGGGGGTTTGCCAGACATGAGGTGCCCCCAGGGAGGCACTCGGAGCCTGGAAGCTGGTCAGGTGCACTGAGGTGGGTGGCTCAATGCAGGAGTGCCCCCTACTGGCCTGCCACAATGCATTTCACCATTTTAAAGGGACAGTGTTTAATTTTGTTGTTTCATTTCATTTTGAAGCACTGTCCTGTTTTGTTTCGTCCAAACTGTTTCACTGCTTCGATGCTTTTTGATGTTTTGCCCATGCGCAATAATGGGGAACAAACCTCCTGACACTGGGTGGCAGTGACAGCCTCCTTTCATCCAGCACACAGTTCTGGGGGCTCACACCCCCAGGAGGTGTTCAGGACAGCCTAGCATCCTTTTCAGGGATGCAAGCCCCTGGATATGTGCCTCTGATGAGAGAAGGCTGCCCTGTCACCTGGAACTGGTGCTGGCTGTAGGCTGCACCCAGCACCGGAGATAATTGCTGCTACCACCTGTCCCAGTCAGCAGCAGCAGCCTTCCCTCATCTGGCATGCAGTTCCAGGGGCTTGAACTTTTTAAATGTTTCCAGTGCTCTCATTTCATTGCAAATCCTTTTGTTTCAATTTTGCTGTTTTGAGCTTGAAATGTGTCAAAATAGCTTTGAAATGAAACACCCAGCAAAATTTCACACAGCCCTAATGACTAGGAGCTCCCAGACCTCACCATCCTGCTCCTGTCACCATTAGCTGTTTGCCAGAGAGGTTGAGGAATTTGCTGGCATGGAAGACCCCTTTGTGTGCTTTCTTTTATTGTGGAAAAGCTACTGCACTTCAGTCTCCACATGGCTCTTGACAGAACAGGACCTTGATCCAACATCAAGGAGGCTAAGACAACTGGGGATTTCATCCTGCTACACTCTTCATCCACCTTCATAAACACTGAGATTGTAACATCTTCTACCTGCTCTGCCATTGAGAACTTGTAGACCTGTAAGTGGGGACTGGGCACATTTATTATAGTGGTGAACTGTTCTCACCATGCCACAACACTGTCAAAGGATATATGTGGCTTTTCAGGGGGGAAATCATTGCCATCTGCTGTCTTCATCACATCCCGGTGGTGCTACTGCTGCTTGGTCCATGACTGCTTATTCACGAGTTACTCCTGTTTATTTCAGACCTAACCTTCCCTGAAGATAATTCTACTATCTGCCACCTGTAGACAAGCTGGGTAGCAGTACTGCTCTGCCCCACAGAGCACTGGTAGGATACCTGTCTGACAGAAATGGTCAAATGATGATCCACTTTGACAAGGATTTCTGCTTAAATGTGACTGACCTATTCCTAAGGAACAACTGTGCCTCAGGAACTAACTGTAAATCCCTCTTTCTATCAAGCAGTTCCCTCTGCACAGAGCCCTGTATAACCAAACTGACAACAACAATGAGTTTATTTTACCAAGACTGAACCTTTACTTATATACTAACACTATTTTGAGAAACCTGCCATAACCATTATTTCATTATTGCCAGAATATTTATTTATATGTGCTTGCTTATCTTAATGTTACTGTTTAGCCTCACTTTTAATTAACTCTATCATATGCTAATTAACACATTTTTAAACTTATGTATGCCAGACAAGGTTCCTTTTATGACTTGTGTTTGTGTCATCTTATGTATCACTCTTGAGCTCACTACTGTAAAGGTCCAGAGGGTCCAATGACTGGCATGCCCACAGTACTTGCTTCCTTTGGAATACATTGTGCCATTTCTATATAACCCATAGTAAGAAGGGGAGCTGAGCCATATGACATCAGAGGGACAACCACTGGAAGTCAATCTTCTGAGCTATGAACACCTGTTACTACCCTCCTTGGGGAATGAAGTTTCCCTGATGTGGCTGGTCAGTATCCCTGAAAGTTCAATTGGCATGCCCAAATGATGACTCCACTTCCTTCTTCCCTCTTTCAGGGTGTCCTTTGCTGCCATGCGAATCAAGATAGATTGGCCTCTGTGATCTGGGCATATGTATGCACTGAAACATATATTGAAAATTCTGAAGTGGTTTGATTTGTACTGATTCTTATTAATATATAGGTCAAGTGTGTCTCACAAAACTTCCCATTATAATCTGTGAAAAGTTGTGTGTTTTTTTTCTCAGAGGTAAAAATACAACCTGAGAGGCCCTAATTGTAGCCTCACTGCAGTTTCATAGACATCACTGAAGTTGTGCTTGTTTACACCATGCCAGTTTAAGGATCACTTGAGTGAAGTTAATAGTTATATCAATTTACCATGGCTAAGGATAGTGTACCAGGAGCAGATCTGGGGGGCGTGGAGGGAGCATGAGCAAGTCGCAATGATGTGGGCAGAGCTCCCTTTGACTGTGTAGCTCTCCACCGCTGAGAGCTCTGGTATTGGCTGCCAGTCTCCACCATGAGTCATACCCACCTGGATCAGTTAGTGTTCTGCTGCACCTTCCCCTTCACCTCTTCAAAATCCTAGATCTGTTACTGTCTTGCTCATGTGTAAGACCCAGCATGCATGCATCACTTCAACAAAACGTATATAAGCCTCTCTTTAAGAGTCTGTTGATATAATATCTAGCTATTCATCCAAAAATAAATGGATAATAGCCATGCATTTTGCTGCTATGGTAAAGACTATGTCAGAATTTCCGCAATAAACTCCAATTTGCAGAAATTTTTAGCATGACCATGAAGCTTTATTCTGAACGTTAAATGTGGCTTTAAACCTAGGCTTCAGCCAAAGTATATTTTCTTCAAACCAGTTTTTCCCCAAATCTATTTGGCCTCTCTTAAAGTGATACAGACATGCAAACAGCAAAATAGTACTTCCTTTGGAAAGGTATTTTTCCATTTATTGAACTGAATTATGTGCATAATCCCAGTTGTAATTAGATAATAATCTTTGGTGAGGAAAGGATGCTTAGCAGGCCAAATTCAGGTTCTTGGTTTGTTTATATAGCAGTTTCACCAAATTCTTAATTGGGAACTCAGGAGTGGCAGTATTACTTTGATTTCAGAATACTGCAGCTGCCTTCAGTTAGAATCCCAGCCACCTTCAGTAAAGAAAGCTGTTTCTTGGATGACCTGACCAGGTTGATAAAGAGGTAGACAAACCTCAAATAACAGTTTCACTTGGCCTGCAAAACTAGTTATTTGGAGAGTAGGAGGGGGCCCCTCAGTACTGAAAACTGAATTGGAAGGACCATACTAGCAGCCTAGGACTCAGAAAAGACAGAAGATAAGAACTTAAATAATGATACGCAAACATTAATTTCTTCATCATGAAAGAACAATTCCCTATATGGTTGTAATGATCTAAGTTACTCAGTCATGTGGTATATGATGGCAAGTAAACTGCAGGTTACTAATAGTGACAGAGACATGCATTTATGAAAAGATAATCTTTTGCAGGTAAGAGTAACAGATGGAAGTGTTAACTCTCAGTGATAGGAGTTAACCTGATTGTATTATAATATGGTAACTCTGCAGTTAATGCCCATCAGCACTGTGGGCCATTTACTTTATCATAAAATAAAATTAATTGAGTGAAAATAAATTGTAGAGTGATACAGAACAGTCTGGATCTGTATATATGATACATGATAGATTGAGTCTTGTATGGCATTTATCTTCATTAGGGTGGAGACACTTAATAACAAGTCTCCCCTAGATATACCACTCCAGAGTGAAGACTCCTCAAGAGTGAAGATAAACATTCTGAGAACTAAAACAAGATATATTTAAGTGTATGGTCCATGTAGAATCTAAAGATTAGTTATCAAACACATTGACACACTGGTGTTATAAATTAATATTAAATAAAATGTTCCATTACAGTGACATCTTCAGGCATGACAAAATCCTATGACAGAACAACTTCATATATTTCATCATATTTACTAAAAGGTAAAAACTAATAATAATTCCTAGTAACCCCTGCCTGCTTTAAAATCCCATTTGGACTGCAGGCAGGCAGAACAAATTAGCTTGACTAGTACTGGGGGTTGGTCCAGTGCAGAGAAGCCTCAAGATTAAATAGGTACAAAGGTAGCCTTTGAGCTGAACCATCGTCCCTTTAGTTGCAGTTGAGATTCCAGGCTATTATATTTAGATGGGCTGCTCTAGTTCTAATGGCACATGTTTATTCTAATGCATGTGTATATTTACCAAGTATACCAAAATAACAACATTGAGGCTTATTGATAATATAGTTATAATTTCACATGATGACTGACTAAGCAAAGTGATACAACCATCCCTCCCTCATTTATTATGTTTCCGTCCATAGAGATTTATGAGTTAAGGGCTTGTTTATTTCTGAAGAGAGACATAGTCCAGATATGCAGAAAATAAACATCCATATTAGGACCTCTTTATGGTACTGTGTTGTTTTTTTTCCTTCATCAGTCATTTAACAGCATGTCATCTCTAAGGTCAGTTTTCTGTTAGTTATGCTTAATTAATAGCCAGAAATTTACCAGTGGCCAAAGCTAGTGAGTAAGGTATAACACATGTCACCCAGTACCACTCCATACGAAATAAAAATGTTTTATATTTTTAGGAAATCAAGACATTTGAAAAAAATACTAATTTTTTTAAAAGTCATCTAAAAGCTTGCAAGCAGCGTTTCACATATTCTTTCCCTATGGGTTTCTAAAAATTTGAATTATTTGGTATTTCTTAGTAAAACAGGCAAAGGATGGGATTTTGTTTGATTTTGTGCTTTTTCTACCTGAGATTTCAGAGTTCTTATCTAGCATAGAGTTAAGTACAATAGGTACAGAGACAGGACTTCACCTAGTACAGTGAGGCTCTAGTCCAGGGGCGGGCATTTGTTTTGGGCAGAGGGCCGCTTACTTAGTTTTGGCAAGTCATCGAGGACTGCTTGACAGGCAGCCAGGGGCAGATATATATTCATTTTCTAAATTTTTTAAGGGACCTGTGGGCCAGATAGAATGGCCTGCTGGACTGCATTTTGCCCACTCCTGTCCTAGTCTAAGACAGAGTCTCTTAGTGCTACTTGCTACAACTGTGCGAAGCTTTGGTCTCCAATTTGATTTGGCAGAGATTTGGCCTGATTTGGTGGCTGAATCTCTGAATCTGAATTGAATCAGGAGACCTTTTAATTTCTCCAAATCAAATTGGAACCCTCTGAATCGATTCAGAGAGGTTCAGAAAGATTTGACGATTCAGACATAGATGCAGCTTTCCATGTTTTTTTCACATATCTCAAGGTACCAGGCAGCTCATGAATGCTGCGATGATGGGGCAGATGGAATGTAGGGGGGCTCCCCAGCCCACTCAGCAGCAGACCTGGAAGTGGACCGGAAGTACTTCTGGTCCACTTCCAGGTTCACCACCGAACACACAAGGCCCCCCGCGCTCCTGTGGGACATTCCATCTGCCCCACCATTGCAGCATTCATGAGCTGCACCTGATATCTAGAGGTATATAGAAAAAACATTTAAAACTGTGTCTATGGCTGAATCACTGATTCTCCAAATCAGCATTGAATCTTCAGATTCGGATTTGGCCAAATCAAATCAGGGACAGTGATCTGAATCAACAGATTGAATCACTGTCCCCAAACACACATTGACTACTTGCAAAACAAATAATAATGCAGAATAAATAGACAAAATTGAACAGCTTCTATGTGATTGCACAGACCGTTTCTGAGAAAGGAGACATTGACTAGAAGAACAGCAACAACCACTACTGATTTGAAGAGAGATGAAGATAAGAAACAGCATCAGACCTAGGCAGAAGGAATCTCTGTTGTATGTGATCAAGCCAGATACCTTCAGAGCAAAATTGTGACCTGCTTATATGATGTCACATGAAGAATAATGGGTCCCCAGACAACCCCATATCCTTTATGCTGGCTACCTATATGGTAAATCATCATGTATGGGAATAAGTAAGTGGATGTGTAGGAATGGACAGGACCTGCAATACATTCGCAGCATAGCTGGACTGGTATAGAGGAAGTCATCCATTCCCTGGTCTGCTCCCAGTAAAGCTCAACTTTATTCTGCCTCCTTTTTCAGAGCAGAATGCTACATTGCAGTCAAGACATCTTTATTAGTACCTCCACCCACATTTATCTAGTCATTTTGTACCCGCTCTGGCACTATCTGGTACCTTCACCTGTGACAGCTCAACAGCCTGCTGGGCTACTTTCTCTGTGGCAGCTTGTGATGGACAACCTCAGCTTTATGATAATTACTGGTACCCTTTTTCTTCATAAATGGCAGGAGAAAGCAGCACCAACTTCAGTTGGACCTTCCTAATTTGTATATAGGGAAAATGCCGCATTGACATTCTGCTAGCTGCTTCTTTCTGGGCCACCTGCTTGTCCTGCCACTGGACATCTCTATTAGGCTCCTCCTGAATGTCCTGGTAATAAATTCATGCAATTAATTCATGCATTAATTTAGTTAGAGCTCTGAAGGACTTATTCAATCTATCAGGTCTCACGTTCTACTTGGTATTTAATGTGCACTGTATTTGTTTCTTTCCCAGACCTGAGATAAAAAAATTTCTGTGCCGAAAAGCTTGTCTAATATTTCTCCCAACTATCTATCACTGGTCCAATAAAAATTATTATTTAGCATTTTTAGAACTAGATCATAATCCTAGTGATCAATGTTTAAAAATTCCTCATCTACTGTTCACTGACTCAAAGCTCAGCAAATCTGCCTCTTTCATATGAATGCATGTGCACAACTCAACAGCTAAGCTACCATTCAAAATCACTTCCAAGTTCTCTCTCGAACATTTGTGGTAGGAATTAGTTAAATTTGCAGTTGCCAAAGGCCAGGACATCCAACCTAGTCATTAAGAAGCTGTATAATAATAAAGCTCTTGTACATTTGGTGCTAGTAAACAATCTTTGTTTGTTGATGAATCTATAAAGCACTGGATAATCAGCAGGGTTCACTTTGAACTCTCACCTTCAAAAGCTTTATTCTTTTGCTAAGATTTCAAATGACCTACCTTTTGCTTACAAGCTTTATTCCGGACTTCAATATATTTCCATGCTGATCAAAGCCATTTTGATTTCTTAAAAGAGGAAATACTCAGATTTGGAGAAGAGTAGCACTATGCTGTAAAAGGAAGCGAAAACATTTTTTTAGAGGCAGTGTGGCAGCAAACTTTTGCAGCAGTGTGGGAAGGCTGGAATGATGCGCTTGGGATCTAAAGTATGGTGGGCATTAGGACCTGGCTGCCTGTGCTGCTTCTCTCTGACACCAGACTGTGGCATGGTGTGGGCAGAGCTCCCCTTCTACCAGAGCCCTGGGTGCCCAAGTGCAGCATGGTGCAGGAAAGCATTCCCTCTCCCCTCCTCCCAATGCTACCAAAAGCTACAATTTCACAGGACAGGGCTAAAGGCTACACTGGCCAGAATGGATCCACAAGCCATAGGGTGCCAATCCCTGGTTTAAAATATTCAGCATGGATATCAGCCACTTCTGAGTTCAGCTCCTGCCCTTATTTATGTGATCTTGAACATACTAATCTCATAATAATTTGGGTAATTCTCTTAGACTTTTTTGGTTGCGTCTCCCTGCTGATAAGATAGGGATAACTTGCAACCCAGCTCTGTGTCTGCCAGGCAGTAGCCTTGTGCACTCTAATATAGTGACTGCAGGTACAGGGAAATATTAGAATTTGATTATGTCTCATTATAGCCTGCTGAAATTTCACTCATGGACAGACCAGCTGTCCTCTATACAGGTAACAATTATTTGATTACAATGCTTCAAACATATAAAGTGCTAGATAAATGCTAAGAATTAGTCGTAGTTGCTGTACTGCATTCTGTCATTGTTCTGGACATGCAGGAAGACAGGCAAAGCACAAGGGATGTGGTTTAATTAGGACGCAACTTCATTAACTTAACTCATCTGGGAACTATCTGGCAGTAACTCATACAGTGTAGTCATGATTTGTTCCTTAATCAGTTCCACCTGGGGGAGGGGCAACCATCACCCCCATCCCTCCACAGCTGGTGCCCAGTCCCAATCTGGGAATCCACCACCTATCTCTGCTACAGGGGTTAAGTGTTCATTTTTACATGTGAACAGACCCTAGGAAAATGTCTGCAAATGTATTGCATGTGGGCTGAAGTAGCTAATGTGGATGTCCAGAAGACCAGAGAAAAGAGAGTTGTAGTGATGAAGAGATTTTGAACACGTGGATGAATTTTTAGTGAAGAGAACAGGAAGAAAGGAGAGAAATTATATGGAGAAACAGGCATCCTGAGGCAAGAGAAAGGGTGGAGTCAAAAATGACCCCCAGGTTCCCTGCCTTTGTGAATAGGAGAATGGTGGCATTGTCAACTGTGACAAAGGACGTGAAAAAAGGAGGGGAAGACAGGGACTGCAGTTTTGTCTATATTAAATTTAACTTGACAGTGAAGCATCTAGCTTTGTAGATGTACTAAGGAGGCCTGATTTCTGTCTGCCTGAACACACCTTGTTTAGTCATTTATACAAGTGCAGAGTAAGTGTAAGATATTACTAAATCAGAGTAGCATTTGAATAGTATAAAGACCTAGAACATGCAGGACAAAGAAGAATCAAGCCTGTATTTGAGATTTCATTTTATAATTAGAAAAATAAATTAATTCTCTATTTTTAGCCAATACTGCTAATAGGAAGAGTGTAATAGCAACAATCTATTTAGTGAGGACAGGGAGAATGAGGTTAGACATCTTCCAACAAAGTCATTGTCCAAGGCATTGTACAGCAGCCAGCGAATGCTTTTTTGACAAAACACATGCTACCTTTCTGTGTCAGAACATTTTTGTGACTTTAATTAACAAGCATGTGTGTTTTGGGGCAGAGAGGAACAGACAAGCTTCAGTATGGAACAGACATTGACAAGTTTAGTGCTAGTTACTGAACCAGGTCAGTGTCTCTCTCGTATGCACCCATAATCATACTTAAAAAAAAAAAAAAGTAGTTGAACAAAAACTGTTCAGATTCTCTTATGCAGAAAAATCCTCTGTGCATGGGTCAGTGGGAATGGCCAGTTTCTCATGTTGGTTTCTCTAGCGAGCTGAGAGCTCCTTAGTTTCTGAGCAAGAGCCAAATAGTGAAGTGCTGAATGCAAAAGAATTCAGTCTGGGTTTAATTTTGGGCTCTGCATATGCTGGACCATACTTAAGTTCTCTCTGTGAGTACATACCCAAGATAGACAGAGATGATCAAAATGAATTTGTAGTTGACATAGTACACAAAAATAGTTGAACTTAAGGAGCTCCTTATTAATCTGGGACATAATATAACACTTTTAATGTAAATGTTAAACTAATAATGTATGCTGTGTCATGGAAATTCACTTTTTCATGTAAACATCTGGGGTCTCTTCAAAAGACTATCATCATCTACGTAAGTTTATTATTGCGTGATTGTTGCACTTAGAGGTACATTTTAATCAGGGTTGACTGAACTAAAGTGTAATAAAGTATCTTGCAAGTTCATCCACATTAAGTCTAGGAACTTAATCATGTAGAAAAGTGAGAAAATTGCTTTGTAGTAATAAGTCACTTGTATTGTTTCATTTTTTTCATTTGCTGCCTGAGAAGTGTTTTTTCTTTTCTATTATTATAAATATTTATCCTTGTGGAGCACTCTGTGTACCTGATTAAGCCAAAAGCTGTGGTGGGTGCTAGGAACAAAAACTGAGGGAAGCTTAATCCTTTTCCAATGTAGATAACCTTCTGGGGCCTGACAGGGCAACACTCTATATATACATATTTTCGTATTATATATGTTACTAACAGTGCCAGTAGTTATTGATCTTAAGTATCAACACACAGCTTTCCTGCTGTTGCTAGGGTGCAATTACCTCATAACACTTAGTCAACATTTTTATTTAAATTTTGTGAAGATTGCTAGAATGTCATGAATTTCCCTTTCCCTCCAGACCCCAAACCAGTTTTTGAGACCACAGTGTGACCTGAAGTCATCCCCGCAATGGAGACAAAAATTAAACAGAGTGATAACAATATAATAATGTCCCTCCCTCAGAACTACCTCTTTAGAAGTAAAAACATTTTCTTCCATTCATCTCTCTTAATCACAGCATCCAAGAAGCTCTCAAGAAAATAACTAGAGAAATGAAAGCTCCAACAATACCACTGATTAGACTTGCTTCCAAAACCCTCTGTAAAGTTGGACTGTACCCACTGGTTCCTGCCTTCCCAGCCTCAATTCCATTTTCTCACACCACACACCCCTGATTAAAGGCCAATCTGTCAGAAATACTAGCATTCTCAATAAGGCTGGACTTATTTTTGCGTTACAAATATAATATGTTTTTACATTTTCTTTAAGAGATTTGTGGCTTTCTTAAGTGAAGAGGATATTAGCTCACAAATGGACATTACTAGTAAAATACAGAGATACCCACAATTTTATTCCTGGACAGTTTAGCACTGATGCTTGTAAAGGACAAGAGTAGTCCACATCTATTACCATCAATTTGGAATATGCTTATGCAGAATAATCCTCATAATTATCAATGAACTAGAGGAACTGTTGCCCACTTCCACTACCTTAGGAACCTGGTAGTGCTACGCTTTTGCAGTACGAGCACTATGATTGCTCCACCTTGAAATTCAGGCGTTGTCTGCCCTGGCATGTTGCTTCCTTCACTAACAGCACAAGCTGAATATTCCTTGCCTGTTCCTGGGAACACCTCTTGGTCTCTTACATAGGGTGTTATGCATGCACTTCCATCCAAAGGCGTGCTTACAGGCTGCATAGAGATATCTGAGTTAGACAATAGTATTACAGCTCTGACAGAGCAGGCTTTGGCTGCTGACGACTTGCCTAGGCTCCAAGGGTAGCTTGTGTAGCTCACACGGAAGTCTGTGTAGTCTTAATTAGATGACCACCATTATCCAAGCTTAAAACTAACTAGCTTAAAAGTAACTCAAGCACATCTTCACAAGCTGCAGTTATACTGCAGGGCTGGCAGTGTAAGAATTCCCATGGAAGTAGTAGTGAAAAGTTGAGGGGTTCTATAAAATGTCTTTATCTAGATCTGTACTGGTGCTAATGGTATTCAGCTTTTATAGATACATAGATGTTAGGGTCAGAAGGGACCTCAGTAGGTCATTGAGTCCGATACCTTGCCCTGGGTAGGAAAGACTGCTGAGGTCAGACTGCTAGGTGCCTGTCCTCAGCTTGTACCCTCTTGTATAGAAACAGATATAGTTCGCTGGTGCTAAAATTCGTAGACGGTTCCAGCATTACCCTGATGGCGAATAGCTATATTAGCTTGCAAAGCCTGAAAATTTACAACCAGACCGGCCTGACTGATACCCGCATTAATCTGGAAAAAGGTCGGGTCGAAACCCATATAGTTCCTAAGTTGCGCTCAGGAAATCGGTTTCAGATTGCCACGCCTACTGCGGTTACTTCAGTCCGGGGCACCAATTACCGGGTAAGTTCGGAACCGGAACAGGTTATTGCCAGAGCCGAAGTTTTGGCAGGCCACGTAGCAGTCAGTAACCAGTCTCATAATCGGGAAATTCCGGGTGGCTTCGGGACCGTAGCGGAATATCGCAAGCCGCCAACCGCGCCGATCAAACTGCTCGAACCACCTGATTTATCTATGCTGCCGAAGCAAATGACCCGGATTCCGCTGCAGTTTGTGATTCCTTCGTTAACAGCCGCGCAAGCTTACCGGGTACAGATTGCCGCTACCAGTAATTTTGAACCTCTGGTATTTGACCAGAAATTTTAT
>JAGPOW010003685.1:59298640-59368638 GCA_030014935.1 Caiman crocodilus
CCCCCCCCCCCCCCCCCCCCCCCCCCCCCCCCCCCCCCCCCCCCGCCCCGCCCCGCCCCGCGGCCCCCCCCCCCCCCCCCCCCCGGCGGTGTGTGGGCACAATTTGACTAAGTACGTAATCCAATTTTCCTTGACAGGATCCCTGCCCCATTCATACACAGATTCATTGATGAAAAAGGTAGGGCTGCGTAGACTGTTCCAGTGTTATTTCCAGCCCATTAGCAGTAGGAATGTAGCCTAGAATAAAAGCATGCCTGTATATTGGGACATGCTGAGACATTCCCTGCAAGAGCCCACAGAACCTCCCCCACTCTGTCCTCTTTCAAACTCTTGATGAACCTCTGTCTCAAGAGCTGTGACTCTGGTGAGCTGTAATCACTACTTTTCTTACTGGTGAACATTTTTATGCTCCCTTCTCTGCTTGTTGCCCTACTTGCTCTCTACTCTACACCATAAGGCTGAAATCCAACTCTCCTTTTTGTGGTAAGTAGCACTTACGTAGCTGACTTTAGTCATGCATGTAGTATTTTTAGCCACTTATGCAGATCTTTAAGATCCTTCTCCCCTGTACAACTCACTCAGACTGCTTGCGCTCTATTGCAATTCTATCTCACCAGGGTGGGGGCATAAACTCTGTGTACCAGTCGCCAGAAAAACCAAACCAAACCAAACCAAACCAAACCAAACCAAACCACACAGTTAATTATTGTTTGACCCCAGAGGAAGAGGTTTTCCCCTCCAACTTTTAGCCAAATGGCTGAGGCACCGCCTTAGGAATGGGGGACCCAGGTTGCAGCCACCCTACCTCACTCCACTGTTTACCCAGGGGGAGTTTAAACTTATGTCTCCCCAGTAAAGTGCACTAAGCACCATGAGCTAACCATTGCCAAAGGCACTCTATCCCTCCTGTTGAAATTGGCCAAATGAACAGCCTCAAAGGGAAGATATGTGGAGCCAGAAAGAGAGTGGACCAAAAAGAGTGTGGCTCACTAAAGTAAGCACTTCCTTAGAAGGGAGGGGATGCTAGGTTCCAGGTCCTGTCCCCACACTGGGCAGAAGCTCTCTGTCTGCTGTCAGTCCATGTTCTCCAATGTCTGCTATATGCCAAAACACACTGGGGGTACTAAGTCTCATGTTTCTTTTGGCTCCACATATCTTAGCTATCCAGCAGGCCAGCTTCAATGGGGAGTTAGATTTGCACCTAAGTTCTCTTAGGAACCACTTTGGAATCACTTTCTTATATGTTGATAGGAGTCTCAAGTGCAAATGATTGGACTAACTTTATTAAGTTGTGAATTTTGTGCCTTGCACAATAGGAATGGGGCCTCTAGGTAGAAAGGGATAAAAATAATGCATAAAAAAAATCATTCAAGGAGAATGAGGCGGTAGTGATTTAAACCAGCTGAGTGCCCACCCCATGGTATGTGATAATTGGGGTATATGAAATCATGAAACGTTTAACTTGAAATGACTTAGTTGAGATCCTTCTAAAGTACTATTTAACAGTAACCCTCTCTCTGTGGTAAATATTTATTTAGCAGTACACCACGGGGCGGGGGGCAGGCAGGCATTCATTTTTCATAATTCTGTAAACAGTTTTACTCAGTTGTCCACACTTTTCATCATTTTATCTGTGGAAGCTATTTGAAAGCAATATAAAGTTCTGTAGGCAAATAACAGCACTGAATTGCACAGATTTTTAACACCAATAATATGTGCCTCATATGTTTATCTTAAAGATTTAAGTCTCTGCTTTACCCTCAGATATGCAGTGCAAAACACTGTGCATCTGGGGATTTTACCACAAGAAAATTCTTTCTATCCTGGGTCTTTTCAGGATAGGAACACTAGACAGACCCTATACACCCCTCTCCCTTGTCCAATTAGAGAATGAAAGCAAGAAATTGCATTTAGTCCAATTACAGAAAAGTTATTCTTTCCAGACTGGGTAATAAAGATACATTCCTATATTCAGTCTTTAAGGATATTAGCATGCTTTCAGTTCAGAACCAACCTAAGCACAAGATTTCACTTGAAACACTCCTCTCATGTCATATTAGCTCTCTTTTCTGAATTCTCCTGGTATTTTTTGTCTTAGTAATTTTTTTTTCTGTAGTCATTACATTGAATAGCCTTTTAATTCCTGTTCAAAGGACATTGGAATCTTTGGTGCACATTTCATACATTGTATATTTTCCATACATATTGCCATTACTGTAGAATTGCTTAGTGCTATTATAAAAAATGAAATATTCCTATGAAAAAGTGTTTTGTTTAATTGTTTACATACATAAAGTCCACCTTGCCTTTTTTTATTCTCACAGTGCATTTTAGCCTTTTATAAAGTATGGGAATGAATTTAGACATTGTGATGTATGACTGACCTACAGCACCACAGACCAAAATGTTCTGCTTAAACAGAGGTAATGGCAGCACTTTCCCCTAACATGGCTGACCCTATTTCAGAGGCCATGTCTTAAAGTATAAGGGTTGAAGTTAATAATTTAAGTTCTTCAGTTACCTCCAGTTCATCAGTCCTTGCATTTGGTCTCTGCTGACAGTTTTAACATATTTGTATGTAAATCAGTGGGGGCATTTGTTTGTTTTTTTAATGCATAAACTTGACTGCTAGAAACCACAGACTCCCTTTGCACATGCTACTGGACAACTACCCAGCAGTAAGTACCTTCAGCCACTATTGAGATCAGATGAAGGCTGTAGGAGATAGAGGGTAGGTCTGTGGTGATTCTGTAGCACTCTTGGAAGTGCGTCTCTCAAGCATGCTATACCTTGGAGCCCAAGCACCAAACCTGGAAATGCGGAAATGAAATTACACTGAGGGCACACCCTACTGCCACTCTCCAGCATACCAGAGAGAAATCTTGAGAGCGCTGTCAGGGGGTGAACCCCTAGGGTGGCTTTGCAGCTTCATTTCCAGCTTTGGTTCATTCAGTGCTGAAGTGAGTGGGTGAGAAGTGTCCAAGAGCAGCACTCCTAAGTGTACTGAAGAAGCAGTACAAACCAACACTTAGAGATGGAAGATAGAGATGGGAAAGACTATCACTGCCCACTCTCTTCTCTCACTCCATGCTGGAGCTCAGAGAACACTACATGCTGTATGTTTAATATTAACCTAATGCTACAGCTGGGCTGACTGAGATGCAAGCAGGCCTAACAATTTGCTCCAAGTCATGCAGCAAGCCAGCAGCTTGATATCAGAATCCATTACTGGAACTGCTAGGCTTTCAGTGTTTTGGTTCAGGTTGGCAGAAATCTGTTCACTCTGCTACTTGAGCTTGCTACTCTTCTTTGGAGTGTCTGCTCTCTACGGGCATATTTTTATTTCAGCCTTGATTACAAGGGACTTACTTTAGTCCGTCTTTTTCCATCCCTAGGATGACTTCTTATATTTGAATAGAATCGAAGATAACAGAAGAACTGATGAGAATTATATCCTTCCAAGGGGCATCATGTTATTTGACACATGGTGTTGTGGATACCTCTTATGACATAGACATTTTGTCCAGATTTCACGTTAATTTACTGTTATGATACCAAAGCCCCAAATGAGCTGACACTAACAGCACATTTGGTACCTTTCACAGCCTGGAGTCCTGTCCTGTTACAGAAATCAGATAGTTCTTTTTGTATTTAGTATTCCCTGTATTTACATTTACTTGTATATTTTCCTTCCTTGTCCCCCTAAAGGAACACCCCCGATACTATAATGAAATGTTCCACTCAAGAGAAAATTAACCTTTATCACCAAGCAACTGGAATTCTCCAATTCTCTCAGACCACACACAGAGTAAGCAAAGTAATGGTGATATATGTTAACAAGTTCTAGATGGTGACGAGGTAAAGTGATTTAGCTACAGTGAAGTACATATTTCACTGGCTCAAAATATGACATATTTCTTTTTTTCTGCTATTACATTATGGTGAGATTTAAGTTGGGATATACAGCACCCAAAATATAGGAGGAAGGTGGAAAACATGCTTTTTCTTTTCTTTGGTCAGTGTTATCAATCATACAAGCCAAAATATGCTATATGCCTCAATCATTTTTTCTCTATTCTTTCAGCAGTTATTTAACTAACAAAATATTAGCACATTGTCATTATGAAGGGAATTAATATTTACTGGCTATTTTATAACCATTGCTTTGTCCCATCTCTAAAATTAAAATCTAGCATTAACGTGACTTGAAAGCTTAAAAATGAAGAAAGGCTGAAACAGATATATATAAAATAGGTTTGCTTGGCATGTCTGCAAGCCATCTGAAATGGCAAGCATGAAGACTGTCTCTTTTCATGGGGTACAGTACATGCTTTGGAACTGTTGATACTTTTAAAATGTTTCTGATGCAATGGGTTGTAATGATTTCCATATGTTTTTTAAAGAGTGCAAAAGGTAACAGCACAGCTACTTTAATGTTCTACCCTTTTTTGCATTATTTCCTATGTTAAAAGAAATGCTTCCATCTTATATTCAGTTCAGTAGTAAATACAAGTTATTCACTTCCCTTAATACTAAACTGAAAATGCTGTTAAATGCACCATAAACAAAACTTATGAACTTTTTATATGTGATTAAAATGGTCATAACTATCTGATGATTCTTGCTGATTGAATCTGCCACTTCTATTTACCAGGAAAATATATAACACATGTTTGCTGTCTTTCTAAAAGGGTCCTATTTATTCTGTGGTCATTTACTACTTATGATATTTCCAGCTTAATTTCATAAAACAGCTTTTACATGGCTTGAAACAAAAAGCAGCTCTTATTGTACATTGTCTTCAAAATATTTTGCCTTTGAGCTGTGGGATTTTATTTGCAGGAACAACCAACTGCCCTGTTTGGGAGGCCTGTATTACTCCAAATCAAAAAGAGAAACATCTGGATATTTTACAAATGTCTATAGGACCTAGGTTAGGTATTGCTGAATCCTTTGACCCCCTCCGTCCCCCAGTCTCTCACTGCCTGTGTTTTATAATCTACATCATGATAGAAAACATCAGTAAAAGACAAAAAAAGAAAAAGAAAAAGAAAGGGGGGGGGTAGGAATGGGAATGGAGAAGGCTATTGTCTCTTGGTGCCTGGCCTTTGTTCCATTTTATCACTGTGTTCCTGGCCAGCAAGACATTTTATGTCAAGTAGTTTTTAACTTTAGGCCTATCATTATGTGACTGGGACTTCAGATTCACATCTGTGTTGCACTGAATAGAGATGGGCTTAAGCACATTTTTAATTATTTTCAATAATTTAAAGGGGCCATCTCTCTTTTAATTTAAAGCAAGCATCAGAGAACTATCCACCTGCTGCAGATACTCATGATTTTATTGTGAGCCTTGCAGTATTTGACTTTTTTCTTCAAACTCCCACTGCTAGAGTCAAACATCTGCTTGAGAATCTCAGCCTTCATTAAGATATATATAGAAAGTTTCTAGTTATCAGAATTGCACAGGATATCTTGAAGTCAGCATAACATAGAGGTTCAGACACCAGAAAACTGAAAAACAACCCAAGATTTGTTTGACCTTAAAAAACCCCTCATAATCTGTTATATCATCTTTACAATTTTGGAGACTTGACTCATAACTTTGAATGTGTTAGGTTGGTGCCACTGCTTTCCGAGGTGAGAAAGCTATGCAGTGTCTTCCTGAGATTTTGCAAAGGCTCAGAACCAAAAATGAGAGTTAGAGGCCATTCCTGCCTTCCGAAGTGGGAGTCACACACTGTGTCTTAGGACACGAGTGTTAGCACATGCTTACCTCATGCACAGTTACTTATTTTGCAAGATATGTAGCAATGTGCTCACATGTAACCATGAGCAGATTGCAGCCCTCAATCTGGAGAACTCAAAAGCTGCCCCAAGTCAAAAAGAAACAGAGACAATGCATAACTGAAATGGCAAGTCATGGGATAATTAAAACATTTGTGACAGTAAACCAAAATAAAAGAAACAAAAAAGCTAAACAAACAAACAAACCAGACACAGACCCATATGCTCCCTTGTGCTGTTTGCTGCAGAGCTAAGGGAGTCATTGCAACATTATATGGAGACCTGTACCCCTAACCAATGTCTGCATCAAATGAGGGCCTTCTGGGAAAGCCTGAGGATTTTAAAGCAAGTCATCTGGCAGAATGTAGGATAGCCACACTTGGGTTATATAAACATGAAATGGATGCATGGCTTGTGTAAAAGGGGGTGGAGCTAGAAGCTGATCAATTTATAATCCTCTCATGCAAAATGCAAGAGATTACTGAAAAATGACCTCCAGCAGCGATCTGTGCTATAATGCAGTGCTACACCAAGCAGCACTGCAAAGTGATTATAATTTTCTGATTTTTGCACCCTTCATCGGAGCAAAGTGGATTCAGAAAGCTACTGTTTTCATATGTTAGTATGCTACTTTACACCCGTGTAAAATGACTACAGTGTAAGGCAAAGGAAACACTGTTGCAAACAATAAAAGAAAGATAGAACGACCTAGGTGAATTTCTGTGTGATAAGCTATACTATAGGGATAAAATAGTGGTTTGCCATGAATGCTATTTTATTAGCATTTTCCCTGCATGTGTGTGAGTACGCCACACATTGCATACTTTGTCTATGGCCTGATTATTGATCAAAACTGATTATGGGACAATATTCATCTCTGCATATGGAATAGAATTCCATTTTACATGCTTCAAGGTCTCTTTCGCAGTTTTAGACATCCAAGTCACCCAAAGTCACCATTTCGTGTTGTCTCATGTAATGGTCTGAATCATGGTTACATGTTTGATAGTGAATACTTTACACAGCTTTACTGTCACCCTATGCTACTCTACTGTATTCCTACTGACCATGCTTGGGAGCAATTCAGAGCTTCTGCAGCAGCATCACAGTCCATGTATGCTCGCACACAACTGAAATTCACTAAGGATGCACAGAAATGCTACATAAAGCCCTTTAAGTGTAACCAACTTAACACTACAACTGAACACTGACACTGACCTGAAAGCAATGTGATGGTATCTTAGGTGATTTAAACCTGATTTTTCCATACCACAGCACAACATCCTAATCACCAGGCCACAAGCCAAGCAAGACTAAGAGCATCTTTTTGGTGAAATTTGACCACTAAAGAGGCAATAGTATTATGGAGATAGAAAATAAAACAATCCAGAGTAGCCTGCTGTGGCTCAGTGAGGCAGATGCCATCCCTTCAGGTGAGGTGGAAGGGTCAGCTATACGTCCAGCCTTGCTTCTTCATTTTGTATTGCAAAACTGCATAAACTAGATTTCTCTCCTGAAATCATGCATTTTCTGTGACACATCTCTCCCACATATTCAGAATGCACCTGTGAGAATAAACAAACTGTCTTCTAGCTCTCCATTTATAAAACAGGAGAGCTATATGTCTACACAGGGAAAGCAGAATACCTTTTTGACCCTGGTCATATAAACCAGGACCTTTCATAGCAGCTCTGCATTAGATGTCTAGTTGGTAAACCATTCCAAAATACTTCAGGAGATTTGGGGGTGCATGTGTATTCAAAATCAGAACTGCTGGCAGCTACCATGACTGATTTTGTGGCTGGGGTACATAAGCTTCCATGAAGCTCACTTCATCTCTTCATCAGATGCTATGAAAAGACATGCACAGAGCAAGGTATCAAATACTTGAGATGACTTTGGACTAACATAGATAACTACCGCTCTCTTACGTGACACATATGCAATAAACTTGCACTGTTGGTGTTTAAATTAATGTATTCCTGCTGATTGTACATTTACCTTATTGCAATATCAAAGGGAGTAAACAATTTTTGGTTATAGATGGTCTCAGGAATTTTCTGCTGGGTACTTCCACAGTAGTTACAACTGAGTTTATTCAATCTACTCCAAGTTCTGAATACAACACCCCTTCTCAGGGGTAAGGACCAATTTAAACAACAGGAATTACTAACTCTTACATCCTTTGGGACACTCAAGCATGATTGCTTATGATAAACTGCCTGACTGCCTATATCTCTGACTTCTGTTTGAATTACTTAAATTAACCAGACATATTTTAATTAAGATGAATTTTAACCATTTTTGAGTAATAAAGCACCAGTGTTGGATCTGTTAAGTTACCAAAACCTTTATTCTTATGTTAAAATTGTCATTTACAGTACAAGCTATTCCACAGCATCTATCCAAATTGTACCTGACATAGTTAAGTAAGATTAAATTATGTGAGTAATTGAGGAAACTGCTACATATGTTATTAACGGATGCCCATAAAGTCAAAAAGTATGGGAGATCCTTCACTATCTAATATATGTTTTTGTCATTTACTTTGACACAGAGTGGGCTATCATCTTAAATTATTGTACAGTTATATGAAAATGTGTGTGGAGGGGAGTGGGGATTGCACCAACTATCAGCCAGCAGTTTCAGAATCTGGTTCTTGAGGTGAACTGCAATGCGGCAGGTGGATGACCAACCCTCCGTACCAAAAGGCCGGGGACAAAAGGGACACTGACTCGAGTAAAGGTGGTAAAGAAATTGAGATTTTACTTACAACAACTTGTGCAGGATGACAAAAAGCTCTTGAAACCGCAGTTAAACAGCAAGTACACAGCAGAATAACAAATAATAATGGTGATGATGACGAAGTACTAACAATGATTACAAATGCGGGAACAAAAGGAAAACTGTTGCTCGAGAGCTCAATGTGTTTGACATGTGTGGTAACGAGTATATAATAATAGTAAACGAGCTAGGGGACACAGGCTCCGGGAAAGGGTGATCAGCCCTCTCCAGAGGCTTGTGTGGAACCCCGAGTCGCTGCACTCTGGCGCGCTGTCTCTTTTATTAACTCCTGCGCCAATCAGAATACGCTGCTGGTGTCAGGTAGAGGAGTGTAACTGCCGGCCGTGCAGCCACACGCCTCATGCAGCCTCTGATTCGCTAAGGTCGCCTGATCACGCGCCTGTCAGCCCTGTGATCATGCATTTTCCATACACCGAACACAACTCACTCTCGTGCCTCACATTAGTCTGGCATGTGGGCTGGCGTTTGGTCACCTTTTTACTCAGACAGTTCTAAATGTCCCATAGCATTTTTGGGAATTAAATCCTTTAGGTTAGAATGATTTTCTGGTTTCAGGTGGTGCATGCTGTCACCATGAGCTCCCTTCCACTTTTTTTAGGTGCAGGTTTTTTGGACACTGGGATCTTCTGGTGTCAACCCCCTCCCACACCCCGTGCTGCTAATTAGCAGCACAGGGAATGTTTGCATGTGCGGTGCACGTGATGTGTGGCACCACAGATGAGTCTGTGGCACTGCATGTTTCACACTTGTCTGGATGCATCTATGGAGATTCCAAGGGCTTGATTCATCTTTCAGTGAAGTCAGTGGGAATCTTCTCAATAGCTTCAAGGGGTATAAAAACGTGTAGGAAAAGGCCTTGTAGCATTGGTTCCCAACTTCAGGGCACAAGCTAAATCAGGGTCGCGGGAGGTCCTCAGTAGGGTCATGAAGTGCCTCACACGCACACTCATGTGCATGGCCTGGGAGAAGTGGGCAGGGGGGGTGGGGCCACTGTGCAGAAAGGAGGCAATGGCGGCTCCCCCACCCCTGCCTCTGCGCTGCTGCTGCCACTTCACTCCCAGCAGCCCCCACGCCATCAGGTCAGGAGGTCCTATTGGTGGCCAATTTAGGTTTGCAGCAGAAAAGGGTTGGGAGCCACTGCCTTATAGAAATTTAGACAAAAGGTTATACCTAAACTAAAAATGTAAAAGAATAAGATTTCCATTAGCAAAAAACACCATAATCTTGAATTACCAAGAGGATAAATCCAAATCTGCATGGATTAATAGAAGCCCTTCTATTCACTTCAGGGGCTTTAGATCATACTCCATGTTCTTTTCTCTTGTGGACTTCATGCTAAGAGAAGCTTTTAAAAGCAAGTACGTTTAGGAAGGGATTAAAACAATGAAAATGTTGATAAATAAAAGATACAAACTCCTAGGAATTGTAATTGTTTTTTCTAAGTGACAGGAGACTCTTCCTCCAGATATTAATTATGCACTCAAGCTGGACAATAGAGTCATGTGAACAATTTGACCTCAGAAAACATTGTCAGAGATTTTTGCTTTTAAATTCTCTGGCTATCACCCCTGGTTAGATGTATTTTAGAAAAAGGCAAGCTTATTTATAGATTTGCAATATACATAGTTTTTAATGATCAAATTATAAATAAAATCCTTGCTAAGCTACTCCATTAATTATATTTGTCAAATCGAGTTCTTGCTTGTCTGCAACCTGATTGAAGTTATTTAAATGGTATTATTCTTAATTATTTTACCAATAGTATTTGTTAACGTTTGGATTTATAAGTAATTTGTAACTTGCTTGTAGTGAATTGTCTACTAGATTTTCACTGTTCTGTTCTACATTATGTACTATGTCCATCCCCATGCTATCTTGCCATCAGAATTCACTATTCAATCTGTTTGTTTGGTTTACTAAGACAAATGGCAGTTTCTGTTCTCAGTTGAAATAATCTAAAATGAATACTTCTAGTAGGAATGTTTGTTTGCTGAAAAAAACACCGTTATTCTTATGACCAAAAGCTCCTCCCCACATATTTGTATATACAAATCATGGTCTCTCAAACATTTACTTATACATGATCGGAAAGTGGTTGCAGCTCATTGCTGTTAAGTTTCACAGATTTGTGAATAAATGAAAGCTCTTGCCCCAACACTCAAATAGTTCTACTGTGCAATGACCGTCTGATCCAAATACCCAATCATACCTGCCTCATTTCAATGACCCTCACCTATTTTGCTTATACAAAGCTTGCAGTATCATGCATTTATTTGTATCCTTCTAAAAGATTTTCCCCTCAGCACTACAATCCCACTCACTGGGCAACTCCCTTGAGATTGTATTTTTTTGTGAAAGATCCAGTATTAATGCAATTAAACCCTGTGGAATATGAGGGAAATTAAGCCAAGAATCTGTAAAACTAAAAATTAAAAAAATAACGACAGCAAGCTACAGAAAGAATATTTTTCATGGGCTGAGTTTAAAGTCTAAAATAAAATAGAGTTAGAAATGTATAGTTTAATGCTTTTTAAGTAAGCAGAATAAATAAACTCCCATTTTCCTTATTGACTGTTAATCACAATAATATAAGACTTACTTGATTTCATCTTTGTTCTTTTAATATTGATATTTTCATTTTAGTTTATTGACTAGGAAGCATTGAGTTTTCTGGCTGGAGCTTATTATGTAAAGAAAGCATAAAAGGACTCATTACTTTTTAACTGCTAGCAGAGAAGGAAGCAGAATTCATGTATTATTTTTAGTAAGCACAGCATTTAATAGCACTAGCATTTCAAACAATTGATTATTAGTATCTAAAACTATACCATATAACATTAATAGATTTTATGTAGTGTATAAGACTCTATTTAACTTAAATATCTCTGTGTGTGTATATTATACAATAATAAGTTATTATTATTCAAATAACATCAGTTATTAACGCATTTTCAATAACTTCTAAACCTAATGTCCTTGGACCCCAGTTCAGACAAGTATTTAAGAGCACACTTAAATTAATCTGCACGTGCTTACATACCAGTGATTTTATAGATAAGCATCTGTTGAAATGCTTTGATGAACAGGGATGGATTTAAGCATATGTAAGCATATGCTTAAGATGCTTTGCTCAGCTGGTGCTTTAAAGGATAGATTTTTGAGAGTTATAAATCAGAGTAGGAATGCAGTATATAACTGCCTTTGAAAGTCTACCCCTAAATGTCCAACCCAACAAACCCTTTGATTACCCGTGTTAGTAAAATTAGCTCACCTGAGTCAAGATTTGTTAAAAAAGGCCTGAAAGTAAAACAGGAAAATAAAAACCATAGTCAACAGAATTAGAACTTCCCCTTTCTAAAGCTGGAAATTCCCAGATTTTCCAAGTGTCTGTCTTGTTCCAATTGAGATTTCTTTTCATGGGGCTGCCTAAATATTACATAGGTTTGAATACAAGATTTGAAGGAATTTGTTTTAACCACACAGTAATTAAAGCAGTAGGCTAAAGAAAGAAAGAGAGTGAATTTGCCTTAGGGCTTAAGGTCCTTGAATACCAACTTTACCAGAGACTAAACACTGCAAACCACTCTGCTGGTAATGGATGGGCATTTTAAATGGGTAAATGATAAACAGTGATGAAGCATAATTGATGCTGTTTGTTGTGCATTCATTGATGAAATGCCAGCACAACTGAGTCAGTTCAAAATGACATGTTTATATGACATCAAAGAGCCTGTGCTGACTTTACATCATATCTGTGACAAATGTATATATTGATTCAGTGTTCGCCATTTAGACCTTCTCTGCTTACTTTTCATTGTAAAGAGAAACATTTGTGATTCTGCTCAAGCTGATCACTTGGTAAATATGTACAATGACTTGTTAGCAGTATGCACACAGAAAGTTGTTAAAAACCCTTCTGGGCCTGCAATAGTAAATATATATTCATACACAGAATGACTAAAGTGCTGCTTCTTGTTGTTTCAAGGACAGATGCAATCACAGAGAAGCCAGTACAGTAGTAGGACATCACCATGTGCTAAAGCCAAGTATTTGAAGTGAACACAATTAAAAAAAGCCCCCAAAACTAGTTCCCACAAATTTCTGATCCTCAGGAAATACTCAGATTTGTTTTACTAGATGCCAGTAATTGCTTTGGGAAGGTGGGGTGTGGAACCTGAGCAGCAAGACAGAAAAGAAACTTACCATATTTACTCAAGTATTAGATGAGGTTTTTTTCCCCTAATCAGCATGGGGGGAAAAACTCCTCTTCTTATATTCACGTGCAAGGAACCCTCATTAAACACATTGTCTATCATTAAACTGCTGCCAAAAGCAGCACGTGCTCAGTAATGAAAACCAACTATGAAGTTGATTAAATGCAGCCAACATTGAGCATGACTATAATACACTGCCAATACTGGGAAAACATACTGATGGGAGCTTTTTCTTTCTTTCTTTCTTTTTTTTTTGCATGACCCTTAAAAAAATGGGCAATTGCTCCCCCAGGAGAAAAAGGGCATCAAGCCTGGAGGTGCTGTAGTACCAGTACCAGGCAAGTACTCAGAGACATCAGAGCAAGCTCTGACCCCCTTCCCCTAGTGCTAAAAATGTTGATAGGAACCTACCATAAAAATAGGTTAGTGCAGCCTCTTTTTTAAGGTCATGGTGAGCTACTGTACTGAATAGATTTCAACTTCCTCATTACTCCCACAGCTGAGCTGCGCCTTTCTTTCCCATTTCTAATGATTCCTTTTTCTTCATCAGCTTTAAATGTCTGGTAAACATCAAATGGGATCCCCAAAGATTTCATCCAGAATCCCTCTGTGAGCCCGGCTCAGCCTGTTGCATATGATTAGTGTGGTCCTGTTCCCCTTGAGATGGAGCTGGACCAGATTGCCCTGCAATCTATCTGCATATATTTTTTGGAGGACTCCAGGACCTGTGACAAGAACACCTGGTTCCAGTCAGGAGTGGGGGGCTAATTAGCACAAGGCACCTTGGGGGTGGCATTTGGATTACACATACCTATGGAACAGTGCTGAGCTATGGGGTCACTATGGTTTGAAATGCTGTTGACTCTGTTAGGGCCAAGCCCAATGACCTCTACGGTAAACCATGAGCCTTTTGGCTCTGGACTTATATTATGCATAGTTCGTACCATGCATAAGTAAGTGCAAAAGTGTTGCTTTAAAATGTGTTTATGGAGTATCTGTGTTAAAACTGGCAGCAGTTTGAAAAAGGTAAAATGCATTAATTTGGGATGAACCAAGTCTATAAGTACCCATAGTATGAAGTCAGTGTTTTCAAATTTGCTCTTTACTTCCATGTGCTCAGGGAACCAGGGTCTGACAGTAAAGTACAGGAGGGGAGCAGTAACAAGGGGCTACCTGATTTCTCCCCTTCCCCCACCCCCGCACTGACTTATTTTCCTTGTTGTAGCAGTAGATGGGGAACAAATTCAAGACAAACATCCAATAATTAGATTTTATACCTGGAAAATTCTAACAAATGTATACATTTTCCACACATAGACTCTAATTATTGAGGGGATCTGCTATTTAGGGATGCCTTATATTTGAGCAAATATGTTATACTGGAAGCCATAGGCAAACCTCCTCTAACAGCTTCCTTGCTCTTTTTGCTGATTCATTAGCACAGCTCCACATGTCCAACTGTTTGAGTGCTGACCACATAAGCACTGTGGCTAAGTGAAAAAATGAAAAATACTGTAGTAAGTTATTCCTGATGCATTTCACTATTGTCAGAAACATTTGATCTTTCTTTTTCTTATTGTAATGACTTGGCACATGCTCAAATTTATCCAGCATTCATGATGATTCACTCTTATATGTTGTGGAGAGTCCAGTAGAGAGCAGCAAAAATGGTTAGGGAGCTGGGGAACGTGACTTTTGAGGAGAGGTTGAGGGAACTGGGTTTATGTAGTCTGAAGAAGATAATAATGAGGGGGTTGAAGGTAGCCTTCAGCTTCCTGAAGGGTGGTTCCAAAGAGGATGGAGCTATACCATTCTTAGTGGTGGCAGATAACACAAGAAAGAGCAATTGTCTCAAGTGACAGCAAGGGAAATTTAGATTAGATATTAGAAAAAGCTCTCTCACAAGGAGGGTAGTAAAGCACTGGAACAGGCTATGCAGAGAGGTTGTAGAATCTCTATCCTTGGAGGTTTTTAAGATCTGGCTAGACAAAGCCTTGGGTGGGATAATCTTGTTGGCGATGGTCCTGCTTTGAGCAGAGGGTGGACTAGATGACCTCCTAAGGTCCCTTCCAACCATAATTTCCTATGATTCTGTGATTCCTTCTGTTAACTTTATGAAATATTAAGTATGACTCAATTTACCTGTTTCAAGTTTTTTTAGCTTGTTCCATAACCTCAAGAAATTAAATTTGTTTCCAAAGACACTTGCTGGGAGTGAGAAGCAGACATCAATAGATCAGTGTGTATGTCACAAATCTATTTGTGGTTGGGTGAGTGGACTCAATGACACTTGAATACCTGACACTGGATACGTGAAAAGTAATAGAACCATGGGGCAATTTACATATGCTTCACGGATGAGTAGGGTGCTTTAATTAGAGCGCCGTCACCATCATTTTGAAGCATGGGGATACTGACACATGAGACACAGAGGCTGCTGGAGCGCACTAATTAGCATGCTCCAGCAGACTCGATTAATCAAGTCTGTTCTGATACACTGTAATTACAGCACATCAGAGAAGCCTCTCTGCATGTCTACAAGCACCCATGATTCTCAGCCAGGATTAAGTGGTACTCTGGAGTGCCTTGAGATCCTTTCATGGATTCTACAGGACACTACATAATGATAGCACTGTTAGGTGAGCAAACATGATTCATAAGTTAAACCCAGAGATTTCAAATAGGAATTCACAGTGTTAAAAACATTTTGACCTGTTGTGGTCTTTCTGAGTTCTTTGCAAGAGAAGAATTTCACTTTTTTTTTTGCAGTAAAAGAATGAGTGAAAACTTAGAGCCAGTGTTTTCCCAGGGATGCCCCAAGTCTAAAAAGGTTGAGAAGTACAGTAATAGAACAAGAAAACTTGCTTTATCAAGCAGGCTGGTAATAAGACAATGGCTAACCTAAAAATGGAGATCATTGATACAGAAAGCCTACACATGAGAGAGAAAGAGAGAGGCCTGTAAACAGTTTCAATTTATCTATGGGACTAGTGAAGCAGGAAAAAGGCTGCACAGGAGGGAAAGACACAGATGTACACTCTACTTTGGAGGCAAAGCCATGTGCAGGAGGGGGAATGCAAGATTCCTTAGAGGACTCTTACCTACACCCAAATGCTGAAAACTGGCAAGAAAACAGATAAGAGGAAAATTTGTATCGAAGGGTTTACTCCACCTGGATTTGTATATTTCTTTTGCCAACTAACGTAGAGAGCAGATATGTAAGAACTTTTACAAAGTGTCTTTCTTTTTGCTCTTAATGAATTGCATGTCTCTTACAAGTGAAATGTAAACCTAGAATTCTGGAAAGCATTATTTGTAGATGACTGGGGACACTGGGAGTCCTCAAATTGAATGGTCTAATCTCTCTAAAGGTGTCATGGACAGAACCTGCACCAAAGAACTGTATGAGACAGCCCAAGGACAAGCCAGTTCTGCAGCCTGTCCCAGACAAGCTTAAGACGTTCAGTTGGGCATATTTGGATCTGGATACAACAGCTACATAAATGTCCAGCCAGTGGGAGCTCTTCCAGAGCTGTGATGCTATATGACTACCTCTCCAAATTATTTGAAAAATTTATAACCCTAGGATGCATTTCTGATATCTCCGCATCTCTATTCTGGTATTACAGTTAGTTTCTTTTTATCTTAGGAGTCTCAGCTTCCTCCTGCAGTTATTTTCATATGCACCTCACAGTGGTATCTGAGTCCAAAGGGTCCCATGCAAGGCCAGGGTTAATACTGTCATTTTACTAAACAGCAGCCAACAGTATAAGAAGCCTTCATGTTCAGTTAGCAATGACTCTTGCTCTACATACTTCCAATAAGTACAGATGCCACCCAGTTACAAGACTGAAGTTTTATCTGGGAAAGAAAACAAGGTGCATTACAGTCCTTTCAAAGTATTTGTTTTTTGGTTTTGCTGAGACAGAATGAACCCAAAGGGAGAAAGGGTTGGGTTGGGAAATTCCCATTATCCTATTCGGGAGAAGTTCAAATGGAAGAGGAAAATAAAAATAAAATTAATAAATCAGAGACTAAATTTCCTTACTCTATATATAAAACGTAAGTTGCAGTATTAGAGATAGCAGTGGAAGCTGAGACTTAGGGCAATGAGGCTAGCTGTAATGGTAAGAAGCATGCTGGAAACTATGCAAACAAAGGAGAAGACATAGCTGTAGCACCACAGATGCTGAACATCTATGAAAATCTGTCTCTAGTTTCTACGTTGCCTTAATTCCAATGGTTGCCTCTTGGTTACTAGACACCCCATCACCAAGGGTGAGAAATTTGTCACAGTTGTGAGCCAGCTAGTTCAAAAAATGCAAAATATTGTGGCTTCTTTTGCTTACTAACAAATAGATAACATATTTAGGCCTGAGGGGGCATGCTGTGAATGGGGTGCTTGAGCATCTGTTTCCCCAGAGAATCTCACTATATTCCCAGTGAAACAGGGAACCAAAGTACAGCATTACACCACTCTGTCATATCACAATTTCCTGTTCATAGCTCCAGCTGTAGTGAATAAGGTGCACTCTGGTTAACTGTTTATTTCAGGTTGCTTATAGAAAAGTCAGACTGAAAGGGACATCAGAAGGGGACTTAATCCACGACCTTGCTCAAGGCACAATCAGCCCTGTCTAAACAGTCTCATTCAAATGTGTGATTTATGCTATGGATCTGTACAATTTTCAACTAAAAAGTGAATGAACAGAAATGAGAAAATATTGGGACCCTATCAAAAGCAAGTTAGTTTGCATCCCACTATTTCCTGCAATGAAATGCTACACTGGATAATAATTATACACAGAAGGTCCATGTCTTTCTGAGCAAGTTTGCAGACAACATGAAACTGGGAAGGACTGCAAACATATTTGAAGATATGAGCACAATTCAGAAGGATCTCGACAGATTGAAAAGTTGGGCTAAAGCCAACATGATGAAATTCAATGTGGACAAATGCAAGGTGCTTCACCTTGGGAAGAATAATCAAAAATGCAAATATAAAATGGGTGACTTCACTGGATGACAGCATTTGGGAGTCAGAAGATCATAGATTCAATAGGAGTCTGCAGTGTAATGCAGCTGCACAAAAAGCAAATGCAGTTTTGGCACTAATAGAAGCATTAGATGCAAGACATGGGAAGTGATAGTGCCTCTACTTGGCAGTAGTTAGGCCTCATCTGGAGAACTGTATGCAGTTCTGGGCTACACATTTAAAAAAGGATGTGGCAAAGTTAGAGAGAGTTCAGAGGCAAGCAACTATGATAAAGAACTTGAAAAACAAGTCATATGAGGTGAGACTGAAGGAGCTAGGCATGTTCAGCTTATGGAAAAGGCACTTTAAGAGGGGACATGATAGCAATCTTCAACTATTTGAAGGGTTGCCATAAAGAAGGAAAACACCTTTTCTTGTGCTGCAGAGAAGGACAGGGTCCAATTGCTTGAAGTTGCAGCAAAGTAAGTTTATATTGGATATCAGGAAAAACTTTTTCAGTATTTGAGTTGTGAGGCAGTGGAATAGACTAAGTAAGTTGTGTACTCTCCATTACTGGAGGTGTTCAAGAAGAAGTTGGACAACCACTGATGTGGGATGATCTGGGCATAGCTATGCCTGTTTCTAGTATGGATTTTTCTCATGGTTCTGGGCTTAGTTGTTTGCCTCCACTCCCTTTCTGCTACATGTGTCAGGGTATTTATAAGCCTCCCTCAAAGGCATTGGGTGTTGGCTACAGCTAAAGCTGGGGACTTTGAGGTGTGCCAATGCTTTTATTGACACCAAAACCAGAGGCTCCTGGCTAGACAGCCTTGCCCCTCTACTCAGAGTCAGACCTGAGGAAAGAATTTGAGGTCAGGAAGGAATTTTACCTCATGGTCAGATTTGTAATGGTTGTGGGGACTTTTGCCTTCCTTTGTGATGGGATGGAGGGGAGACCGTGGCCTTCTACCTGGCATCTTTTGAGCATATACTGACAACATTTCATAGAAGTAAGACATTGGCTGCCATGGTTCCTCTGTTTTACCTGTGGCAGGTTAGGTTGTTATGTCTGTATTGTGTCTGGGTTGATAGTAACCTTATGTCGAGTCTTGATTATTCATTGTATTGGATGGTTTGTTTAGGGTTGATCTTGACTCAGGGTGACCTTTGGAAAACATCACTAAATGGGTCCTCAAACAGCCATACTTCTCTATGATTCTCTATGGTACACATACAATGTGTATGGTTTTGTATTGGTGAAATAGATTCTCTCAAGAACTGCTTCATGATGGCTTTCTTCCAGGCCAGGTTAACCTAATTGTTGCAAGAAGTACCAATAACATGTGATTGGGCATGTATACACATGAACTTTACTATGCAGTAGACTAATGTACTGCACAGTAAAGCATCACCATCTACATGTGCATGGCACTTGGGCCAGTGTAGACTAATTTATAGCACCACTGTATAGTCTCATCAGACACAGGTACTATCTGATGGTGGAGTAAATTACTACGCTTAAATCCCAAATGGTGATGCTGGGAATAGTTTACTCCTGCTGAAATTGCACCAGAGTTTATTAAGTTGCATTAAGTGCACATGTAGGTGTGCCAATTGAGAGGGATCCCAGATAAAGAACCCTGGAAACTGAAGTCCTCTCCCTAACCGCATAAAACAGGGGTTCTTAAACTTTGTGCTACTGTAACCCTGAGTGCTGGATGGCAGTGACGTGGAATGGGGAGCTTGCATGTGGCAGTCACTGCCACCATCCACCACCCCACACCACCACCACACACTACTTTCTCACTCCACCGCAAAATCCACTGAAGAAGTTTCCCTGGTTAGCCTGCACTGAGGTCCATGTGACAGTGGCTACACTGAACTAGCAGAATCTGAACTAGTGAGTTTAAAGCTAGATTAAGGATGTTGACACAACACTTCACTTCAGGTACCCCCTGGGAAGTTTTTGGCCCCTTTTAAGTTATTTGTGACCCCTTGGGGGGGTCATGACCCACATTTTCAGAACTTGAACATAAAAGATACAGCATAGACCTGGAGTGGGCAATGTCCAGCCCATGGCAGACTCTGCTGCATGGCTGTGGCCAGTTTTCATGGAGACCCCCAGGAGTGGCAGGGCAGTGACAGCATGGGGCCAAGATTTCCATGGAGACCAGGCACAGCAGCACTGCACTATGTGCAGCTGGGTAGAGAGTTGCTCTGGGGCTGGGATCCTACAGTGGTGACACCATGGTCTGGAACCAGGGCAGAGGTGTGATCCTTTGACTGTGACCCCAGGCAGGGGCGTGACCCTGCCCTGGCTCTGGACCACACTATTACTACCACATAGGGTGACCACCCTTCCCTAATTGGGTGAAACAGTCCTGGAATAGAAACCTCAGGTCCTGGTTCTGAGCTGCATGACTCCAGGACAGCATTGATCCGTATTTGCAGCATTGTGCAGGGATCCACAGAAAATGATGGGTTTCCCTTTGTAAGGGACTGCTGGGAGCAGGACACAAGGGGCGCCACATGCATGTACGCACCTGCACACATGCGCATGGCTGTGGGTACAGCCAGACAATATAGAGAGCAGCTCCCTGTAGGTAAGTCTGTGGGGTAGAGGAGGCATGGAGGAGCAGATTGAGGCCCCCACAGTGAGGGAGGGAGTGGAGCAGGGGCTGATAGGGCCAGGGTGGTGCAGGGGGTTGGGGCGTGAAGTGGGATGGAGCCATGGGTGGCTCATCCAGGGGGTAAGGGCTGACTCACTGCCACTGTGTACACCCCCCAGGAGGGTGGGGGGCATGTGGTCCCCCAGACTTGTGTGTGGGGTGGAGGTGGATGTGGGCTGCCCACTGCTGGCTAAGGTCTCCACACCCTGCTGCCCTATCCCCATGAGCCCTGTGCCTCAATAGTGACATGCCCCTTGCCCACCCAGCAAGGTATGGGGGTGACATATGGGGTGACATATGTATGGAGTTGTGTCCCCCACTGCTGCTGGGACAGCATGGGGCATGCAGCCAGCACAGGGCTCCTGGGGGAAGAGCAACAGGGCAGAGAGCCCTGAGCCCACATCCACCTCTGCTCCACTTTGGCTGTGCTACCAGCAGAGGTTGTGGGGGTATGTGCCCTGCCTTTATATTTTAAAAAGGTGGTTACGCTACCACCACAAGTTCCCAGCCCCGGAGCAGCTTCCCACCCAGGTGTGCAGCCTTCCAGCGCTGCTGGGGCCGATCTCCGTGGAAACCCTGGATCTGAGCTGTCACAGCCTTGCCACTTCTGGGGTCTCCATGGAAACCAGCTGCAGCAATGTGGGCAGGGGCTGCTGGGAAATGGAATCTGTCTGCCTGCTGGATCTGTCATTTTGCCCAACCCTGGCATAGACAGAATTCTCCAGACTGTACCACTAATATATCTAAAACTAATATGGAAAAGGCCAACTGTAACAGGGGGCCTGTTCAGGGTCCATCTACTGACAGCCCTGCCCACCTGTACTGGGCCAAACACCTGCCTCCTCTCCTGACATTCCTTGTTGTTAATTAATGATCCTAATTAGGTGGGAGGCTGCCCATTTCTTTCCCTGATTCCAGGGGGCGCTATCTGCAGCTCTGTTTATTCCCTACACCACAGCCCAAGCCTCACAGATGGTATTTATAACTTCCTCTTTATGTTGGGGTCTTGGCTTCTGTGGGCTTATCCCTTCTTTCTCTAGCCAGGCCTCTCAGTCAAGAACCCACTAATCAGGGCTTGACTCCAAGGCTCTAGCTCTCAAAAAATCTCACTTGGGCTCCTGTGCCCCTTTTGGCACTGGGGTCTGCTCACCCCTGAATACTGTGCTCTCTCTGGCACTGGAGTCCCCATACTGCAATGGGCCTCCTCAATGAGGCCTCTTCCTTCCCCAAATAGCCTCAGCCCCATCCTCTGATTATTAACATTCAACGCAAAAGACAGGCTTCTAAGCCGTATAATGGAAAAATGATAATAAAGAAATGAGAGAGGCAACATGCCTGTTTACTTTAGATGATCATACTTCTGGCTTACATCATGGCATAGTCTTCTAAAAGAGACTGTGGCCATGGCACTGTAGTCATTGTGAGTCCCCCTTTCAGCTGTTCCCCTAGCCTTCTCCATGTGCCATTTGTAGGATCCCAACCTTCCTCTTTCTGTCACCTGACCAGCTGGCAGGGCTTGAGCCTGAAGCCCTACTTGACCGGCCAGCCATGACTGGAAGGTTTAGTCCTTCTGGGAGAAGTGTGAAGAGACCAGACTAGTAACTCAGGGTTGGGGTAGGGCTGAGCAGGATCGGGGTGGGGGAGCAGGGGTCTCTGCATGGGGGTGAGGGTTAGGATGGGTAGGGCTAAAAATAGCTTAGTCAGGGTTGGGAGGGGGCATGATTAGCACAACTTTGGGGATGGAGTGAGCAGCTGGGCTTTTCCAGCCTCAGGACTGCACTGTGAATGTGTGCAGGCATTTGAGAGTTTGGGTCAACCCAATCTTGATCAAAATTAGGCACCTACTCAGATGATTGTGCATGCTTTTTTTGCTTGATTTAACACTTCTGAATGTCTTCACTGATGAGCATTTAGATATACCAAACCAGAGTTAGGTCAATCTAAATGTAACAGCTTTATGTACCATACAAGAAATTGTTTCAGTCTGTCTCTGTCCCTACTCCACTTGTTCACTCTGTCTGGTTCCATTTTCTCCTCTGGTTCCTGTCTTCTACCCACATCATTCAGGCCTATCCAGGCATCTCTTTACTCTCCTCCCACTTACTTGCACACTTATATTCTCTTCTTTGTAATACTCTTAAGCCAAACCCAAACTTTTACGCCACCCCGCTCTTCCCCTCCACAACCCCAGCCCTTGAAGACACAAGCCACATGCTCTTCCAAACCTGGCTATTACCTGTGGGAATAAAGCATCTGTTATTCTCTTTTACTTTTCTGCCCTCATCTTTCATTCCCTTTCACCTGAATACTCCAAGATGAATGAAACCTATCTCTTTGTATGTCCTTTCATTTGCCCTTCACTTTCTCTCTCTCAGAGGCAACCATGTGCCAAGCCTGGTTTCCCACCCTCCTTTTTCCTGCCAGTCATGTGATAACCTTTTTAAAATAATTGGCCCCTACATAATTACTTTCTTATGGCCCCCAGTGAGGTTATCCCTAGAGGTAATCATGGTAGCAGGCAGTACCCATGCCAGCATGAACTCTGTTTGGGTTGCAAAATCCACCCAAGAAGTTTCCCTGGTTAGCCTGCACTGAGGTCCATGTGACGGTGGCTACACTGAACTAGCAGAATCTGAACTAGTGAGTTTAAAGCTAGATGAAGGATGTTGATACAACACTTCAATCACAGCAGCAGATGCAGAATGGTACAGACATAAATGCAGATTAACAACACTTCCTGAATGCGATTATACCTTTTTCTGGAAAATGCACACTCAACAGCAAGGTTGAGGAGCAGTAACAAAAACAGCCCATATTGCCTCCCTCTCCCTAGCTAGAGATGTGAATCAGTTCATTTCATGAACCCAGTGGATGCACTCATGCTATTTCCTTAGCCTGATGCATGGAAGAGACCTTAGAGGGGTGCCAGACCTGCAAGGACCTCTGGAGCTCCTGATCTGAAGTGAGACATGGAGGAAGTGAAAGGCATGGGGTCTAACCCACTCACTCCTTTAACATTACCAGGGTCCACTATCTTGCTGAGTCAACTTGGCTTCATTCCCACTGGGAAAATGAGAAGTAGAGGCCATTTGGAAGGAGAACAGTTTTTGATAGTAAGAGTTATCTAGCTTTGCTTACAAAGAACATTAGGAGGAGGAAGTAGTTTGTGTCACACCTTGCTGAGAAGACTTCTGTTAAGAATAATAAACAATCCTAAAAAAAGTTCTTTAAGGAAAGTTGCTTTATAAGTTTTAGTTCTATGGAAAGTT
This sequence comes from Caiman crocodilus, assembly GCA_030014935.1. Lineage (NCBI taxonomy): Eukaryota > Metazoa > Chordata > Crocodylia > Alligatoridae > Caiman > Caiman crocodilus. Next base: position 59,322,360 of record JAGPOW010003685.1, read on the forward strand.
TTAGTGGCCTTCATTATAGATCATAGAAAACGAAGGCTGGAAGGGACCTCAAGAAATCTTCTAGTCCAGCCCACAGTCAAACCTTGGTGTTATTAGCACCATGCTCTAACCAGCTGAGCTAAACAGTCACCACTGAGCAAAATGGCATTATTTTTACATTAAGAGAATTTGGGACTTATTTTTAAATGGATATGTTAATAAATCTGGCAACCTGTGTCAAACTTTTTTTTTTGTAACTTGATATAAATGATTAATTTACTAGCAAATTCTAAGAACAACTTGGAGCCCACAGAGTAAGTGCAATAAGTTTGAGGAAGATTCATGTGTTCTTCATATGTTGCAAACTGGTTCAGTTTCTGCTTTAAGTTCAAATCAGTTCAGCCTTGGCTAAATGAAGTGCAAGCAGCACTTTCATGGTGTGCTGCAATGGCTAAGTACAATGGGATCTACTAATGGGGACAGGATTTCCACCCTAACTTGGAATGCCTTTGCCTTTGTGTGCCTGGCCAATAGCTAACAATATCTGAACATGCTGTAGGTTTCGTCTTTATGGTTCAATAAATAAACAGAGAAAAGATTTTCAACCTGCTTTATATTATTTCTGTCTCCTATTATGTTTTATTTTTCTTTTCCTTTTTTGCCTTTGCCAGCCATAGTCTTTTGTCTGGCAAGGAGAAAATGTAACTGGCTTCTGGCTACCAGCGCAGCGAAGTTATGATATTTCTTTTCAGTCAGAAAGCAGAGATTTGTGAGGGCAGAGATTTTTGAGTAAAAAACCATCACTTTTCACATGTCTCAAAATTTGTTCACAACTATCTCACTGGCTTTTGCATTTTGTTTTGACTTTGTTAACCTTTTCTTTGTTGTTAAACATATTTATGATTATCATCTACAAGGAATGCACAAAACATATAGCATACTGGAGGAAAGAATTATTGCTGCTAGAATATGTAACGTGTGCATAAAATTCTGTAATTTTATCCTCTCTTCATTGATACATTGCACTCTAAACACTGAGATTTTAAAACATTAGTATTTATAAATATATATTTTAAACAGTTTAGGATTGTGGCAATGGATTGGGAATTAGGAAATCTACGTTCAATTCAGGTTCAGCTGTGTAAACTTTCCCTGCACCTCAATTCCGTATCTCTAAAATAGGGATACACTACTTATTTCCTCTTCCCCCATTTATTGTGGGTGGGAAAGTTGATACAACAAAATGGAGATATCATTCATAGCATGTTACCACACCTGTGCTACCTTAATCTTGCTATTGAGCCATTAATGGCTTATCAAGTCACTTATAGCTTAAACTTCCTTTGACTTCCCCAAAACATTCAACAGGTGACAATGTGCTGGCAGTGGGTCTTGAGGCGAGCCTTGAAAAGATGGCAGGAATTTATTCATCTAAAATAAATTATAAATTTATTTCAATTTGCTTCAGTACTGGAGTGCCATCTGCACCATAGTCAAACATAGTCTGAGTGATTTCCCAAAATCACTGACTGGGCTAATTCTTCTTTCAAAACTTGCTGGTGGATTTTAAAAAGTTGAGCTGTAAAGTCATCCACTATCTATGAGCTGTATGGTGCTAGCAAGAATGTGCTCCAGGAATCCTGCATCATGGCTAGTAGCATTCAAAAGCAAATTAAAATATTGTTGGACAGCATAGGCTTGCACAAATAGAGCCCTTGGCATTGCAGATGGGAGCAATGTGAAGGGAGCATAGTTCATCGTATCAGATGCACTGGAATCCTTTTTGGTCCTCATCAGAAATACTTCAAAGAAGCACTGCATTCATAGCAATTGCTGCTATGCCCTGCGTTAGCATGGGCAGTAGCAGCACTGCACACACAGTGACAGCAGCTTTAGCATAAGTCAGCCACTACTCTGAACAAGTGGGAGCCTGCAGGGAGAGGGAGATTGTATAATCAACAAAATTATGCCCTGCACACTCACCCTTTGCCTTAGAGTGCTAGCTGGGGTCTCTCAATGCTTCAGCCCCTTGAGCAGTGAGTGGGGAAAAGCCTAAGACTGTGCAGGCAGGGTGGGAGTTAAACCCCTCCCTAATCAGAGCATCCTGCTGGGGCCTGGCCATGCCCCCACCCAGCTCAAAACTGTGGAAGGGAAGGGAGGGCTGTTTTAGTGCCCCCCTAGTTTGTAGCCTGAGCCACTGCAGGCATGTGGCTGCCTTTCCTCAGTTCAGAGGGAATGTCTGTGCAGCTACAAACTGATTCAGTCTAGGCAGGTTAGACTAAACCGTGACAATTGAATCAATTCAGGATCAGGCTTTTTCAATGTCTGTCCCTACCCAGTGGAGTGATGAGAGAGGGAACTCACAGTGAACTTGCATTGTCTAACTGTGATCAATGCAGCAGCCTATGGGCAACTAACCCTGAAGACTGGGTGTTGTCTTCCCTGATTTAACAGCAGCATATGACACTGTCTAGCATGCCAGTCTTGTGAAAATATCAGGAATTCTGCCACAGTGGACCACTCTTCTAGTCAAACTATTACTACATGGTTGATGCTTTAAAGTCTACCTGGCCAACCAAACTAGCTCCTGGAGACATCAAACCAATGGCCTCCATCAGATCAGTACTGGTGCCTTTCCTTCTTAACCTGTATATTAATGACCTGCTGTGACAACCTCATGGAAATTTATGCTGATGACAGTGCCTTTGTCACCCAAGCTCATGACTTTCAAATGTGGAACTCACACTTGATAGAGACATGGGACTGATGTCAGAGTATTGCCTAAAATGGTGCCTCAAACCAAATATCTCAAAGACTATCTCAAGAGTTTTCCATATGCCATAGGTGATTAGTGCTGCCTTAATCAACGACCAGTCCCACCGATGGGTGGGGGGGTCCCCCCATGGCCGATACTGCCAAATTGTGGGGGGCTATGGTCAATATTGCAGACCAGGGGGATGTCAATTGGCCGGCATTTACAGGGGGGGCAACAGCGCTCCTGCCTGTCCCCCCTGCCCATCACCTAAGCAGTGAGCGCAGCTGGTCAGGGAGTGCACTGGCACATGCACCCCTGTGCACCCCCTATGCATCACCACTGTCATATGCATAATGCCAGCACTAATCATAAACTTAGTATCAGCTTAAGCGGTCACTGTTTCAAATTCAAAACCCACCCAATTTATCTTGGACTCACCCCTGACTGGACTTTAACTCACAAACTACATCATCAGAAAACTGCTAATGCCTCTATGTTATGTTCATCTGCTCTTGCACTGTGTTATTCAGTTGCAGAATATAGTACCCCTTTATGGCCTTGTTTATCACGCAGAAAACTAGTAGACACCCAGCTGCATGCTACATTGGATCTTGTATCAGGCAAATTGCACCCCACTCTGCTCCACTCCCATGGTTACCAGTCCTCAGTAACATTGCTCTCCTTCATCTTCGCTGCAAAAATGCTGAAGTAAACCTACTAGCTGGACTCCATAATAATCAGTGGCAATGTGTAGGGGGTGCACGCAGGTGCATGTCCACTCCCTGAGTGTGATGGTACACCCCATACAAAAAGATGCTGCTGCCACTACTAGCACCATTGGCAGGCAGTCAGCAACCATCTCTGGGCATCTGCAGGCCACAGGTAGCCACTTGCCACCCTCCCCCCACCTCCAACAGCACCAGCAGCATCTGCAGGAGTTCCCTGTTCACTGCTGCTGTGCTTCCGCTGCCACCAGCACTACCATGCCCTTCCCCAGCCACTGGAGGCACACATTGTTCATGATGATAATCCTATGCTGCCAGTTCAATGGGAAATATTCTACCCACCAATAGCTTGGCTCCCTTCAAGATATCCAATATGGTCCACTCTTTCAAAATGCTTTGACTTTTCCTTGCTTACTCGATGGCATGAAAAATAGTTAGCATAAGCACCAATCAGTTACCACATCATCTCTGACCCTACAGTTGGTCAACCAGCATTTAATGGTTGAGCCTTATCTCATGAGCCTTATCTCATGCTGTTATTGGGCACTTCTCAACCATTTTCGAACTGGACAGGGTCACTGTGCCTGAAACCTATACCAATGGGGCCTTCACAATGACAACAAATGCCCTTGTAGACAAGTTCAAACCACGTCTCACATTGTTGACCAATGTCCATTTACTATGCTACCTGATGGCCTTCAAGCTCTTCACACTAGTGAGGACGCTACCTTAAAATGGCTGAAACAATATGCAGAAACTGCATATATTAAATAAATAAAAGGGCAACAAAAGTACACAGACCACATTGTTGTCATTTGCCTACATACACTACCATTGCTCTTGCCTGTAATATAGTCATCTCTTGGCTCCTACCTTGCTATTCCTTCTGGTGAACAGGACTCCTCATCTAAACTCTTGCAGAGTGCCCTGCCACTAAACTGAAAGCTTCTTGTGTGTGTGGCTTTTTCCATTTCCCTTTATCTGTACACAGTAGAAATATAACACTCCTACTGAATTTTTAGATGTTTGGCTATGCCAGAGGCCATGAGATTTGGCCTAATGAGAATATTTACTAATGGGTTACAAATAATTGTGCATGTTGATATGTAATTGTTAATATGTCTGTTGTTATTGATTAAATAAGAAGTAAGATGTTTCCTGTTTTTTTGCATGGCAGTTAGCCTATTAATTTCTGGCTGCCTGCAGCATCTCTGAATCAACTAGACTGAGCAACTGCCAGAGAAAGTTTGGCCATGCCTTCCTCAAGTGAAGGAAGTATACTCATGAAATGATCCCATGAAATGGAGACATAACAAATGTTTCAAATTTGATTTGGTTTGGAGGGAGAACCCTGTACCAAAATATGTTTGGTATCTTAGATTCTACCTGGACAGCTATTTTTGAAGAGCGTTTGGGTTTATCAATTTTTTGCTGAAGCTTGAATTCTTCTTCCCAAAACCATAGCTGGGATTTGATATTCTGTATGACCAAATTCTTATTTTTTTCTTAAGGAGGATTGTGCCAAAAACCATCCATTTTAAAGAGTTATGTTTATGCAAGTAGTACAAATTAATAAAGATGAACACCAGATTTGTTTGCAATTTGGAAGGAGGACAGAACTCTCTTATACTCTGGGTATGAGCACATAAGGGTAAGTGGGTGATATGCTCCCCATTACTCCTTTCCAGTATGAGGCAGACAGAGTGGTGGAGAAGTGTGGGAATGGAGATAGTGTTAATTCTACTTCTGTTACTCTTTGTTCAGCGCAGTCCAATAGCCTGAAGATGCAGTAATCAGCTGCTGGGAATAAGTACGTCCTCTAACCAGAGCAAGGAGATCAGTGTGACTCAGAGGTACGGCTCAGCCACAGTGCCTCTTGGGGCTACTCACTTCAGGGTCACATAATTTACCCATCAACCATTGCTCAGTACTTTGTATAAAGTCCCAAAACTATTTTGATGCAACTCAGGCATATCATATCAAGCCCTTTAGCATTCTTAGCTTTCATTCGGCACAAACAGGATTACATGGACATGTGCAGATTTACTTTGCTATGAAGTAAATTTCCCATCTTGATACACAGGGATTCATGTTCATTTTTGCATATGCTTATTAAAGCAGTCTATCTAAAACCATGTGTGCATGTTGAACTTCAGTCACTGTGAGTAACTGTGATTTCAATGGCACTACTCCAGGTAATAAAGTTAAGCATGTGTATAACCATTTTCAGGACCAGAGCTTAATAGGAAAATAGGCTAGTGCTAAGAGTTGTATAAACAAATGACAAGCTCCTGAAATCTAGCACATGGAAGGAAGGTAGACCCTGTCTTTCAAGTGTGTGTGTATCTGTGTGTAGGGGGCTGGGAGAGGGTTGTAAAGATATGGGGAGGTGTTTTTATTGAATAATCCAGTGATTCATCCTCCCAGGCTCCTTTTCCAATGTTCAAGTTTGTATTCTGACTCAGCTTCCTATAGCCTCTGCTGTATAGAGGAACAGCTACCAGCTTTGTGTTCTGGGGGAAAAAAGTGCCATAGAAAGAACAGAAGATTTAAAAAAAAAAAAGCAGCACAGGGATGCTAAATACTTCTAAGGTTGCAGAAGCAGCATATGCACTATAGACTGTGCAACTGCTTCATGATGAATCAAACTCTTTGTTTGTAATGATGAAAGACACTGTAGGGTGGGGAGAAATGCTACTGTGTATGCCAGCCTTAACACACGATTTCATTCAGTGCTGTGGAGGATTAATATGGTATAAAATTACTGACATTACAACATACAGGAGATCTAATTATACTCCCCTAAGGGAAATGAGCATATTTCTGTTGAGAAAGCTTCATATTGTGCAGTATCACCCCTAATAGTGAGGGTGCAGGGAGATGCAGGTACCAAGCAGCACATTAATAATCAATATTTTAACCAACAAAAAATGTACCCTGAGAGATTATTCTGACTCCCTGAAAGATAGTCCAGACAGGGAGGGGAAAGGGCATGAGAAACCCTTCCTTTGGCATTGCTGTGAAGGATGCAACCTGATTCTTGTGCCTTTTTCTTGCTCAGGGAAGGGGATAATACTGCATCTGCCCCCAGTTCTAGACACCCTAAAGCAGACATTTCTGTCCCTAGCAATTAGGAAGTGGGTGCTGGAAGAAAGCAAAAGCCTCTTGCTGGGCATAATGGCAGCACTGGTGCATGCTTTCCTCAAGCGCCCCCAGGAATAGAATCACCAGCTTTCCACGACCAGCAGAGGAAGATTCTGCAGGAACCATTTCTCATGCACTGCTGATTTGCTCCTATTAGGCAATTGTAACATTAATAATCACAGTTGTGCAGAATACATGAAACAACTGGGTTAGTGGCACTCTCAAGGCTCCTACTGTTCAGACTGGGTAAAGTCATAATAAACACAAGGCTTTCAATCTCTCTGAGAATAAGTGTCAGCCAGTGCTACATGAGCCTTATCTCATGGATTCCACTGCAAGTACATTAACCAGGAGATATTTGAAACAGATATTGGCAGACAATGTTGGTCCTTAGACCAACACAGCTACAACCTATAACCCTGAAACAGATGTTAGCACGCACCTATAAGAGACAAGGGGGATTGTTACAGCAAAGAAAATATACTTGCTACTGCTCCAGTAGCTAGGTCCTGAATGGGAAGGTGGCAAACCAGTTGTAAAGCAAATGGTCATCTATTACCTAAGCTGCACCAGACACAGCAGCACCATAGCTGAGGATGCAGGAAAAAGCAAACATGCAAAAACTGCCGGTATTGCAAGGACTTGCTACTCTCTGAAGCAGACTAAATAAGTATTATTACTCTTCTCAGCACTGCACCTCCACATAACTGGGAGAATGCAAGCTGGATTCCATTTCTTTTTGGGTACAATCACCAGTGCTATTCACTGCATTCCAGTTGGTTACACTGCTGCAACCCCCTTTCTGAGGCTTTTGTAGTAACTTCCTAGGAAAAAGGGTACTGTACAAAACTGAACTGTGTTTTTGTGGTTCATGGGATTTTACCAAACTAAACTTGGTCAAGAAGTGAATGTAACTGATTTCCTCCACCATTTATTTCCCCGCCAGAGTAGAGGCTGTAACAGCTATTCCACACTTGTAAAGATGTTTTTCAAATAAATATGGCCTGTACTCTTTAATAAAATTTAATTGGTTCCATTTACAACACCCCTAAGCTATTGAACTGTTTGTACACCTATGCTCATGCATAATGGTTTTTCTATCTGGTATCAGACAGTAATCATCCCAGAAGGCAAAAATCTCAAAATAACTACAGTATATGCATACAGAATACATTTAAAATAAAAAGCTAAATTGGCTGTTCAAGCCTTACAGCATTTGCCAGTGGATCTTCTCCAAACAGGCTGCGTTCCAACTCGGTGTAGGAAATGGCTATGATAGAATGCTTTCCATATTGTGCTATCAGAGTGTCTTCCAAAAACTCAAGCTTTCCCATACAACAAAATGTCATAGAGAAGGTTTTACTCCAGCCTGCATATCACAGGCTGTAGATACAACTTCAGCTACTGCTACTGTACTGTTGGCAGTTGATGCTATTCATGACTTGAAATACAGTTTAGGATCAGACTAGGAAAACTTTGCTTCAGAGCTGCTTACTTGACACAGTAGTTGTCTGACTTTTCCATGAAAGACTTTGCGGGATGAATGCAGGAGGTGACAAATGTCAGTTTCCACCATTACTGGTATTGGAATGAGTGCAGTCGAGTTCTCAGCTCCTTAGCAGTCTAATATTCATGTTATGGTAAGTCAGGGTTACACAGACACAAAATCAGCACAGAAGAGCAGAGGACAAGACTCCAAATGTCAACAGAGACAATGCTGGAAAAAGTGGGTTTCCCCTTGCAGGCTAGCAGAGTTCCAGCCTGCAAGAAGCTGCGGGGTAGGTGGGAGGAGGTTGGTCAGGCAGGGGGAGCCATGTACATGCACATGGCCACCAGGCAGCATGAGAGTAACTGCTACAGATATGTCTGGGGTGGCGGGAGGAGGGGGATTTGGGGCCCCCCCATTGTGAGGGAGGGACTTGGGTAGAGCTGGGAGGTTCATGGGGCTTGGGACCCAGAGCCAGAACGCACAACCACAGGGCCTGGGTGAGGAGTGGGACAAAGCTGCGGGTAGCTTGTCTGGGGAACAGTGCGGGGGGGCTCCCCACCACTGCACACACTCCTAGGGGGGCATAGGGGTAACATGCCCCCCAGATTAGTGCATGGCATGGGGCTGCCTGCTGTGGGCTTGGGTTCCCCACCCTGCTGCCCTCCCCCTAAGGCCTCCACAGCCCAGTAGGTGGGACACAGCATGGCAGGGCAGGGCAGGGAAGCACAATGCCACTGCCACTGGGAGCCCCATGCTGCCATGTTGAGGTGCCCCCTGCCTGCCTGGCAGCAGTGGGGATGGTGGCGTTGAGAGCCCCCCATGGAGGCATGGGGCTTGTGGCAGTGGTGCCCAATACTACTCTGCCCTGCAGTGCTGGGTCCTGCCTGCTGGGCTGCAGAGACTTCAGAGGGAAGGCAGCAGGGTGGGGAGCCCTGAGGCCACACCCACCTTGTGCATAAATCTGGAGGGTACATGGTCTCCACGCCCCATTTCAGGAGTGCATGCAGCAGCAGGGAGCCAGGCCCCACTGCCCAAACCTGCAGCAGGAAGCCTGCATTGCCCCCCACTCCCATTGGCTCCACTCTGGTCATGCCACCCATAGAGGAGGGGGAGCCAGGCTTCATACTCCTGCCACTGCACAGGTGCTCCTGCAGAGGGCAGGGTGCTGTGGACCAGGGTCCCTGGCCCCGTAGCCCTGGTACCTGGGACCCCACCCCAGCAGGGCTGGGAAGAGGAGGGTGCTGCAAGTAGGAAGTGAGGGGTACCAGCAGAGGTGGGAGGGCCTGTGGTTGGGGAGTGAGGGGCACCAGTGGAGCCAGAGGGCTGTGCATAGGGAATGAAGAGCACCAGCAAGCCCAGGTGGTTGTGGGTGGGGAATGAGAGGCACTGGTATGACAAAGGTCTGTGTCTTGGGAGAGAGGGGCAATGGCATGGGCAGGGCACTGGCATATCAGGGCTGCTCAGTGCCACAAAGTAGTGGGGGAAACAGCCACAGCTGGATCTGTGTCCTGGTGAGCAAAGTGGGCAGGTGGAGTGCTGATTTTCCATGATAAAACTCCCCAAATGAAAAGCCAAAATGAACAGATATTTAGAATCTATTTTATTACTGATAATTGCCTGTCAAAAATTACCAGGGGGGTGAGGCGGGCAGGGATGGAGCACTTCCACCCACCCAGCTCCCATGTCTGGCCCCATGTGACCACTCCACCCCCCTGCATCTGGCCCCATGCCTCCCGCACTCCCTGCTGCTCCCGGTGTAGTCCTGTGTTCCCCCCACCCACTGCTGCTCCACCCTGTGCCACTGCCGGTGCTGCACTGCCAGCATCCCATGCCACTGCCACCTCCAAGGAGCAGGGCCAGGGGGGAGTGGAGCAAGGCCAGTGTTGTTGGCCTTACCCGCTCTGCTCTGGTCACTCAGTCCCCGTCGTTATGGTCCTCTCATTTCAAATCAGCTTGCCCCACCCCTGTTTGCCGGGGGGAGGAGGGGAGGCATCCCTTGGATGCAGTGGTGAGGCCGGAGCAGGGCGGTCAGTCTTGCTGAGAAAGCCAATCAGAGTGTGAATAAAGCATTACAGACAGACAGGGAGACAGACAGACAAAGGCTTTTACTATTAGAATAGTAATTGAGTCATTAGTAGGCTTTTAAATCACTTTAAAATTGTAAATATATCAATAAATGATTGTGTTCTACTGATGTGTGTGTGTGTGTGTGTGTGTAGAGAGAGGTATTTCATTTTAATCATGGAAAAATGCTGATTTTCAGGTTTTTAATTGGAGACCTTGTGAAATTTTTATCAGAGAATTTGTGATTTTTAAATACAGAAAATCAGGATCCCTGCTCATTGCTATTTTGGACGAAGAACATTAGTTACCTAAAGAGAGCGTATCCTTTTACCCAAAACCATCTCCCCTTTCAGTGGATAAGCACTTGAACAATTAACTTTAATCCTATAGGTGCACTATGAACCACTTATACAGATTTTTAGATCCTTTATTCCTCTGCACAAGTCACTGGCTCCTTCTGAGAACCACTTATGTTCTATGGTGACTCTGTTTCACCTGGGTAGGGACACAGGTTCTGTTCAGGTCCTTGAAATGTTAATTGCAGGAAAGCCAGGATGAGTGATTGCTTGATGCTAGCACTAGCACTCTCTCATTTTTCAGCCCAGGGCTCTCCAACTTCTACGGATGCTTATACACAAATACAGTAATTACAGTGCATTGGTGCTGGATTGAGTTTTCTGAGACTAATCAAGTCTGCTGGAGCATGGTAGTTACATGCTCATGTATCAGTGTCCTCACACTTCAAAATGATGGTGGGGTGCTTGACCTAAAGCTTGTCTAATGAGCTTTAGTTCAAGTATCCCTGCTGCTGTTTTGAATCATGGGGATACTGATACACGAGACGCTGCAGTGTTTTCATTAGAGTGGCTCTTGGCATTGCTCTAATTAAACCACTGTCCATCCATTCCCACCACCCCTAGAGTATGTGCAAAAGTTCCTTAAGTGACCATGGTCTGCACTCTATGTGGGTCATACCAGTAGGGGTCTCATTAGTGCAAGGGACCTCACTAATGCAAGCTATGGGTCCCTGATGTATATCCCTTCTCCGACACTGTGCACATGAGCAGGTCCCTCCCCCCTACCCATGATGCACCACCAAAGCTGAATTAACCCTTTAGTGGGCTCTAGGCAAACAAACTCATGGGCCCCTACTTTTTTCACTCAATAATTATAAGCACAATTGGGCCCCTTCTTCAGTTCTTCAGGCCCTATGCAAGTACCTAGTTTGCCTATGCATTAATGCGACCCTGTGCATCCATCATGCTGCAGGCTTCCTTGCCATCATGGTCTGTGCCACCTCATCCCCTGGGGCAGGAGGAGAAGTGAATGGTGATGTGAGGAAGCCTGGAGACTCTTCCTGCAGCAGCTAGGAGATAAGGAGGGCAGTGGCTGAGTAGAAAGGGCGGAGGGGAGGGGGAAGCCCGCATGAATCCCTTGCAAGCCACATGTAGCCCCCCGGCTGTCAGTTGGACAGCCCTATTTTAACTTAATAGCTTAAAGGTTTGGGCATTTGCCCAGGGACTGGGAGACTCAAGAGGGACTCTAGGCTTTCCTCAGGCAGAAGGGATTTGAACCTACATGTGCTTTCCTGCAAAATGTCCTAACCATCAGGCCATGGGCTAGGTATTGCCCAAAGCAGCCTCCATTTCTCTTGTTGTTCCATTCAAATTTGGGCAGTCATGCTGGCACTTAAAAGCATCCTAAGTACTAAGCTATTGAGCTAAAGGATGAAGGGGCCTTATCCTTTTCCATTCTGCCAATTACAGAGTTACATGCCTTCCTTTAGGATATTAAATCCAGTTATATGTTCTGAAATGCCATTTATATGGCTTGGTTAGAAGCATGAGTGCTACTAACTGTCTAAAGGTGGTGCTGGATTTGGGCCTTTATTTTTTTTTGTTGGCTGCTTTTGTTGCGTGACCGGAGCAAGCATGGAGTGGGTACATCAGTGCATGACTTTTAAGAGTGAAACTTCAATGACGCAAGGAGGGAAAGTTGCTGAAGTTGGTATCAAAATTTTCACCCACATCTTTGTTATGAGTCATGTTCCACCCCTCTACTTCTATTCCTTTTCTTAAACTGTTGCTGTTGACTCACCTTGTGGCTCAGAGGTAATTCAGCTTTCTCGGGGACTGCATATCTCACATCAGATAGCCACAAAGAACTGTTAAATTAAACTGCATGTAATATGCTACAAATACATACATTGTGGGCTTAGTACTGTTCCCACTGAGATCAATGAACCAAACTACTAGAAACCATGCCAACAGAAAATTTGATTCAGAGAGTTTTGCCATGGACTCCAGTGGGAGCAGATCAGGTCCATATTGTATTTGGCCATTCATATATTCAGTGTAATCATTTTAGCTTGTGAAACCTTCAATATTGGTGATGCTGCTCTATTATACATCTCTAGAATCATAGAATCATAGAAATAGGGTCAGAAGGGACCTTGTAGATCTTCAAGTTCGACCCCCTGCTGGGGGTTCTGTCCTAGAGCCTAGCTGTCCTAACTGTGAAGTAGTTCCTACGGATGTCTAATCTGAACCTACTCTCCAACAACTTGTGGCCGTTATTTCTGTGTTATCCCGGTGGGTGCTGGGGGAAAAAAGGTCTCCCCCAAGCCCTTCTGGTCCCCCCTAGTGAGTTTATAGACGGTCACAAGGTCCCCCCCTCAGCCTTCTCTTGTGAAGACTGAACAGGTTCAGGTCCCATAGCTGCTCATTGTAGGGTCTGCCCTGCTATCCCTGGATCATGTGGGTGGCCCTCCTCTGGACCCTCTCAATGTTGTCAACATCCCTCTTGAAGTGGGGTGCCCAGAACTGGGCACAGTACTCCAGCTGCGGCCTGACCAGTGTTGTGTAGAGGGGGAGGATCACTGCCTTGGCCCTACTCGAGATGCACCCCTGGATGCACAATAGGGTCTGGTTAGCCCTGACGACCACGACCTCGCATTGTCGGCCCATGTTCATCTTGGAGTCAATGATGACTCCAAGACCCCTTTCTGCCTTCGTGCTCTCAAGAAGGGAGTTTCCCATCTTATAAGTGTGTTGCCGGTTACTACTGCCCAAGTGCAGCACCCTGCACTAGTCAGTATTGAAACACATCCTGTTTTTGTTAGCCCACCCCTGCAACCTATCCAGGTCTTTCTGCAGTCTTTCCCTCCCTGCTAGTATGCCCACCTCACACCAGATTTTGGTATCATCAGCAAATTTGAACAGGTTGCTTTTCACCCCATTGTCCAAATCGCTGATAAAGAAATTAGACAACACGGGCCCAAGGACTGAGCCCTGAGGGACTCCACTGCCCACTTCCCCCCAGGTTGAATATGACCCATCCTCCACCACCCTCTGAGTACGACCCTTCAGCCAATTAGTAATCCATCTGACTGTGTAGGCATTGATGCCACAGTCACTTAGTTTTTTGATGAGGATGGGATTGTTGACAGTGTCAAAGGCCTTGTTGAAATCCAGAAAGACTACATCCACAGCAATACCTGCTTCCAGGGCTTTTGTGACCTGATCATTAAAGGCAATCATGTTGGTTTGACATGACCTGTCCCTAATAAAACCATGCTGGTTGCCCCTCAGCATCACCTCTGATGCCGGCCCATCACAGATGTGCTCCTTGATGATCTTCTCAAAGAGTTTCCCCAGGATTGAGGTAAGACTGACGGGCCTATAGTTGCCCGGGTCCTCCGCGCTCGTAAAGCCATGGCAAGGCTGCAATAATCCCTGCTAGCTCCCTCAACACCCTGGGATGGAAAGCATCTGGACCTGCTGACTTGAACATGTCCAGCTCCTCCAGAAGCATTCTAACCTGGTTCTCCTCAGTCTCATGTCATCCAAGTAGAGTAAGCTATTGTAACCATAGCTATATACATAACTGATTTTTTAATTAAGTGGCAAAACTGAAACAAGAGAATTTTTCTTTTGGGCTGACCTACACATGAAAGGTTCAGAATTTTTGGTGAATGAAAAGAAAAAATAAGCAACAGGCAAATAATTGTGTTGAGCCTTGGGGAATTTTAAATTAAAAAAAACACATTACCAAGTGCTTTTTCTTTAATTTGGCATAATAAAAGAACGTTCTGTCAAATAGGACGAAACCTGAATTTTTGCTGAATAAATGATTTGCCAGGAAAATAAATGCCCAGCCCTAATTGTACTTCATTAGTCGAAGAGTTTTTTTGCATTCCTCTCTGTCCAGTCCTTGCAGGATACGTGAGTCTAATCATTACAGCTCCTACAGAATTATTTTTTTAGAAGTAGAGTTTCTGGTTTTGCAGCCTTACATATGAAGAACTCTGGGATTCAAACAGATGTGGACTTCACAAGTCCAGATCAACTTACTCTATTCAGGTAGGTGATATATAGCAGTATGTATTTGTTATGTGCACCTCTGCCTCAGCTGCAGAGGAGACATGTTTATTATAGCTCTGATCAGCTTTAGCACACAAAAACAGTAGTCATCTTTTCTGAAGACACCAGTTATGACTCCATAGTTCAGACTGAGTTGAGCACACCCAATCAACTGTGTGTATGTGTGTGAATGTTTTGTATGCCACACTTCAGCTGTGTCACTATTGGACCATCTCTGATTTCCATTGAGACCAAAAAGATTTATTTTATTCTGTATCACACAGAGTATCAACACTCTTTCTACAAAATAATTCCTTCCAAAAGAATACCATACATAATTCCTTATATAAATACAAGGAGCAAGATCTCTAGTAGCATTAGTGAAGTCACTGGATATACATCATTGTACATCAAAAAGAGGTTCTGACTCAGTAACAACATCCTGTCAGCTTGAACCAAATTCCTAGCAGACCAGCTGTTTCTAGCTTTTTAGAGCCTAATTTAATCACAAATTGTCAGGCTAACTTGATAGATACACTGTAGTCATAATAAAACGTTTACTTCTACTAAACAAAAACAGCTCTTCAGAAATAGTACCCCAACACCCTCCCTACCACCCCCTCCAAAAAAAAAAATAAAAATAAAGGAAGAACCTCCCATCTTACACAACCTTGTTTCTATCAACCACACAAAATCTGCCTTTGGAAGGAGCTGTGCACTAGTTTCATGTTTTACTTCTGTGAGTAAACACTCAAGTGACTGAAGTAAGGGCCATTGCGAACAATTTATTTTAAAATGCAATATTCCCACAGGACACTGCACAGTCTCTCAGAAAGGTTCCCAAATCTCCAACTCCAATTATTATTCCCTTGAAGGAACACATCTTGGCAATCTTTCTGAAAGATTTAAAAAATTCAATTAGGTCATGTAGTAGCATATCTAAGCACCAAGGAATCCTTAAATAGGTATCTTTGTGAAATAAATCTTTAAAAAACATTTTGATTATGAAAACTCATTCCTAAAAGAGACTAAATCCAACATGGCAACAACCATCTGCCAGCATAGAGATTTCCCAGGTCCCTTGATACAGGATCCCATAGTTTTAAAGTGACAGGTCTATACGTCATTCTTTGGTAATGTAGGCACTATAACTCACAAAAATGACATGTATATCATCCACAGCCATCCAGCTGTCTATTTTATCAGTTATATATTAGTCAGAGTGAGAGAGAACAGTAGTGGAACAGAATGGAATGGCTTAAAGGGTCTAATGGCAGGAGTTAGGAAAGACTGGATTACTTGTGTGCATGTCCACACAAAACATTTATTGCAGAGCTGCCTAATTAGCTCTACAGTCAATGTCTCTGCCTCTACACATATGCCCCTATTAGGGTGCATAAAACTAATGAACTGCAGAGAAAGCTAGTACTTGTACATACAAGTACTAGCCTGCTCCACATTTTTTTGCATACCACAGCACATGTGTAGACCCTCTCTGGCTACCAAGAATAAGGGCTGCAAACTAGTGGTTTAAGCTAATCTAGTTTTCTGTGTGGAGAAAGAGTATAACCATTGGGAGGCAACACAATGATTGAGGGGCATTAGATAATATTTATCCAATGGGCTAATTCTTATTTTAAATGACAGCTGTTTAAATCTGCCCTGAAATATGGAACAGTGGAGGCAGTCTTAAGGAGATAGAATAGGAGATGGATAGAATCATAGAAAATTAGAGTCAGAAGGGACCTCAGGAGGTCATCTAGTCCAACCCTCTGCTCAAAACAGGAGCATCCCCAACTATATTATTTCAGCCAAGGCTTTGTTGAGATGGGCCTTAAAAACCTCAAAGGATAGATAACTTGTTCCAGTGCTTCACCACCCTCCTAGTGAGAAAGTTTTTCCTAATATCCAACCTAAGCCTCCCTTGCTTCAATTTGAGAACATTGCTCCTTGTTTTGTCATATCACTACTAAGAACAGTCTAGCTGCTTCCTTTTTGGAACCACGCTTCACGTAGTTAAGGGTTAATATTAACTCCACTCTCAACCTTCTCTTCTGCAGACTAAATAACGCCAGTTCTTAGTCATGGGCCTAGCCCCTAAACCCTTTTTGTTGCCCTCTGCTGGTCTCTCCAATTTGTCCACATCCTAGTGGGGGGCCCAAAGCTGAATACACTACTCCAGATGTGGCCTCACCAATGCTGAATAGAAGGGCATAACACTTCCCTTGATCTGCTGGCAACACTTCTACCAATATAGCCCAGTATGCCATTAGCCTTCTTAGCAAGAAGGGCACACCACTGGCTCATATTTAGCTTATTGTCCACTGTAAGCTCCAGGTACTTTTCTGCAGAGCTGCTGATTAGCCATTTAGTCCCCAGGCTGTAGCAGTCCATGGGATTTTTCCATCCTAAGTGTAGGACTTTGCACTTGTTCTTACTGAACCTCATGAGATTTCTTTTGGCCCAGTCCTCCAATTTGTCTAGGTCACTCTAATCCCATCCCTACCCTCCAGTGTATCTACTACATCTGCCAGCTTGGTGTCATCCAAAAACTTACTAAGGGTGCAATCCATCCCATCTTCCAGATCATTAATGAACATACTGAATAAAACTAGCCCCAGGACCAACCCCTGGGACACTCCACTTGATACCAGCTGCCAACAAGACATTGAACCATTGATTGCTACCTGTTAAGCCCAACAATCCAGCCAGCTTTCTAACCACCTTATAGTCCATTCATCCAACCTATACTTCCTCAGCTTGCTTGTAACAATGCTGTCGGAGTTGGTATCAAAAGTCTTGTTAAAATCAAGGTACGTTACGTCCACTGCTTTCCCCACATCCACAGAGCCAGTTATCTCATCATAGAAGGCATTCAGGTTGGTCAGGCATGACTTGCCCTTGGTGAATCCATGCTGACTGACTTCCTTGCTCCTAATTACCTTCTTCTCCTCCAAGTGCTAAGAAATGGATTCTTTGAGAATCTGCTCCATTATTTTTCTGGGGACTAAAGTGAGGCTGACTGATCAGTAGTTCCTTGTATCCTCCTTCTTCCCGTTCTTAAAGATGGGAACTATGATTTCCTTTTTCCAATCATCCAGGGCCTCCCCCAGTCACCATGAGTCTTCAAAAATAATGGCCAGCGACTCTGCAATCACATCAGTTAACTTTCTCAGCACCCTCAGATGCATTGCATTTAGCACCATGGGCTTGTACATGTCCAGTTTTTCTAAATAGTCCCTAACCTGTTCTTTCACCACTGAGGACTGTTTGCCTTCTCCCCAAACTGTGCTGCCTAGTGAAGTAGTCTGTGAGCTGACTTAGCCTGTGAAGATAGAAGTAAAAAGGCTTTGAGAACTTCAGCCTTTTCCGCATCATCTGACACTAGGTTGCCTCCCCCATTCAGTGAGGGACCCACACTTTCCCAGACCTTCCTCTTGTTGCTAACATACTTGTAGAAACACTTCTTGTTACCCTTCATGTCCCTTGCTAACTGCAACTCCAGGTCCACTTTGGCCCTCCTGACTTCATCCCTGCATGCCGGAGAAATATTCTTATACCCCTCCCAAATATATTCATCATGACATCCTGTCGTATGCAAAAAAAGCATCTTTGCCAATACATTATACTGATTTATAAAGGCTGACCATGCAAGTTCAACAGAAGCAAAAAAGGAAAGGAAAGGCTGTATTCGTACAAGTTTTATGAAGCCTTTCTTCTCTTGGTGTGATAGTTAGGGATGCTGGGTTATATTTTTAAGAGGCCTTTACTGTATGAAAAAAGTGTTGTAATGAGGTCTGTCAGTCAAAGGATACCAAATAATGCAATCCCAGGCCTCTACTGCAGCTCCACATGGAGGGAATTTTAAATAGGTTAAGCATTGCAGGTGTTTCTGTAGTTTTTCCAAAGACTCCATAATGCAAAATGAGCAAATGACACTGAAGGTGTGGTCTTGATCCCCTGCCCACCGGTCCTGGGCCACAGGGTCAAGCTCTTTCTTGCTTTCTTGTTCCCCATCTATGCCCATGATACTTCTTCTGTCTCAGTTAGTCAGCAGCTTAGGTTCAATAGGAAGATGTTTTCCATTCTACCAATTGTTGACCTGTAATGCTGGAGGCCATGGCTTAAATTCCCTCAGTGTGGGGAGTGAGTTTACTACCTGAGACCTGGCCAAGGTACCAGGCAAAAGATGGGCATCATGATCCCCTTCTCTGTGTAGTGTCATGCAGCTTTTAGTGCCTATAACTTTAGCATTTTACTGAGCAGTTCTGTGCATCAATGGTGAAGTTTAATTGCGAGAATATAAATGGAGCTAGTTGTCTTCAAGACAGTACTAAATCACCTCTTAGTATTTGCAGTAGGGACAGACTTAGCTGCATAAGACGAAAGTTCAGTCACATACAGAATTTAGACAGGTAACACAATTTAAGCCATTATACAAAGGGAAGTAGCATGGGTGACTTTTTGATGCCTAAAACCCATGTACCATTAATACATCTTAGCAAAATTCTGCCCTATGTAAATACCTAACTTTATGTTATTTCTGCCTTGCTAATCTCACTGGTTACCAAGTCCTAAGAAAATTGTATAAACCATTAAAAATATACCAGTTCTAGTTATGTGTTTCCATATTCCATCTATAAACAGCAACAGTTGCTACTTTAGGCAAAGACCAGC
This sequence comes from Caiman crocodilus, assembly GCA_030014935.1. Taxonomy (NCBI): domain Eukaryota; kingdom Metazoa; phylum Chordata; order Crocodylia; family Alligatoridae; genus Caiman; species Caiman crocodilus. Next base: position 59,341,554 of record JAGPOW010003685.1, read on the forward strand.
AAAATAAATATATTTCCCATCAGAGAACAGAGTACATCTGCATCTCCTATGATTTTCTGCACTGACCCTAATGACTGCCTGGTTGCAGACCATGGATCAAAGATTTTGGCTAGTTACAGATGTTACACGTATTGTGCATTAAGCAGGCAGAAAGTGCACTAAAGCCATAATTGATCAGACATCTGTGGCTCTTAGAGAGCTTTAAAAATGAAGTGGCCTACTCTAAGTTAACCCTCAATGCATGTGTACTAACCTAAAGTACTCTCTCTTAGAACACTTTATCGAATGTCTGTGCCAGATCCCATCAAGTATTAACTTGAGTTCGATTGCTGCTATCCCAAGTGGTGTTGTGCAGGGCTGTGCTCTAGCCTCAGGCAGAGTTTGTTTGCTAGGGGGAAGTGGATGGGGGAAGTGGAGTTCTGTCCCTGCAGCTGTCCCAGCCCCATAGTGTGCAGCAGCTCAGCAGTGGTGGGGGGCCTGTGGGGGAAAGGCAGGGCTGGGGATAAGGGCCATTTAGGCAGCCTTCTGAGAGGCGTGCAGGGGAGCCCCCAGTAGTCAGTGCAGGCAGGGTCTGAGCCCCTTTCCCCTCCAATAAAACTGTGACATTTCATTCTGTTTTACTTTAAATGTAAATGTAAGATTTCATTATATTTGTATAATATACAATAAAGAAATAACATGAAAGGGAATTTTCAAATGAAAAATCAAAAATTCCTGCTGCCAAAAGAACGAAATGGCATGTTTTGACTTTATTGAAGTCCTCTGTTCCATTAAAAAACATTTTTCAAATTTTTATGCAAAATTTCTTTGTTTCACTGAATCATCATTTTCTGATGGAAATTTTTTAACTGGATGTCATTGTAACTAAATGCACCAAAGGAAATAAATTTGACATTTTGCAGTGCTCCAAACTGGGATAAAAAGCTTGTATCCGCAAACTGAACATGTTTGATCTGAAACCACTGAAATTCAATAAAAAGGGGCACCTGTACTAGAATCACTTGTCAAATTGAAAAGCTTTAATTTAAATGTTTTACCATGTAAGGTTGCTTCCCTTCTTGATTACGGTCATGAAAGAGTTTTCAATTAAGTGCAGAAATATATCAAACATATCAATAGATTTCTGCAATTTTTCACTTCCTCTCTGCAAACATATGGATCTATTGGGTTTACCACATCCTATGGGAGAAAATGTTTATGGCATATCCAAAGTCACTATATTGTAAGTACCATCATTAATAACTTGTGCATGCAGCACAGCAAAACACAGCATAGCACAGCACAGCCATTACTTTTTTACATTCAGAGATAGAACACTTTCCTTTTTCTTTAATTTTTTTAAGAAAAGGTACCTTGAAATAAAATATGTGGTTTTGTGATGCTGGCAATGACAGAAAATCTCGTGAATTTAACATTTCTGAAATAAGAATTTTATGATAAAGTCACTCCCAATCAATTTGTCCACACATCGTTTTCTAGGATATGTTCATGACAGCATGATTTATTAAAGAGGTATGTCCTCACATTATTGTGGAGGAGCAAACAGTATACTTTTTTGTTCTAGGCATAAATGAAAATGCTGCACATTCACAGCTCAGATTTTACACACTGCATTTCAGTTTTTATACAGTGAAAGCAATTATGCATTATTAGTATTCTTGTTACTTGACTATGTGCCATAATTGGTTATTGGGATATGCACAGGACACAGGTTAGTTTATCAAGGCAGAATTTTACAGTTATTTGCATTCCATTAGCATTCTAATGGTTAATGTCTAAAACTTACATTGGCTGAGTTCCTTCTTCCATTTGATGGCTCAACTGAAGCTTGATGTTTATGGTGGAAATTGTCTTGATTTCTTTAGATGAGATGAGCATCCAAGGAGTTTGAAAATGTGTTTTAATTAAGATTCTGCTAAATTCTACCAGACACCTACTTGGAAAACAAAGCAACTGAATAATTAACTCTGATGAGAGCAGATGCTGATCTAATGACAACCTGTTACTGCTCAAGTGCATCATTAGTTGTTTTACTGTGTTCTTTTAATATGTCCAGAGCTCCTCAGCTAATGAATATATTGGTAGCAGTATACTTAAACTAGTTTTTCATTATAGACTGTTATAAAAAAGATATATCCAACATCTGCAAAAAAATCTTCATTGAAACAGGCTTTTTGCTGGGCTGTGTTGTGTGTGTTTTGAAGCAAACACTTCCTTAGTTATCCTTGTGGGATTATTTTAGCCATACATCAAGTGAAGCTTACAAATTGATGAGAATCTAATGATGCATTTATTTACAGATGTGCGACTCTGCTCCCTGTTATGTTGCCAAGGGGCGAGAAGAGTGTGAAGGCCTTTTCTTCCCTGCCCCCCCTTTCTTCTGTGTAATCTGAACGGTTGTGCCTTAAACAAAGTAACTAACATAAAAATATCACAAGTTTGATTTTCCCTTATTATTTATAGTGCTTAAAAATAACACTATCATCTCCTGAAATACATATATGTAATCCTTCAAAAATTGAGATGGGTTACTTATACATCAGTAGCCTACTGTAATAATACATTCTGATTTCCTCTTCCAATGATATATTGTGGCTTTGTCTTAGAGCATGTATTAATATTATATTAAAAAATTGGGTTTCTAGTGTTAACTATTTGCAGAAAACCAGACCAGTCTGAACATAAAAAATAACTTGAAGAGGAAATACTTAAAGAAAATAAAAAGCATATATTTGAATGATACAATCCATGCTGTACATTTCCTTAGCAAGACTTATTTTCTTTTTTTAAATAACTTGAATCATTTAAAAGAAATCTCTTAAAATCCATCTAAAATATGGCCAAGATAATAAGGAAAGAATAAAATTAAACAAATCACCTATAGGTAAGGTTACAGGTTGTTTGTTATTTTTTTATTTGCACATGAGTCAGACCCAATGTACAAATATTCATTCATAGGCTTCTGTATGCAGTGTCACATGGCCTCTTTAAGAGCTTGCTCCAAAGCCTACTGAACCCACCGGGCATCTATCCAGTGAAGTCAATAGGCTTTGGATCATTCCCTAAGTATATGGACTAGGGGACTGCAGGAAACTGGGGACAGACTCTTCAAGCTGAACCAGCCAGTTGAGAGCAGGGTCATACCTCTTTGACAATGATCCAGCAGTAGGAACCTAGGGTGCTGCCTCAAAAGCGCGCACAGATGTTTTTCAGATGTTGCATTTAGATTGACCTAACTAGGATTAGGTTGATCTAAATGTGGATCTGTGCAGAAGTTTGTGTGGGGGGAGGGGATTTAAATCAGGCCAAAAGTGACAGGCTAGATTTAGGCTAGTTCACTTGAGTTAGTGAACTAAGGGAATTAATTAACGAGATCCAGCAAATGTCTGCGTGTGTTCAGAGCACAGTCCTGGGGTAGGGAAAGCCCAGCTGCTGGCCTAAGTCTTGGGGCTATGCTCCTTCCTACATCCTCCCCATCCAACCATGAGTAGGCTAGTTTTAACCTCCTGACCTCCCCACCCCAGATGGACAACCCTTCCCTGTGGACCCATGGACCCACAGATCCACAAACCGACCCTGCTCTGCAGGGAGACTGCCTGTAAGCTAGGACAGGTGGCTACTTCGAGATGGTCATCATTTTCCAGGAGGAGTTAAATAACCAAATGGCATAGTAACTCCTGTGGAGGCCCTTTTGTGGCTGTTACAATGAGAAAGCAGCATGCCTCCTAGAGATATAAAATACATGGTGTTTTTGTGTGAACCAGATGAACAGGACATAACTCAAAGTGTTTTAATTGGTAGGCCTTGTTGAAATGAAGATCCCTTCCTATTAAAGAATAATGTTCTGATTCTGAAGCCTTTATACATTGACATCCTCAGTTGACTTAATGAAACTATTCACAGAAATTAGTCATCTGCATGGTGAAGGTCTGAAAGATCAGAGTCTGACTTTGCAGTGATACTTCTCTCCTGCATTCAAACAAAGAAAGAAACAAAAAGATTCTGATTCAAAACAAATACAATGGGATTTTTAAAAATTTGCTAAATTGATTGATTTGGTCTCAACAAAAAAGACAAGCAGAGAAACTCCAGCAATAAATGTCACCTTTCTCAGTTAAAGTTTGATTTGGCCATTTAATGTCATCAGAACTTTATCTGCTCAATGTGGTCAGGAGACAATGAAGCAACATAGCACATTCCTTGCTCACTGGGTTTGTCTACACCTGCATTTGACGCAGGACCAGTTTACTTGCAAGAAAACTGCTTGTGAGTAAACAATCCTGGGCGAGCATCTATATATGTAGGGACGTAGGAAGAGATTCACTGCTCGTAGCAGGAAATGGCTTCTGTTTCCTGCGGCCCTGCAACAGGGCCTTGCCACCACCCGGGAGAAGTGGAGGCTGCCTGCAGCCAGAGTCCAAGTTTAAAGAGCAGCCTTGCTCCCTGCTCCTTGGCCAGCTGTGTTTCTGGCTAGGAGCAGCATGCACAAGGTAGGGGCAACATGCAGTAGGTCTCACATGACAGCCTCTGCCTTCCTGTGCCATGTCTGCTCCAGGTCCTGCCCCTGGCAGTGGTGGCCAGTACCCCAGACTCCTGCTGGCTGCCACAATAGCTCTGCTGGTCCACTGCGCTGGCCACCAGCTGGCGCATGGCTGTCTGAGTTATCCCAGCTCCCCCATATGCAATGACCATATGCCTGGCCCTACCATATCACCCCAGTACTGGTACCCCTGTGCAGCCTCCACCTGGACCCCGTCCTGGTGGCGGATCCTGGCAGAAACACTAATGACAGGCGCCAGGATGCCACTGCTTGGGCCACCCTTGCCCTCTTGGGTCTCCAGCCTTCCTGCCTATGGGCCCACTGGGCTAGCCATGACTGGTGGCTGCATGTTGTCCAGCACACCTGGGACAACAAGCAGTGGCTGAAGATATTCTGCATGACCTGGGTTACTTTCCTGAACCTCCTGGAGGAGCTCTGACTGCACCTAGAGTGGTAGGACACCAACATACAGCCACGCATCCTTGCAGACACCCAGCTGGTCATGGCCTTGTTGAAGATGGCCACACTCACCATCCTCCACTATGTGGGTCATCTCTTTGCCGTGGGTAAGGCAGCCATGGGGAGGCCATCCAGAAGGTGTGCAGCACCTTTCAGGATGTGCTGGGGCTGTGCTTGACCCCCCCTGGAGATGGTGCTAGGGTTCTGCACCTTAGGATTCTTCCAGTGTATCAGAGCCATGGGTGGGACCCACATCCCTGTCATCTGCCCACCTCACAGCAACCACACTTACTACAGCCGGAGGAACTTTCACTCTATTGTGGTCCAGGTTATTGTCAACCACAATGGCATCCTTACCAACATAAGTGCTGGGTAGGTAGGCAGGTCCCATGATGCCTATGTGTTTCAGAACTCCACCCTGACAGCTCTGGTGCAGAGTGGGTGCTTCATGCCAGAGGTGCCAGACCTCCAGCTGGGTGTCACAGTGGTCCTGTCCCTCCTCACTGGGGAGCCCACTTACCCACTTCTGCCCTGGCTCATGTGGCTCTATACTGGCCAGCTGGACCCCTGCCAGACCTACTTCAGCTGGTGTCTGGGCCAGACCTCATGTGCTGGTGGAGTGTGCTTTTGGTGAATTCAGCGGATGCTGGTGCACCCTCACTATCCGCCTTGAGTTCACTGAGAACAACATCTCCTGAGTCATTGTCACAGCCTGCCTACTTCATAACATCTGTGAGACCCAGGTGTAGCTCTTCTGTGAGGCCTGGGAAGAAAAGGCAAAGTTATCAGAGGACCCTGGTAGCAGGAGTACCAGCTGTGGTAACAGTGGCAGCAGTGCCCTCCCCCCACTGATGGGGCCTTGGGTGAGTTGCACACTCACCACTAGAGGACAGGGCACAGGGTGTGAGAGGCACTGGCCAACAACCTCTTCCTGCATTGCCCACTGTAGTCCACCTGAACAGCTACCCACAGACTCCTGCCCCACCACCTGCCTCCATTCCCATACTCATTTTGGAAAGCTCTCAGAAAAATACTTTATTGCCTTCATAACAAACAGGCCCTCTGTCCCTAACAACAGAACCTGTCTCCCCTCCCTCTTCAACACCAGAGCCTCTCCACCACCACCCCACCCACCAACAATAAAACATCCTCTTCCCTATGCAAACTATTTACAATATAGTTTGTGTGTGTGCCCTTCTGGTGTGGGCAGCTGTGGGGTGGAGCTGTCTAGGAGAGTTGCCTGGGCACAGGCAGCCAGCACTCTGGCCTCTGGTCATGCTCGTATGGGTGTGCATGCTGTGGCAAGTCTGGCAGGTGGGGTCTTGCCCAGAGGTGATGGTGTGTGCTGGGCCCCAGTGCAGGTGGCTCCCCCTCCAGCAGCCAATTGCCAGGGCCAACAGGGCTGGTGAGTGGTCCTGGCCCCACTTCATGCAGCTCCAGCTCTGTACCCACTAGGAGCTGGGGTGAGTGGTGGTGCTGGGCCCAAGCGGGGAAAGGGGCTAATGAGGGACCAGGGGTTGGGGCTGGGGTAGGGGCTCCTGGCTAATGGAGGGGATGCTGGACCTCTCTCCAGGCCCACAAGGGGGCTTGCTGAGTAGTGGGAAGCTACCAGAGTGCAGGCAGGGCTCAGGTCATTGGCAGGGAAGCAAGTGGCATGAAGGTGACTGCCAGGATGGTATCCAGCCCCTGGCAGTCCTTCTCCATGGCCTGCACTGCCCTGGTCATGATTGTGCCCTGCTGCTGCAGGGCCTCCATGTACTCACAATCCAGGGCCAGGAGCTGTGCCCTTAACTCCTGGTCTGCCCATTCCCACACATCCTCACAGGCAACATCCTCTGCCTGCCACATCCATTTGTCTACCTGTTGGTCCTGTGCGGCCATTACCAGCTTGTCTGGAAGAAGAGTCAGGTCCTGGGTCCTCCTCCTGTGGAGCTGGTGCATCCCTCGGTCCCTGGTTGTGGGTGGTGGTAACCCTAAGACCTCAACCCATCTGCCAAATGTGGCTTCACACTGGCATACAGCTGCAGGGCCTGCAGAACCATGAGAAAGAATCTGTTTGGGAGAGTTTGCAGTATTTTTTAGATAAGATGCTTTGTACCAGTGGCAGTGCAGTGCCCGGCCTCATATTGGGGATTGGGCACGCATGAGTGCTGAGGGACCATGATAAGTCAGCTGGACAGGCCTGGGCCGAGGTGGCTGCTGGCAGAGACCCCAGTCCTTGCTCAATCCCCTGTCCTTGCCCCATTCCAAGGCCAGTACAGGCCAAGCTTCTAACAGTACTTGCTGCTGCAGCTCCAGACTCTGCTGCCCATCCTTCTCCTCTTGCAGGCCCACCAGTCTCTTGTGCTGCCACCAAGTCCATGGTATCCAGGCTTTCTGGGTGTGGGGTTCCTGGATGACAGGGAAATGCCTGTTCCCCCAAGCTCCCTGCAGGGGACCTCTCTGAAGAGGTGCCATGGGGCTAGCCCTTCCCTGCTGGCACTGCATCCTGAGCATGTCCCTGCTGTGCATATTGCAGGCACTGCACAAGGAGCTGTTTTCATGGACTGAAAGGTGCCCAACCCACTCTGCATTGCTGATGATGATTGCCATGGTGCCCTGGGTGAACCTGCATACCTGGCATGGGATTCTGATCTCCAACAGTTCAGGGGGCAATCCCGGGCTTCCCTGAAACTTCCACCACTACCTGGAGGGCTACCATTGCATTGTCTCCTGCCTCCCTGTGTGCTGGCGGGGGAGCCCATGGGCCAGGAGAGTGTGGCTGGACCAGGCAGGGAGGGGGGGAAGGGGCAGGATCTGGGGGTAGGGGACAGGGAGTGGGGCAGGGGCTAGGGTGGGGTAGGCTCTCCCTCCAGTGTGGGTTTTACCACATGGTCAGGGCTGGCATGACTAGTGGCTCTGCTCAATCCTAGCTGGCAGTGGTAGATTCCAGGCAGATTCTCCAGACGATGAGGTGTGGCATGCTAGTGCCCAGGCATGGTCCCCCTCCAGGGAGAAGCTGAAGCTGCTGGTGGTTGTCAGTGACATGGCTGTCCATACCTCGCAGCTGGGGCTGAGGTGGAGCTGTCAGGGCAAGTGCTGACCCAAGCTTCCCAGGCTGCTGGTATAGGCTGTGACCAGGGAGCTCAGCAGGATAGGCTGCTAGTGCTCCAAGGGACCCATCCCTGGTAACATGCTACTGCAGGTGCCAGGCTGGGGCAGGTGCTCAAGCAAGCTGCTCTTGCTGCTGTACACAACATGGCTGCAGCCCAAATCCCAGAGTATGAGGATCTCTGTCAGCTGCCACATAAAGGGCATGGATTTGAGGGCACTCCCTGACTAGCAATTGTGGTCAGAGATGGAAACCCAATATGCCCGCAAGGTCTTGACCTGTATGTGTCACTGCTGCACTGACCAGTTGTGCCTGTGCTTCCACATCTAGCCTGATAGTCCCTCATAGATGTGGGCGTTGGAGCACCTGCCCTGCATGAACTGCTGCTGCACCTCTGCCTTGTCCCACAGTGCCATGAGGTTGCCTGTCTCCTCCTGTGACCAGCTGAGGCCTTGGGTCATGGTGTATGGTATCAGTGATAATGCCATCGGGGCTCCTGCACCAGCTCTCCAGGCCTCTGTGAGGTTGTCCCTGTGCTGCTGGGCTTAGGGTACAGCACAGGACTATGAGCCGTACAGTGAGGCAAGACACTACAACACTTGTAGGGTCCAGAGAGACTGCTGGGGGTTGGTCGCAGGCAGTTGGCTCTGGCTGCAGTGGCCAAGAGTTGGCTGCAGCTGGGCCTGGGTGCTGGCAGGCCTGGCAGGAGCTTGCAACAGCTTGTAGGGCTGGATGGCATGGGCCTGGCAGCCGCACATCACTGCAATGCCAGGCAGTGGAACCAGGGTGCAGGCAGTTTGGCACAGGTAGCCTGTGGCCTAGGCAAGGGCAGCAGAGACCAAGAATTTCCCCAGGCTCCCTGCTGTGCAGTAAAGCTTCTCACACAGGCACACCCACTTTGTACCTTAGCTAAATTCACTCTTGTTGTAACTGGGTGCAGCATGAAACTAAATGTGTCTGTCTGCATTTGTTTTTCCAACAGGCTGAAAATCAAAGACAATAGTTTAGAACTGGACATTATGAATATATGACCATTCTACATGAATGAATGACCTACCTGATTGTTGCATCTAAGGTCTCTTTCACAAGTGCAAGACTGATGTGGTTGCTTGCCAAGTGGGAACTAGAGTTTCTACTGCCTCTATTCTAGTCTTTTATTGTAAGTCACTCTTAGCCTGAGTAGGGCGGGATATAAATCTAAATAATAATCATAAAAATAGCTATGTATTCTAATGTTTATATATGGTACATAATTCCCAGTCACAATAATGGAGCCCAGTGAAAACAACAGGAAACCATGTGCAAGAGAAAACGGATTTGGCCCATTACAGCATTCTGCAATGTATGAACTGATTTGAAAAACAGAACCTTTTAAGGACTCTAGTTGCATAGGGCCTGAACCTGTACTTGATAGTAGCCCAGATGAGAGTACTGCCCCTCTGCAGTACCCTATTGATGATAATAGGGCTCAGCACAGTTAGTCCGATTATCAGGTAGGATTTGATCATGATAGTGGTCCCAGGTAATCAAATTTGAAATCTCCAAATAATTAAAAAAATTCAGTGTTAAGGATTAACTGAAACAAATGTACAGGCTCTAAAAGCCTTAGTGAGCTAAAATATTCATATAACATCCCTCACCTGCCCCCCAAACTCATATTATCATGTTACTTTCTGTGGAAATAGGCCAGCTGAGAAAAAAGGTATACCTAAATACAAGAAAAAGTATGTGCTTCTAGATTTCATCCAAATATCACTTCATACTGGCTTTATAACAATATTGGGATTTTGTGTACTCTGACTTATAGCAGTGCTATTTAAAAATAGCATAAAAAGATGGTGGGGGAACGAGGAACTTTGCCACATTTTTCTCTCAGGACCAGCTCTTAACTGCAGTATCTTCATAGGTCACCTTTCCTACTTAAAAAGTAGAGGAGTCCTTTGAATTTATGAAACTCATAGATGAATACTGTGCCTTTTATGGAAACCTCTTTGGGTCTGATTAATTAGTAATTGGGGCGGGAGCTATGCACTTCAGTGACTCTTGTTGCCTTGATTGTAAATCGCAATCTGGTGCTAAATCTCAGCAGGTCACATTGCTGTTTTTGCTGTGCCCCAGTGACACAACTGATTAAATCTGTGTAAACAGTATATTTATAAAAACATTTCAGAAGCCTGGAGAGTTGCATGCAATTTGGGATGAGAATTAAAATGATTTATTTGTGAGGGTTTCCATTTTGTTAAAACATTGTCATCGATTGTCAGTCAGTCCAATAGATCACATAGTAAACTAATGGCTTTAATTTATACTAAAAAAGCTCACCCATGGTAGAGCTTTTAAAGAGAAAATCACCACTCTATTCACACACAGAAATCCTAGTATGATAAACAAACATTTTCTCTCGGTTAGCTTTAAACATAAGAAAAGAACAAGTTGGCCTTGGGTATCATTTCTTCCTCTAAAAAAACCACACGTACTATACCTGATTCTATAAGCAACTACTGGACAGATTCTCAGTTGGTATGCCTACCAAAGTGTGGAGTGTTCAGCTTTGTAAGTGGCATAGTTCTTGTGAAATTTCTCCCCTCAGCATACCTGATTAACAGGTCATGAAAGTCACTGGAAAGACTGTTTTGCTGGTTGCATAGGCTGAGTTTGTTGTTCTGAATGTATGCTCATGACACCTCTCCAATTCCTCCCATATGCTTGCTATGCACTACTCTTCCATACCTACCTATTTCAGTGACTGCCTGCAACCACCCTCCCATCCATACCTGGACCCTTATAACAAAAGACTTTACATGTTTGCCATTACACCTCTGCCACATACCAGGGCCCTCCACCAATACTGCTGGACCTTACTCTACTCCAAACCAGGGTCTTTGCATGATTTTATTTCCCCCGCTCCTGTACCAGAGTTTTCCATTTCTAGTGTCTCATACCTAGGGCTCTGTGTGTTCCTCATTCTCTCCTTTCCTCCATACCTGGATATTTCTGCAAACTACCATCTCCTGCCTTCCCTGCATTTCCCATCATGAATTCTGTGTATCTCCATTCTTTTTCTCCTCTATGTTAGGGACTATGTGTGACCTCATTCTCTCCCACTCCCCTGCCTGCCACTCTGCGTCAGAGGCCCTGTATATACTTCCCTTCCCATCTATCGTTGTTTCCTGCCTTTTTCTCCTGGGATCTAAATCTTTCAGGGTGTCAACATGGTAGCCTCAACTGGAAGGAAAGGGGCAGTTTTAATCAGGAAGGTGTTAATGGAAGCCTACAACTTGTTCTTCAAACTTGAAGTTGCTGGGCCTGCTAGCCAAAGCCAAAGCCAAAGCCAAAGCCAAAGCCAAAGCCAGTAGCTCTGTTCTGTTTTCCTCCCAAGGTTAACTGGGTTCTATCAGTTAAAGCCTAGAACACTCCCTGCAATTTTGGAACTGATCAGATTGAGTGCTCAGAAATTACTACATTTCATGCAAACAGAGAAAGCCTATCAAATTGGATGTGTCTACAAGTACATTTAAGCGTGACTAAATTTAATGTGCACTAAGCTAATGTACGTTAAGCCATTTTTGGCAGGTGTCTACATGTGCAGAGACTTGGGACTAAAGTTAGTGCCCAGTCACTGCAGCCTTGCCATGTGCCCCTAGTAGCAAGATGGACCCAGCACTAAAGTTAGCATTGGATCACATCTGCACGTGCATTAATGTGCTTTAATTAATTGCACTTAAATTTGATATGTGCATTTGCATTTGCAATTAGCCTAATTTCACCATTTTTAATGTGCATTAAGGGCATGCACGTGTGGATGTATGCCCATAATAAGCATTAAATTAAGCTAATGCACATTAACATAGCTTGTGTAGATGCGCCCAGTGAGTGAAACTTTGTCTCAGTTGGCCAATAATGATCTTCCATTGGTTTTAGATCCAGATCTGGGATGTGGATAGGGGAATATAAGAAATAGTTGTCAATATGCCTAGGGAATGCACTTGCACAATGTATTTGTTCACAGAAGCATTATGCCATATAAGCACCACTTGCCAAGAGGAGTAAAAGACTGAAATTGAAATGTCCTCATTAGTTTTAATGATTTTAAATGAAATATGGCAGCAGAGTTTATTTTGTCCAATTTATCTCTAGGATGTTTTTTTGTAAATGAGGCAAGCAATACTTTATCCTCCTTTAATGGAGAAAATCAAGAATAAGTATAGAAGTCAGTGACCATTCTGGCTCTATTCCAACCACGCACTTATTCATATGCTTAAATCTAAGCGCATGAGTAATCTCCTTTACGTGAATGGTTCCATTCAAATGTTTAAGGTAGGCACATGTGTAAATGCTTTGCTGGTTAGGTGAGATGATCTGACATCTTGCAGGATAAAGTTATACCTCGACTAAAGTCACTGGAATTTGAACACTGAGATAAGAATGTATGCTTCCTCCATAACCACATTCAGTATTTTCTGTGCTTATGATATAATTAAAAGAAGCTAGAAATAATTGAAAACGTAATAAGCAATTATAGTAGACTAAATATACACCTTCCTTGTAGTCCCTGTCTCTTTAGATTGTGAGGGTTACTTTTATTCATCTCCTCAAGTGGACTATAGACTATGTACATCTTTGCTTTTTTTTGTCAAGAAGCATGTGTTACTCCAAGTGAATGGATACTGGCTTATTTGTCTCATTTCACAGGTTCCATAATGAAAAGGGGAATATAATGAACTTTAATCAAATAACTTATGAAGATACTGGGCAATTTGAGTTACAGCTTGTTTAACAGTAGAAGTTTAAACTAGATCAGAGAATAATTTGTTTTCCATCATCCAAGGAATTCACAAACTTTTATTCAAAACATTAGGAAGAAAAATATTAAACTTACCAATTAACAACAACTATCAGCTCCAGTATCCAAATATAACCAAGATGGTTGCTGCAGACCGCTGATATTTTTCAAACAGCCAAGTTTATATTACCTAAATAATAGGTCTATATTACCTAAAACCAACTGACTTTGAAGAGACAAGGAATCATTTACAATATACTGTAATAACTAACAGATGTTTTCATATAGTGTTTGGAAAGAACAGATATTTATCTATAGCCTAGATCGGTTGCAATGTTGTTCATGACGTTGCAACAATTTTTTAATAATTGCTGGATGCCGGAAAAGCAATGCAGCACTCCTCATAAGCCTCCTTGTTGCAACAATAAAGAGATTATTAACATTCATTTGTATGATACATGTAAGTGCCTAGCATGTACCTGATTTTCATGCTTGAATGACCTGCCGGCTACTGTAGCTAATCATAATCTGATGGCAGTTTTAAACAAAGTAACTAAAGTCCTTTAAATGCAAATTTCCAAATATAAATAACTCCAAAGGATACAGCTCCAATGGATACTGTAGGTTAAGGACAGGCTTGAGTTACTGAGAGTTTAGGACATATGTTTTATTACCTGCATCAAAATATAGTACTAGTTTAGCTGCAGCCTACTAAAGAATTACCCAAAACAAAGAATCTAACTGAAAAATAAGAAGGAAAACATTTTAAGTTAAACTTTGTAAAACTGAAACTAGGGATGGAACAGCCTCAAAATATCAGTTCAGATTGGAACCAAAATGAATTAATATTATCCAGGGGTGTAGGTTGTAGCCATGTTCATCTAAGGACATAGGCAGACAAGGTTCTTTGGGTGAATCTGATATCTTTTATTATTGTTGTGTTCATTTTTAAAAGTCTGGGAGCTGGGGTGGGCAGGGTAGTCATGGGGTGGGGCTGGGAGAGCGGGTGGGGGTCATGGGGCTCGTGGAAGAACCCCCACATGGTGTGGGGCAGCAGGGATTCCCACTCCCCCCTCCCCACCTGGCAGCACCCAGTGAGTGCAGGCTTTTTTATAAACAACCAGGAGCTGGGGCAGCCATGGGCGGCGGGGTGCGGGGGGAGGCTGGGACAGAACACAGGGATCGGTCAGGGGGCTGGGAGAGCACTCAGGGGGCTGGGTCAGGAGGCTGGGAGAGCAGGCAGGGGATGGGCCAGGCAGGGGCCCCCCCATGGTCCTCTCTCCCCTCCTCCAGGCCCCCCTCCCCTGCTCCATACTTACCAGCATACAGTCTGGTTTCAGCTCCCTGCTGCAGCCAGTGGGGACTGCCTGAATCATTGCAGCTCTCCAAATCTTTTCTGAATTGATTTGAAGAGCTTCAAATCGATTCAGACCTTTTAATTGGTCCCCCAATTTGATTTGGATTCAGAGATTTGGTTACTGAATTGGGCCAAATCTCCTCCAAAGAGAGGCTGAGAGCCATGGGACTCTTCAGCTTGGAAAAGTGCAGATTCAGGGGGGACCTGGTTGCTACCTATAAGTGCACAAGGGATGTCCATTAGGATCTGGGAGAACGTCTGCTCACCAGAGTGCCCCAAGGAAAAACAAGGACCAGTGGTCATAAACTCCTCTAAGAGCATTTTAGGCTGGAGAAAAGAAAAAATTTCTTTACTGTCCAAGCCCCCAGGACCCAGAATAGACTCCCTCCAGATGTGGTGCAGGAGCCTTCTCTGGACTTATTCAAGAAATGCTTGGATACTTATCTTGCTGGGGTCCTCTGACCCTAGCTTACTTCCTGCCCCTGAGGCAGGGGACTGGACTTGATGATCTTCATGGTCCCTTCAGCCCTAACATCTATGAAATCTATTGATCAAATCAGCACCCAAAGCTTTACACAGCCCTAATGTCAACCTGTATTTATATATCACACACCTAGTTCATCGTACAGTGTCACATTCTGTTGCATGTGCTCAGTATACACTTTTAAATGTCCATAATTTTGGTTAATCAAACCCAATTTTCCTGAAATAAGCAAAAGCATCAGTCATAAAATTATAGAAAATTAGAGTTGGAAGGGACCTCAGAAGACCATCTAGTGAAATCCCCTGCTCAAAACAGGATCACTCCTATCTAGAACATCCCAGCCAAAGCTTTGCCTAGCCAGGTCTTAAAAACCTCCAAGGATGGAGATTCCACCACCTCTCTGGGTAACCTGTTCCAGTGTTTTACTACTCTCCTAGTGAGAACATTCTTTTAAATATCTAACCTAAACTTCTCTTGCTGCAATTTGAGACCATTGTTCCTTGTTCTGTCATCTGCCATCATTGAGAACAGTCTAGCTCCATCCTCTTCTGAACCTCCCTTAAGGTAGTTGAAGGCTGTTATTAACCCTCCCCCTCACCAGGCTTCTCTTCTCTAGACTGAATAAGCCCAGTTCCCTCAGTCTTTCCTCATAAATGATATCCCCCAGTTCCCTCATCGTTTTTGTTGTCCTCCTCTGGTCTCTCTCTAATTTGTCACACCCTTTATGTAGTGGGGGACCCAAAACTAAACACAGTACTCCAGATGTGGCTTCACCAGTGCTGAATAGAGGGGAATAACCACCTCCCTTGACCTACTGGCAACGCACCTACTAAGGCAGCCCAGTATGCTGTTAGCTTTCTTTGCAACAAAGGCACACTGTTGGCTCATATTCAGCATATTTTCCACTGTAACCAGCAAGTCCTCTCCTGCAGATGAAATGCTGTCTCCCTTTGGGTCCAATGGATGCAGCTTTTGGGCAGGGCTGGATGGACCCAGAGGGATAGCTTTCCATATTCAGCTCCCTCTGCAAAAATGAAGTTTATTTCCTGCCTGTGGGGACTTTTTTACCATCTTGTACCATCTATACTTTTCACAGAGCCTGATGAAACCAACTTTGATCTCCAAAGCTTTCAGAAAAGGACAATTTTTTTGCAATTTTCCAATTGGCTTAATAAAAGGTCTTATTTTGGAACCAAGAGTTCCAGTTTTTTGTGTGTCTTCTTGTCTCAGACCAACAGGACTACCAAGTTCACTCCTCAGATATGTATTGAATTTGTGAATCAGGGTTCAACCAATAGTTACTACCAATATCCCACTATCATGATTAACCATGGTAACGTCTGAGTTTTGTTCTGTTCAGTGAGCGTTGGATCTATATTGAAAAGACTTTGTTCTGTTATACCTTACTGTCATGCAGTTTTTCTTATCTTTGATTGTATAAACCTATATTTCCTGCTCCATGTCTTCTCCTGTAACCCTTTTTTCCCTCTTTGATAATTCTATAGGGGCTTGATTGGTCCAGATCTATGCATGCAATCAGTGACACTAATATAAAAAGTTGTTGAATTTTACATGTTGGTTGTTTCTAAGTACCTCTAGATCTAAATGTGCAATATATTTCTTTGAAATCTTCCCGCTCCCCACATCCCCATCCAAACTGTAGTAGACAAATTTAAATATAAAATGTATAAAATATTAAAAAGTAATCAGCACTTGTTGGTGCCCTTCTCAAAAACTCTGTGCAGGGGCTGATTGCCAGAAGATGTACATTTAGCACTTTGATAAACAGATTCTTTAAAGTTGTTTCAACCTGCATTTAAAATAATACCATTCCCACTCAAGTGGCTAATGTTTTTTTAAATTTTTGTCATGGTTCTTAGCATATTAATTTATAAACTCCATTAGACTATCTAACTGTTCAGCTTCATAAAGAATTTTCTATTTAGCTTATATTTCTACTATGGATGAACTGCTTAAATTTGATTTTTTTTACTGCAAATATGTTCTGTGATAGCTCATTTCTACCAGTCAGTTTTTAATAACAGTTGTTTTGATTGCACGTACCTTAAATTCAGATATTTAAAATGCAGCTAGTATTCACTCAGTGAAAATAGAGGAAATGTTTTAGCTGCAGGTTTGAGATAGACGGCTTTTGCAAACTAAAATTCACATCAGTGGGTACAAGAATGCAGATGCCAATTTACTGAATAATAACATCTGGGTAAGATAATTTAGTTGTACATTTATTAATTTATAGAAGACTGTCAGCAGGGGGTGCTGCAAAGGGGAGGTAAGTTCCTTCTTAGGGAAAAGCTCTTACTGTCATGTTTTGTCAGGTCATCCTGGATTAATATCACAAGCAAATAGTTTTATATCTTTTGTACCATGCAGTTTAAAGCACCAGCTGCTTAACCTCATTGTTAGAGCAATAAACGACTATCATAGAGAAGGCTCATGTGCTTATATGTGTTCAGAACAAAGTATAAATTAATTACTGTAATCAATACCATTCAGTAGGAGTTCAGTGTCAAGGTCTTAATCAAAGCATAATAAAAAGATGTGTTGCCTATACTATTTGTGGAGAACAATGTTATATATATTGTTATATAGAAACATGATATATATTTATATAATGTATAATATATAATAATATAGATGCACATATACATTATACAATTAAATTATTGTTATATATCATTATTTATACATCATATATATATTTAGTGTATAAATAATGATATAAAACTATACATACACATATATATACAATGTATAAATAATGATATATAACAATATGTAAAATGTGTATGTGTGTGTATATAATTATATACACACACAAATTTTGCCCACCCTTATTGCTAGAACATATTTGTTTACTGATAATTTCTGATGCTGTAAATACTATAGAAAAGGTGGAGAGTATGACAGGTATTCTTCAGCAGTGTCAAAAACCTATACTTCTGTAATACAAACAAAAGATGTTGAATTAAAATAAATTGTCCAGGAACTCAATGAGAAAAGTAGGTTTAATTGACATCAGTGTGAGATTAATTCAATTAAAGGTGATAGGCTCCGGCCTTTCTTTTGATTAGTATAATTTTAATAGAATTAGAGATGGCTTCTCAGGTTTTACAGTAGTGGGACCTGATCCTGGAGTGGGATCCAAATAGAATCCATTATTTAGATTCTAAGCACACATTTCACTCATCAATTTGCCTAGTAGATGTAGTACAGCTATTTATGTACATGTTTATTAGGAAGTATGATCACCCCTTGCTTAGAGGAATGATGTTGGCAATAAACATTTTCCAATTGCACACATGTTGTTGGTAGTCCATATGTCTATAGTCCAGAGTGTCCATATGAGTAAAAGATGATACTGCAAGGAGTGGTCCAGTGGAATTTTCAAATGAATTCTTAGATGATTTATAATATACTGCCATTATCTTCCAAATATTTGTGCATGCGCTCCAAATAAATGAAAGGATATGTCCTACTGCAGTCAACAGGATTCTGGACTGAAATTCACAGACTTATGTGATGTCAGTACTGCAGCCTTCAAGCCTAGTGAAGATGAAATAGAGGCAGAGAACCCTCTGCCTTCCCAACGATATTAATTTGCTAAATATAATATTTCAATTAGTATTTCTATTGAAAATCCAAATCAGACCTTTCTACTAGATGCATATGCTAGATTCATATCTGAAAAGGGTCTCACTATTACTGGAATGATAGAAATAACAGCAACATTTTGAGCAGCAGCCAGTAAAGAAAACTTGGAAGTAAGAAGTTTGAATTTCTTAAGTGCTATTTGTGAAAAAATATCAAAAGTCTTACTACCATTGTTAAAAATGATGGTGGAAAGAAGACAAGTGACATGGAGGTTCCCAAGTTTGCACAGATGTTTCTCTATGAAACTTAATAAATAAATTCACTGATGATGCCAAAGAAAGAAAACAAGATTCCAGCTCACTCTCTTTTATGATTATGTGATCTAATAGTTCCATCCTCCATTTCTCATGTATCCAGAACTCCCATGGGACCAAGGCCCATAATCACCCAAGAACATATATGCTATAGAGAAATTAAAAAGAAATTATTTCAATATCCTAATACATTTGCCTGCTGATTCAAGCCTTCAACAGATGCTAGAGACATCAAAAGAAATAGTTGCACACATGTTTATTACAACCCTATTTTAGCCACTTTTCAGAATGAAAGGGCATAATAATGGAGGAGTTGGGGAGCGAGGCTGGGAGTAATAATAATGTAGTAGACTGTGGCAGTAAAGACCATGCATAGCTTGATGGAAGAAAAAGATGTCATTAATTAATTTATACTTAGAAATCCTAGACTATGGTCCTATACAGGCTTACAGGTATATTATTTACTTTACTTTGAAGTTAAAGTATCTACTCAGAGGTTTAAAGCTAAGGCTGTGTTGAAGTGTTTATGGATTTGGGACCGTATTTGATTAATTTTATAGGATAATATCTGAATAATAAACTACCTTAAAATTCTTTTGAACATGTTTTACCTTGAAAACAATCTCCTTATTAAACAATAGGTGAGAAAGTACTGCTGACATCCTAGAGTTAGATGGAAACCTAATGTAATTAATTTTGTTAGCACTCAGGAAATTGGAGGTAGCAGAAGGATGGTGACTCCCACCATGTATCCTAATCTTCCCCAAAGGAGCATATTTATTACAAACTTCTAAAACCACCTTTTGATAACATTGAACAGCCTGTGAGGGGGACATTAAGGCATACAAGATAGACCCATTTTAATCCTTAATACCATTTTAAGATGATCCATTTTAAATGGCCTAAAAGAACTTATCATAATTTTATAAACTACTAAAAACACAGCTCTACATTTATATGATGAGAAAAAGGAATTCCTCTGGCTTGCTTGATACAAAGTTTTGCACCTTTCCTACAAAATGATTTGTTTATATGATGAGGCCAGGTTCTCAGATGGTGTAAATTGGTGCTGCTCAGTTGATTTCAACAAAGGCTTATATTAAGTAAGGATAAGGCCCTATGTTTCATCTAGCTAACTGCAATGATACTATTTTTTTTCTACTTACAGCACTGTCAAATGTAATTAAAATTCTCTGCTAATGACCAATCATTCTCATCAGGGAATTAGTGTTTAAAGACCCTGTCTAAATCTCTAGTTTGTCCAGATCAAGGTAAATAGGACATTTTTCTGTGAATAGTCTTCTGAATTTTTAAATCCTTTGGCAGCCATCATGTCCAAATCAGGTATTCATCTTCCACAAACCCACTACCAAATGATAATGTGGAAAACACATGCATTTTAAGGGAATATTAGAAAGTATTTGCATTAAACAAATTAAGAAGTGCAATCTGGAACACAGTTGCTGGGAAGGATTATAACATAAATATTAAATAGTAGAAACACTACCACATGACTGAACTATTATGCAAAACCAACCAACACTGTCTAAATTTTGAATTTCAAATATTGAATACTTAAGGTAACCATACATCCTGTTTTCATTAGGACCATCCCATTTTAAAAAACCTGTCCTGGGTATCCTGTCAGTTTGGTCAAATTAATGTTTTTGTCCTGTTTTTAGTGGGACAGCCAATACTTGTGTTTAACATGGGATCATCCTGGTACTTTTCACCTCCTCCCCCCAAACTTTCTGGTGGTCTTCATCCTTCCCCTCTGCTCCCAATATCCAGCTGAGACCAGAGCTCATAGACAGCTGAGTGTGCCAGAGAGCATGGTTTCCCATTTTGAAACTAGGGGACATATGGTCACCCTATAAATAATTGCCATCTTGAGCTACAAATAAATAGGATAAATAATACACTTCTTTTGGGATTTTTAAGACTATCAGATCCATTCCCTGCATTGCTTTGCAAAACTGTGTTTTCTCACCAACAATCTTTCTCTCAGCACAGTAGTATGAGCCCTGCAAGAAGTTAACATAACACTACTCCTGTATGGGGAACTAGCATACACAGAACAGTGAAGGTATGTTTGAGGAGAAGTTCATTATCCAAACAGAGACTGCATCCTTACCTAAGCACTCCCCTTGAGCACCAGTTGCTGATAGAGAGAGAGTGTTTCTGGAGGTGATATCTTTCTAAGAGGGAGTGTGTGTGGGGTTTGTCTTTGCATTGCTGCTAAATCCAGACCATTGTCATTATCACAGCCTTACCCAAAGACAGACCAAGAAAGAACCCAAGAGAATTACACAAATATTCAGAGCCAAGTATCTTGCCACACCACAGTCCACAGCAAAAAGGATGAAAAGCTGCTGGATCCATTTGTCTGAGGTTCTCTGATATATAAAATATCCTGAGATACTATAGCTGATGTAGTTGCTACCATTTTACTTTTTCCTGGCTACCATCAAAAAGACATGGGCTGGGGAAAGGTCATGGCTAGGATACCACTATGACTTGTGGCTCTACTGCATTGTTACTTTGTGGAAGACACACAAGTCGGACAGCCCTTCCAAGTGAAGGAGGAAACAATAGCACAGGGGACATTTCTATCTCCAGTTGTGTGTGTGGCGGGGCATAAGTGCTACCTGCCAATTTAAGAGGAGCTGGCAGGCTGGGGAGCAGCCAGCAGGTAGGCTCAGGCCCAATTAAGAAGTCACCTGATGGGTAGGAGTTTTCCTGATTGGAGGAGGGTTGAACAGTTAGAGTATAAGCTCAGACCCAGGGGTAGGGCCCCCAGTTGCAACTGGGGAATTGAAGGATTAACATTGCCCCGCCTGAGGACTGCTGCTTCAGTAACACCTGGAGGTTAGGCTTGAAGCTATGAAGATGGAGGAGGTTCCTTCTGGTCCTCGGCTTGGATGGTGTAGTGGGACTGCCTGTGGGAAGGCAGTCTCCAGGAAATGCCACACCTGTGCCTTCTAAGTGAAAGGCGCATATGAGACACCAGAAAGGCCCAGCCCCTGCTGCCTTGTGGATACTCCATGGAGGGGAAAGTTCTAGGGGAGCACACCGTGACAGAAAAGCACAGGGTCCAGGTCACTGAGTGGGGCATGAGACAGGTCCAAGGTTGGCTAAAGGGGACTGGAAGCCCAAAATAAGAGTGAGTTCAGTGAGGTGCAGAGAATGTCCCAGTGAGGGGCTAGGATAGTGTGGCCCTCAAAGGGGCCAGGAGGCCAAGACCCACAGAGTGGGACCTGAGACCAAGTTTGGGCCAGAAGCTGAGTGTGGCCCAGCAAAAGGGCTGGGGGAGCTGTAGACAATTTTGGATGCCACCTGCAAAGCATGGGACACAGTATTAGGAGAGGTTTGGAGCCATGTATTTTGGCCCTAGGCATCAAGGCAACAAAATGGGCAGCCTCTCTCATGTAAACATAAATCTGTGGTAATATCAAAGGTGTGGCAGGAAAGTGAGGGCAGACTGCCCTAGATGATGGGGGGAGGAGGGGCAGTGAGGTATTGAGCCCCAGGACAGCCCCCCCATCACAGCGTAAACTGGCCCTTTGTAATTTTCTTAGCTGCTTATGTTTGGCATCCCTGGTTACTGATTAGCCCACCAAATCTGACAAATTCTAGAGGAAAAGAAACATAAGCTCAAACTGTAGAGCACTGCATAATTGCCATCTTTAAAATAAGAACATCTGGGAGGGAGGACAACAGTCACAACACACCATTATTTTTACAATTTGTGGGGTGACTTTAATAGTTTTGAAAATAAGGGGTCTAGCTAGACAGGCTCAAGCCAGATGCCCAGATATATTAGGCAGTAGTATGGATAATTCGTCTAAGTCCTACAACACCAAAGGTCACCTATGAACAAAGAGGCATTCAAGCTGAAATGGTACAAATAGGGGGTTAGGAGAAGCTATTGAACTCATTTTCAAATTGGGATCTAAACCAGGGAACATCCATCCTACATATTAATGCCATTGTTTGTATTTAATTTGTGAAAACAGTGACACATCCAATTAAACAGTGTAAAGCAACTTCTGAAATAGACTGTGAGATAGAGAGCATTTCAGTTTTGCATGTTAGAATACTCAAGCATAGCCCTAAGTTACCTATACCATCCATCACTAACATTGCCATCTGGCTTGTCTGAATTTCCCCAACTACAATTTGTGTTGAACAGCCCTGACTTTTCTTTGGGCACATTTTAGAAAAGGAGCAAATTATTTTGCAGTACTTGTGATACATATAGCCTTAGCCAAAACTCCTTTGCGCTAACCATATCACTAAAGGAGGACAGGTAAGTGTCTGACTGGGTACATCTACACATGCATTAAGGCACTTTTCCTAATGTACATTAAAGGTAGTACCTCCAATGTGAGATATGAAACAAATATGCATTAGACTGCCTTAATATACAATAACGATTTTGCATGATTTTTAGGTGACATTTAACATGCAGTAGCCTATTTTACTGCACATTAGTGTAATAGCACAGTTTTTTACATGATGCTTTAATGCGCATAGGCTACTGCACATTAAAGCGCACATGTA
Organism: Caiman crocodilus; assembly: GCA_030014935.1. Classification (NCBI taxonomy): domain Eukaryota; kingdom Metazoa; phylum Chordata; order Crocodylia; family Alligatoridae; genus Caiman; species Caiman crocodilus. The sequence goes on from JAGPOW010003685.1 coordinate 59,364,757, forward strand.
GGTGTGTCCACTGAGTCTAGTACAAAGGGATAATGGATGGTCAGTTCTGTAGAGCTAAAGAAGCATAGTTCTTTGCCACTCAAAGTTTTGTGTTAGGTAATACTAAATGTAAAATATCTATAAACCTAGGACTGAAGTTGTGCTATCAAAAGCTGTTTCTTCTTTTGCACTTGTGCTTGCATCAGGCAAAATTATTTTTGGTTTACACAAAAATGAGTAAAATTATAGAACTATAGGCCAGATCTTCAGTTGGTGTGAAGTTACATATTCCATTGATGTCAGAAAAATTTCCATCAGCTGAAAATTTCCATCTATGCTGTATAAGGGAGCAGGGAGATGTGCCATACTGAGATATGCTATTGTTATGCTGAGGATCTTCACACTCATTGCACCCATGCTAGATCCTCAGTTGGAAGCTGTGTAGCTTATTATTACCATGATGCATGATCATCAAAAGGCCCTTTCTTTCAGTGGAACTTAGTAGTACAAGCACAACAAGACACTAACATAATAACACTGCTTCTGATTGGGGAACTAGCATACAGAGAATGGGCACTGCCTGTCTACCTCAATGCTTTTAAAAACATGGTCTTCAGTTTCCTTGTGTCTCTGCTCCCCTCTGAAAAAATGGGAACGTTCCATGCCTTAACAGCTATTGTGAGAACAAACACATTAAAGACTGTCAGGGCCCTAAAATATATTGTATTCAGTCACTGTTAGATAACTGGTGCCCTGTCCCTTTAAGACTCCTCTACATGTTACATTTATGCCATCATTAATGTGTGAATTATGATATAAATGGTAAGGCAGAACACTTTTTATGGCTCAGCTGTCTGGTGTCTAAACTGAATGTGTAGCCAGGTTGCACCAGAGCCAACAGTCAGCTGATTGTTGTCTTCAGCCAGGCACTGTACCAGGATTTTGGACGGGCCCTGGTGTGGGCTAGGGCTGTGAACCTGAGGCACCTGGCTTTCAACTTGGTGATGCAGGGGGATCCTGGGTTCCTCTTGTGCTGGCAAGTAGAAAGGTGTGATTTGGATCTGATCCCCAAACCCAGAATGGTATCTTGTACCTCCTGCCATGCACAACAGCCATGGCAGGCAGCATGATTATTGGGATCAAGGATCAGATCCCATTGTGCATTTAATGGCAGGTACAGACATTACACTTTTTTTGATGTAAATAATCAGAAACCAGTTCATACCCATAACAGAAAAGAAATTTGGCACACAAAATCAGTCTATAACCATAACAGAAGTTCAGCACACAGAGACTGTTTAGAAATGGTGGAAGTAGTTTTAAGATTTCCTCCCTTCCCTTCCCCCTACCAAAAGGCAAATGTGGGTTCTGTTTGCTACTGATTTAACTACACAACTTACAGAAAACCAGGCACATCTACACAAGATGCTTTACTTGAGATTAGAGCTAATTAATGTGCAGTAAGCATCACCATGTACACATGCAGACTCTTACTGCATAATAATTTGCTTTAATTGTGAGTAAATTTTCTACCTGAAAATACAAGTACCAAATTTACTTGATTACTTACTGCATAGTACAGCATGTATAGACAGTCAACTGGGAGCACTCTCAGGCAGTTGAGCAGCAGGGGCAAGAGATTGCTTATGGGCCATTGCTGCTGTAGGGGCCTGGCACATGGTTGCAGGGAGCAGGAGCAGTCTGCTACTAGGACTAGGAACAGCAAATCTGCTCCTGCATCTCTGCCTATATAGATGCATGCCCAGGACAGTTTACTCTAGAGTAGTTTAGAGTAAACTGATCCTGTATTATTTGCATGTGTAGAGACACCCACTGTATACGTTATATCAGTTCCGCCTTAGACTTTTTGAATGTCTGCACTTAGCCCAAATGAATGTGTGCCAGGGTCCTAAATAAACACATGAACCAAATGCATAATGCTCCTTTCTGGTTTCTGTCTCGCTCCATGTTTTGCTGCTGAGAGTAGCGTGTGTTTGAACAGCCTGTTTAATTTTCCCTGTTCTGTAGAGATGTTCATTCTCATTACCTGTCTAAGCCAAAACAATACATCATGCTATAAAAAAATCCTAACTGTAAATTTCCTGCAGAATACAGAAAGAAATATCCTTCCAATGAACTTTTCAATCAGAAAACACTGTGAAGATAGATGGGAGGAGATAAAGAAAGTGATCTTTGCAGACCAGAAGCAAATAAGCGGTCTGCAGCCTCCCCAGTACATGTTGGGCAAAAAGAATAAATTTGATGCACGAGCCTGGATTTGATGACCCTGGAGATCCTTCTAGTCATGAATTCTTAAAAATTACTAATGGAGAGAATGTAACATTAGAAAAAGTCATTTGACTATTCAGAGCACATGGTACATCCAAAGAGTAGATGAAAGTATACTCACTAGCACCTGTTACAATGCACACATGATTAAACAGAGAAGTGCAAGCAGCAAAACCTACACACACAAGAGATCAAGAGATACTATAAAGTGCAACCACATACAGCATTAAAGTATTTATCAAATATATAGGCACAGAATGTTTACAGGAGATGCAGTTTGCATCATGAAAGGGAATAGAATGGCAGCAGTAGGGAACACATCCCCAGAGCCCCAGAAAGCAATCCATTTTGTATGAATATGCTTCACAGGCAAACAGGAAAAAACCACAGGGCACGCAGGCAACTGGAAAACACTTGCAAGGTGACTAGTTTAGTGGCAAAGGCAAAAGTTTATTTTGGCTACAACAGAGAACAAGGACAAGGACAGAGCTGAGGCATATTAAATTATCTTAATACATGCAGAAGAAGTACCTTAAAACTTGAAATATACACTGTGGCATTTCTACAACCTTGAGACAAGATATAGGAAAAGTTTAGCCCACAAGAAAACATCATCCATATCAGTGAAAATAACAGGTAATGGACAATATCCATTCTGTATAATAGCTGAATAAAGTGTTAAATGCATGTACAAAGACAAATGTCAGTGTGTAGATTAATATGGAATAAATATGACAGAAAAAATGCTAAAAGACTTAAAATGGTTAAACTTGATAAACATGCTCATAGACATGGCAGGCTACCTCGCAGCAGAGGAAATTAAATTTTTTTTTGCCATGTTTAAAGGGATAGGATATTTAATGGGACTGTGGTGGCGAGGTGCCCCACAGGCACTCAAGGGGGAGAGAAGAGAGCCCGCTGACCCCAGACCCCGGGAACAAGACCCCGGGAACATACCTCCTGGAGAGCAGCAGGAGCAGGAGCCATATTCGCAGCTGCAGCCGCATGAACTGGCATTATGCTGGCTGTGGCATCAGCTGTTCCTGGCAAGGGGAACAGCTGAGCCAATCCCAACGGCCAGATTGGTGGCTGCGGGAAGATTTAAAAACCCCGTTGCAGCAGGGATGGGGAGAGAGCTGGAGAGAGAGAGTATGTGCTGGCAGCTCGTGAGGCAAGCTCTGGCACGGGGAAGAAGCAACCTAGCCTGCGAGGCTCCAGCAGGCAGCCCAGGGAAGGGCTTTAAGCCTCTGGCAGGACGCAAAGCAGGAGCCAGACAAGGAGGGCAAGTGGAGGCACTCTTGCACATATCTGAAGGAGCTTGCACTCAGGGGGCAAGGGAGCTCCCTGCTTGTGGTAAGGGAGAGGAAACAGTGGAGAATCCAGGAGGGAGCTGGAATAAGAGCATGCATTCCCCCGCAGGGCCCTCCTGGACGTGTGCCAGGATAATTTTTTCAAAGAGCTTACCCAGGATTGAGATAAGACTAACTGGCCTGTAGTTTCCCGGGTCCTCTTTTCGTCCCTTTTTGAAGATAGGGACCACATTGGCCCTCTTCCAATCCTCCGGCACCTCACCAGAGCACCACGAGTGCTCATAGAGCCGCGCCACGGGTCCCG
>JAGPOW010003685.1:59368738-59382567 GCA_030014935.1 Caiman crocodilus
GGGGCTTCCCCTCCGGATCCGGCTCAGCTGCACCGGCCCCGCAGCCCCACTTACCTTCGGGGGACCAGCTGCTGCTGCCCCCTCAGCTGCTCCGCTCGCTGCTGCTGCTGCTGCTGCGCCTAACCGTCGTTACAAACGCGGTGGTTTGAATATGTAATAAAATATGTAATAAAAGGCAAGACCAGCCAAAACAGGAAGGATACTATCACCCTCAAAACAGAACCAAAAAATGATGAAACGGAAAAGACACTTGTGGAAGGGTTATCTCTGACTGAGATTAAGTACTTAGCAACCAGAGCTTTCTTGGCCTGATTCGTTCATCCCACTGTTATTTGCCTGTAATTCGCTGTGGTGAGGTCCAACTCTTTCCTGCCACGTCTTGATTTTTCATTGATTTTACTAGTCAGGAAGTGCTGTTTGTTCTCTATCATAGTCACCTAAAGGCAACCCATGCAGGGATTTCTTCTGGGGCTCCAGCCTCCCCTGCATTGTCCTAGTGCCACCAGATGTTATGCCAGATGTTACACCGCTGATTACAGTTATAGCCTATCATGAGCGATATAGCTTTATTTTCTTTCAGTCTAGGTGTGATCTTTTAAGTCTCAATGACATGGAAAAGAGCAGACCACCTGACTTCCTCTCAGCATCAAGTAAGTCTCATGTACAGTTGCAAGAGACCTTAGTTACCCCACTTTCTCGGGATACCTTGCCCTCTACTAACATGCTTTAAATAGTTCAGATCAAAAGGGAAACCTCCTGTCTGGGAATTTTATTCCCAGGGCTTGACTTCCCTTCAGTCTCTCAACCTGTGCCTCCCTTGCCAGGTGGTTTTGCCCATGGCCAGATTCTGGCCACAGCCTCTTCTTTGGGCAGTCCTGCCCTTTTCTGGTTTTTTGCATGGGGTTGCTGCTACCCTCTTCCTGTGGACCCACCTTGGGTTCAAAGAGCACAAGTATTATCAAAGTAAATGAAAAAAAAACAAAACCCAGCTGCAGCTGGAACCTGTCTAGGGTAGCCACTTCTCCTGTGATATTCCCATCTTGGTCAGAGCTTTCCCACCACTTGCACTGCTCCTCCCCACACTGCCTCTTCAGCTGCAGTTCAACAGCTCAGTAGAGCCCAGCCAAGCTCTTCTCCCCGCTTGGAGCTGGCTCTTGTGAATTCCATGGCTCTTGCTGACCCTCCTGGGCCACTTCCTGTGCCTTTCTCCCACTTGTCTTCTCCTGCACCCCACACCTCGCTTCCTGGGGCTGCTCTGTTCTCATGGAACAGCTGCTCCAAAAATGCCATTCCTGCAGCATTCTTTCTTCTTCCTGATCTGCTGTCTCTTTTTCGGCAGGCTCCTCTTTCCCTATGGGTAGTTGTTTCCTGTTTTCTAGTTCCCTTGCCTGTTTCTCTCCACAACATTTAAAGCAGATGTTCCCCTAGGAGACATTGGAGCCTACCATTGTACAGATTGGAAACCATGATACCAATGTGACAAAAATATGCTCAAATGGAAAAAAAAATATTTGTGATTATCAATAGATGTCTGAAATGTCATCAATACATATAGCAGCACAGTAATAAAGATCCCCCCAGAAAATATTCCTGAGAAACCTCTATCTCATATTTTTGATCTAAAAACTATAAACAGCAACTTTAATACTGGTATCTGCAAATGTATTTTGTTTACAGGGTTGTTGTATTTATCCGTTAGGTAACTGGTGCACTGCCCCTTTCAGAGAAGCAAAGGAATTGATTCAAGTGTACTGCTTTTTGATCATGCTGGCTGCATAGATGCATTCAAAGAATCTTGAAGAATTCTTCCAGGTTTGTTCTCTAGGTAGAGAAACTTACTTAGAGCTGCATGTACAAACATACAGACATTTGAATGCTAAGGCTCTGAACAGTGGACAGCTTGCAATGCTAACACTGTGCAGCTGGGGGTGAGGGGGAGGAATATGTGAGCACATATCTCAGCATGCTCTGCAGGCTCCCTTAATCTGTCCATGACAGATGCATAGGGAAGCCCTGAGTGGCTGACACAGATTGCCCATGCCCATCCTGTGTTTCCCTACAGCACAATATGGAGGCTGTAAAGGGGGCATGTTCTTCTCCCTGCTGAAGCAGCAGGGGCCAGCTAGTGAAGAGTCCAACGAGCAACACACTGTCTCCCAGGGTGGCAGCGGTGGATGCTAGAGCACTATGATCTCTCCTGAGAAAAGCCACAGAATAAACAGACACTTGATCATCCAAAAGAAAGTCTCCTGAAGCTGATTTAGCTCTCATTGTTCCCAGGTTATTTTTCTCCTGAAGTGGCCATTTTTACTTTGGGAGAAAAAGCCTGAAATCTGTACACCTGTAGTTTCTCCTGGGAGAGCAGCAACTAGCCAGGAGAAACTAAATGTCTCTATGAGGCCTCTTTGTGCATGTGCATGTGTGTGAACACACACATGCACATATTCACATGTTATGCTGAAGTGCTGTGAGGAGAAGGTGTTTGAAAAGTCCTGTCCTGGGTGGATCACCATTGGGATAGACAGCCTAAAGCAAGACAATAGAGAACTGACTTTTGAAAGGTCACATAGGAAGTCTATGGAAAAGCAAAAAACTGAATTCAGGCACAGTGAGTTTTAACGCAGTCACACTGATGGTCCCCAACTACTGGACAATCTTTCCTCTCATTACCTGTGGTGTGATGCTGTGATTGGTACTCACATACTTTTTCATACCACATATTGGTACCCACATACCTTTTCCATCATTCCTAACTCAAACTTTTAAGATTATCAATCTAGGCATTATGGTATTTTCACATGTACATCTTATTATGGAACCTGCATGTCAGTGCTTAATAAGTAATAAATGGTAGCTAAAGAGTAGATTAATAATTTGCAGCTTCCCTGATGATGAATCATCATTTCCATTGTAGGTGCTAGTGAGTAAGGAAATTCAAACAGCTCTGTGACAAAAAGCAGTAGAAATACCACACAGAGATGAGTACTTCATTTAATCTTTCCATTGAAGCTTAAGGCAGACTGCAATTACAATGTGGATCTTCTCTGAAAAGTGATCATTGTATTCATGGTATCCTCTTCACAAACAGATTTATTGTAGTGGCAAAAATAGGCTTACCCTGCTATCTACCCATGAGCCTTGCAGTACCAATACTGCCAAAGGAGAATGAGCTACATTCTATTCTGACCGGTTTTTTAAGTAAGATCCATTTGCAGAGACAAAGCTCTTGGGCACATCTGGAACTGTAGTCCATGGGACTGGGTAATGGGACCACACAGCGGGGGCAGTGTGGTGTGGTGGCCAGACTCACCTTCCTAGCAGCTCTCACTGCCCCTGCCTGGGAGTAGGTACATGCCCACTGCCACCACTGCTGGACCCTGCCTGCTGCCCAGGTTCCCCATGCCCATCTGCTCTGCACCCACTGCCAGAGGTGCTGGATAGAGTCAGCAGGTAGATGGGGTCTCCATGGAGACTGGCCTGGAGACCCTACAGGCAAGGTGCACTCAACCAGGCACGTGAGATGGGCCTTCAGGCATGTAGGAAGCATGTAGGAGTGGGATGGCTGGGTGGGGCCAAAGCCGGGGCAAGGATCTCAGGATGGCAGCAACACAAGGCCAGAGCCTGGAGCAGAGTTGTGAACCACACCCCCCATGTTCCTGCCCACAATCCTGACCCCATGCTGTCACTGCATGTCAATCTGCCTTTCTTGATCGTGGATGCCTCTTCCAGTCTGCCTGCGGCCCCATTACATCCACTCTGCTGAGCACACATTGCCCCCAGGGTTTCCCAGGCTGGTTTTTATGGAAACCCCACCTACCTGCTGCCCTTGGCAGTGGGTGTGGGACAGATAGGCCAGGACCAGATGGGTTCAATTATTTCCTCCCACACCCCCACCTCCCACAGCCTGCAAGAGCTCACCCAAACTTCTTAATTGGTCCTCCACCTCAAATAATTGCCCATCCCTACTTTAGCTCCATCTAAGCACAATGATATTGTACAAGTCTCACTCCTGACTCCTCTGACCTGTAGAATCTTTATTAATGTTAAACCAGAAAGACCCCCAGCTTGCCTGTTGGATTCCAGGGTGGGTCTGCAGGACAGTTTAGTGCTATAGATTAGTTGTTTAGTTGCCACAATAATTTTCAGTGTACTAAGATGGAACTATGTAGCACAATATTCTGGGAAGAATGGAAACTTGTGATAAAACTGCTGTGCTGTCTTGTGATAAATAGCCTGTGTCACCACAGTAGCTAGTCTCCAGATTGAAGCAGACTTTTTCGAATCAGCAGGGTCAGCATCTGAAAAGCATGTGAATATTGTGCACTTGTAAATATTTGAGCACATCTGCTTAGCTCCCTCACAAAAACCATTGGGAAAAACTACTTTACATCGTGCCATGCAATGCTGTTACCCTGCTCTAATTGTCAAATCTGTTGAGTGTTTTTTCTCATGCACACAAAAATTAAAAATTACTATCCTCATTCATGATTAATTCAGCTGCAGTGCTGCACTGTGTCACACTGCATTTTTAAAGTATTAAATCCTACCTCATAATCAGAAGAGTTTTAATTAACTTTTTGCCAGTTAATTTTTTCTTTTCCCCTTCAGACTGAGCTGCTTAGTAGTATTGTTCCATGTTGTGGGAGTTACTGCTCCACTGACATTCACTTGCACTTCCCAGGGGTGTCATGGAAAGTAGACATTTGTATCAAAAAGATGATAGAGCCCTTAAACAGGGGTTTATAAATCTCTCACATCAAACCTGTAACACCCTTTCTATATCTCCATCACTTCCTTCCTCACTAAAGGCGTGAGTCTTCTCTTACTAGCTCCTATTACCTGCTTGGTGGGGGGATGGCAGAATACTATTCCTTACCTTGTTTTTCTAGAAGGGCAGTTGTGTACCATCTTCCCTACATCCAGCTCTTTGTGGGGGTTTAAGAAAGGCTGGTTTAGTTGTTCCTTGAACTTGAATCTCTGGAGAGACACGGTGGGCAGGTTCCCACATGCAAAGGTGTGCAATTTGTGGCACTGCAAACTGCTTTGCGGCACCAAAACCTGCAAGTACTTAATGTGAAAACATGCACTGAGCTGCGAATTTGCAGTGTGGTGGCAAAATTTGCTACCGGGAAATCCTGGTAGCATAAAAAAAAAGTTCACGGGGTAAAAGCAGTGCAGAGTACACATCAGTAGTGTCCTCTGGAAAAATTGGAGGTCTGGCTGTCCAGAGCAATGCTGCTGGCCAGGCTCCATGATGCCAGTTCTGCAGCCCTGCTACACCAGAGCACCAGTAATAAGGATGAGGCCAGCACAAGTGCTGGCCCCAGCCTCCCCTACCCCTGCCTGGGACAATTTGTTGCATGCTGAAGCACACATGTAGGAGCATGCAATGGGGCACAAAGCAGCAGCACAAATATATGCTGCAGTTATTTGTGCCTCTACAAGTGCATGCCCCTGCACTTGTAAGTGGATTCAGGGAAGTAAACTGTCTTTCTGCTCATCCTTCTATTCTCCCATTTCATGGCTATAAAGAGAACAAATCAGTGCTCAAATCCTTCTGGACGTAAGAGACTGGAGATGAGGCTAAGGGATGAAGTCCCATGGCTCTTCCCACCTTATTTTTCAAGGGAAAAGGAAAGGGTGTATGAGAAGAGGAAGGGCCAGAAACATAACCAGCTTTTGAAATTTGGGGAACTGAAGTAAACTTTAAGCAGAATTTATGGTCAACAATAAAGAAACCTGAGCAAGTGTGAGATTATATTATAGAAATGTATGTAGTTTCAGAAAGAAGAAAGTCTCCCATCTACCTAGCTCTGTGTACTAACAGTTTTTGCAATCTTCAAAAAACTACTTCTGAGAGTTACTGTTGCCCCCAGGTAGCTTTTCCTTGCACAACTAGCACTTACTCAGCAGATCTTCTTAGGTCTTTCAGACCTTGGCAATACTACAGGGGTCACATTTTCACATGGCTGAACTGTTCTTGAACAATTTCTCCAATGAATTAGGTACAAATGTACTTTCCTTCAACATCAGGTCTTATCTCACCACCTGTTTTTTCCTCCCTCAGCAATAATATTTAATGTACATGGGAATGGGGGCTGGGGTGATGCAGGCACTAAGGTGCATGCTTGACAGCCCAAAGGTTGCAAGTTTGTAGCCCATAGCAAAAGCGCTCAGGGTCTGGACTATCAGATTCTAACAAATCTGTGAATTTTGCTGAATACTTTGCTGCAAGGACATGAAAAAGGAAAAAATAGCATGGGAAATTCCATTCTCCATTTACGTGCATAATCATGAACCTCCTCTGCCACCTAAAAGGGTTCCTAACTTCAGGGGAAGTTGTTTTTCCTTCCCTTCAGGAATCTTGTTCAACTGCTGTTTCTTCAAAGTAGTATCATTGATAGTGCCATACTTACCTAAATGTCAAAAGATAAAAATTAATTGTTCTAATTTTGTCAGATAAGGATACCTTGTGTACTCGTCTCATTTATTTTGTGAACATTTAACACTCATAGCAGTGTGGCCTTGGAGAGACCAACATCAACTATAACAGCTCTGAATACACATATGGTCAAATGCTGCTTTGCTTGCTGGAGAGAATAAGGTAGGCAGGGTGCAGTCAGTGATAGGATATTTCTCATTAATTATTATAGTTATTATAATTATTATAATAATGCCATGATGTTTTGGAGCTAAGATAATATAGTATTTGCAAGAATAGGCCCAAAGTTTGGAAATCTTGTGATGAGAGGAGAAAATAGCCTTACATTTTCAAGAATTACATTTTCTCTACTTCCTCATGGAATTAATGAGAGAAACATTTTATCTGCAAGGTGATGCAAAAAGCATACTTTACACATGAATGCTAATTATGCTCCTTCTCCCAAAGAGAAAGTCAAGAATTCCCAGACTTGTCTCTCAAACATCAGTTTTCTACAGAAATCAGTGCCCTGTTCTGACCAAGCTGTTAGGCCTGAACTTTGTTCTGCATGGCCATTGAATCCATCCTGGGCATAGAAAGGTCAAAGGAATAGCGCAATGCTCTGATGTGAATTAGAAATTACATGGGAAGCCCTAGACTAGATGTTTTATTTGTATGCTGCATAATCATACTTCATGATTTTGTAACTTTACTATGCCTTAGTTATGTTTAATAATTATACATGCTAACTGGACTAATGAGTAACCCATTCATATTGAGTTGCAGTATCTTATATAACCAGTTACTATCACAGTATTTGTTGCCAGGATGAAGCCTATATGAAAATTCTCAAGTGAAAATACAAGGCTATTTTTTTCCTCACATCACAAGTAGATTTCCAAACTTTGAGCCTAGTTCTGTGCATGCTGTGCTATATTAACTCCAAATAACCTCTCTGGCAAGTGTGCCTAAGTAAAGACTGTGAACCCTGTGATGAACCCAGAGGAAAGAGTAATGGGATAGACTATCTGCACAAAGATGATGGTGACTTGTTTCCTCTTGTGGGGTAGAAACTGCATGGGGGTGGGGAGGGGACTCTTCCTAGTGTGTCAAGACCTATATTGCTCAAATGGCAGGGCAGGAGACAAAAGGTAGCCTCCACATTCCCTCTTGCCTGTAGGCACTGAAGTAGGTTTCTTGCTGAATGCAGTTGATTTAGATCACTTGTTCTAAATTCAGCTAAAATCCAAGGTTCTTTTAGGTACCTGAATTCTACCTAAATTTTTAAGGTATATTACAAGGCCTTCAGTGAAAGGCTTTAGGTATGAATTAGATATAATTAAGTCCAAAAAAACTAAGAGCAAGTCCTATTTCCACATTCCTGAAATCTACATACATTGCTTTTAGGTATCTACCTGAATCAAAATTGTTCTTAGGCACCTAAATTCTGCATAAGTGTTTTAAGTTACCAGCAAGATTGACAATTCACAATAAAATATCCAAATTGACCCCACTTAGCAGCTGGAAAACCCCTTAAACATTCCCACTTTGGCCTGAAAAAAATCACACCCAACTAAATGAAGAGGAGAAAACCAGCACATTCTGATCAACAATTTGGTAACTAAAGCACTTCTAAGGAAACAGGGGAACAGGAACATTTCATATTTCCTGTTTCTCTTGCTGGGTCCTTGAACTAGTACTTATGCATTGTATATTAGATAGTCATTGATTTTTTAAAAAAGAAATAAAAAAGGAGTAACTTTGGCAGCAGAAATAAAAACTATTGATAGGTTATCTAAACTTTAGGGGCCCGATACTCAGCTGAATAAACTCTCACAGCTTTTCTAATGTCAGTGGGGCCGTGCATGCAACTAGAGGAACTGTCCCTATAGCCTGAATCTTTACCATTCCGTGACTAGATGTTGCTGTGGGCCTGTTTCAGTGTTCAACAGTAGTGTGTATATAAGAATGCTTAAAACTTTGTATACATTTGCCCCCATATGAAAAATATATAATTTTTTTTCCTGAATACAGGAATGTCTCTTAACTCCTCTGAAATTCAACAACTGAGTAGAATTTGATAAATAATTAACTAAAATAAAAAAAGCATGTGCCCACTTTAATATCAATAGCTGATGTTTATAATTGACATTTGCAAAACAGACTTAGACACATCCACTGAAATGGATTTTCTGATGGGTTTCATGATAAAACAGACATACACAGGCCCAGTCAATGAGCTTGGCAGAAGAATCGAGCATATCTAAACTTTACAAGCTCTTAGCAGTCTCAGATGTTTTCAAATTTTTTTTTGGAGGTAGTTTTTAGATCATAGTTCTACTAACCATTTTCAATCTGATTTTATAAGCAGTCACTTAAATCAACAGAACCCAGAGATAAAAATTAAACAAACCAACACCACAACTAATAAAAATACTACCTTTATTGGTGCATGGTCTGCTAGTAGTTCCTCTTGTTTGGCTGTCAAGAATACGATTTTCTGCCTCTTAGGTGCTAATTACTTAATAGTGCTGTGCTGGAGAGTTTAATTCTGGACAGCAGATTTTTTTCTCTCCCAAGTATGGAGTCCTTCAGTTTTTGTTTGGTGAATATCTGCTGTGCATGTAACTCAGAAATATATTTGTGAAAAAGTTTGAACAAATACAATGTAACTTTATTTCATTCCACAGGATTTAAAAATAATTCCAACATTTTTCAATTTGTTCTGGTGAAAACTGACCAATTACAGTGACATTTAAGCAGGTCATCATAAGCATAACAAAAATATACAATACTGAAATGTTTAGAAATCTTGAAGACCAACTTGATTTCAGCGAACCATAGAAGAGAGTCATTGACCAGCTAGTCACCATATCTTTCCAGCTTTTGAAATTACTTGCTTACAAATTTTTTTCAGTTAGCATGTATAGCATAAAACAAATCATGTAACTGCACAGTAACTATTTGAAAGGCCATGATGTCAGTGCCTGTAAAGGAGAACTCTCCTAAAACCATGATAAATCAACATTTCCCTATGACAGTATTATATAAACCATCTAGAATACATATTTTCTCCCTTATCTTGGCAGAGGTATTCAGTTTACTTTTAACCCCTGATAGCAAGATATTACTGACTTTTAGGACATAATAGCACTTTCCCTATGTCCCAGACTTCACAAGATTAACTTCTTATTGTCTTGATGGTACATGGCAGGGAAGGGGACACTAGCCTTCTTAAAACAGAAAGGAGTGCTGGATGATGTGGTTCTTTAAGCACTGATCTGAACAGCTTGTGAACCATTACTATCTTGAAGTGTCAGCTAAGATTAGAACAAACATCAAACAAAAAGAAAATAAACAGCTATTGTAGGGGCAGAAATGGATTTTCAGATTCTACAGTAAATAAAATAATGTGCTGTCTTAGTCAGTGCCCCTGTGATGATACAGTTTGCAGAATTTTTACTGGCAGGCTGCCATACTTATTTTCATTTATCTGCCTCAAAGCACCATTTCAAAAAGTGCAAAAGCATGTTGTTGATAGAGTAGATTGTTTATAGCTGAATTGAGTATTTCAGAACAACACACATTGTAATAAAGTGGGGGAGGGGAGAAGGAAGCCTGCACAGCTGCAGTTTCTTGAATCTTTTGTCAAAAATCACTGCCAGAAAGCCAAGGTACATTTATTTTATCTTAGGAATCGCAAAGAGTAAAGTCTTTCCAACTACAGTAAGTGACACATGTTAATATAAGCCATGAAATCCAGTAGGTTTATATTTCCTATAACACCTTTTCAGCACCTTGTGCGTATATTGATATCCTCCTTTATGAGGCTGAATTTGGTTATGTAGTTTGCTACTCAAGGGTGATTTGGCTGGTAGTAAATCAAGAGTATCCATTGCTCCATGTGTGTCATATGAATTTTAATGCTTTTGAACCTAAAAATCTTAAGGAGGAAACACCACTATAAGGCTTTCTGAAATTAGCACTTTTTGTTGTATGAAATTATATTTAAAATAATTATGTAAATGAAATGAATGTGTTTAAACAAAGCTTTGAAATAAAGGAGGAAAGGAACAAACTATTTTATTGTTGCTAGCCGAACTATTATCCAGAGTTAGTGAAAAATCCTATACTTTCCATTTTTCATTCAAACTGTATCTTACAGTTTGGGGGAGGGAGGAGTGTGGAATTGTTGGAGAATTCACCCTCTTATCCTACTGATGACAGTCATATAGTCCCTCTTAAATGACAAACAGCAACTCTCTGTACTGATTTTGCTTGGGACACTTGATATAAATTAATCTTTGGACCTATCTCCTCCCTGATTTCCAAAGTGGCCTCCTGTATAGGCCCCACAGAGGTCAGCATGGTAGTCCTCTATATAGAGGCATTCCCAAATGCTCACTCACCTGGCTGGATCCCTAAATGGGGCAGAAGGGCCATCCTGTCAGTTTGTTCAGCTTAGCTGAGTGTTTACTGGATACTGAGTAAGGGCTTAATCCTGTCAGGCACCAAGCACTTCTAGGGGATATGCTTCAGCTTCCTTTGGAGACAGTGGAGCTTCTGAAGACACTTGGCAGCCCACAGAAGTGCTTGACACTTTGCCAGTTCAAGCCTGATTTGCTCATTTCCATGCATTTAGGGATGCCATATTTTCTACATTAATATTTAACCCACCAAGTCTTTAAAGGCTGATCTTTCCAAACCTCAGGTTCCCAGATGCTTTTTAATACCATACTCAATGGCACAATAAAAGTCAGATATTTTATTGCTTCCATGAATTATAACCCTAATTTATGATTTGCCAGACTTCTTTAAACTCTGCAATCTGTACTGTATTTTCCCCATACCAGAAAATGTTGTGTCCTATACATTTTTCTCTAACAAATGATAACCTAATATTTACATAGATATGACAATGAATATTCTAAAAGGGGTCAGTATCTTTGTCTCATTGCACTCTAATTGCTTTATAGCTTTCCAAATAAAATATAAAGGCTTTCTCCAAAATGAAAAGAATAGCCTATAGAGATAACCAGAACACTAAAGACAAAAGCATAGATTATGAATTCTGAGCATTTTCTAGGAGGATTCACGAAGATCCATTAAAAAAACAAAGCTTGGACTTCAGTTATTTAGAAGGCAAGTTTAGAAGCCCCAGAGTGTGTACAAACTGAACATCTTATATAGCAGACACCAAAGCCAAAGGAAAGTAAGATATTCTGGCCCAAAGTTAATGAAAGTCTTTTGAATTCAACAGGCTTTGGATCAGACCTCCAAAAATACCAATTTCCTATTGTCAAGCTGTAGGTTTAACACAATCCAGAGCAACAGGCTGGAGTTTCACTCATAAATTTGTAGCCAGTGAAGGCACACAAATAAAATCTAGCCATTGACTAGGGGTCTTGGAAGTCTGTTTAATATATTCAGTTTGTGCTAACAGGCCCAGCATTCTTAGGCAGGGGTGGGCAATTATTTCAGCTGGAGGACTGCTTAATGAGTTTTGGTGAGCTATTGAGGGGTGCAATGGCAGCCCCACCCCTTGATATACGCCCTGCCTGTTGCTTGCCATATTAGGACTGGAAGTCCTGCCCCCTAACCCCCGACCTTTGCCACTGGAAGTCCCTCCCTTGCCCTGGAAGTTGCCATCTTGGAACTGAAAAAAAACCCAAATCATATCCTAAAAGTCAAACATAATAATGCATTTTAATTTTATTTCAAAAATATTTTTGTCCTGATTTATGTGTGTTTCCATAGTATACATAGAGGTAATTGCATAATAATTTAAAAATAAAGTCTTACTTTTGTATATTGTGTGTAGGGATTATGTGGGGCGTGATTGGGGTGGTGGATGTGTATGAGGGTGCATGTGGGGGGGGATTTGTGAGGGGGTGTGGCTACATGTGCGGTAGGGCATAGGTAAGTTGCGGTGTGTGGATGTGTGTATATAGGGAGGTATGGGGTGTGTGGACCATACAACAAGCCCCTGCCCATGACACACAGTCCCTGCCACCAGTAGTAGAAGCATCAGACAGTGGACCCTTGGGGTGTTTGTTGTCTGCATAGATGCAGCCATCCAGCTGTACATGGCTTTAGCTGGCTCTGGGAGCTGCACAGTGGTGGCAAGGAGCAGAGCCAGGTCAGCCCACCTCTATTGCATGGGGCTCACATGCAGCTCTTGGGACCTGCATACCATTGAGGGGAAGCTCCACATCATGGAGCTGGCTGCCTCCTCTTCTCCCTGCTGCCATGTGCAGCTCCTGGAACTGCTGGGTAGCTAGAAGCGGGGAAGGTAGCTGGCTCCATCATGTGAGGCTTCCCCCCAGCAGCGTGCAAGTCCCGAGAGCTACACCTGAGCCCCGTGTGATAGAGGTGGGCTGGCTTGGATGCACTTCTTGCCATCGCATGCAGATCTCAGAAATGGGTGGACCTGCATGCTGCTAGATGACTGCGCCTGCATGGGACATGAACACCCTGAGTGCCTGCTGCTGCTACCACCACCAGAGGTGGGGACTGTTTGCCATGAGGGGGGGGTCCCTACACAACCCCACCCTCCATCACACCTCACAAACCTCACATACTCATACCCTGCCCACCTTCTCTGCACTTCCACTGCCCTGCTGAGCATTGACCCCGGGCTCTGCAGTCCTCCTAGCTGCATGCTCCATGCTTCCGCCCAGCTACAGATTCCCTACTTCTGCCTGCTGCAGCAGAGAGACAAGACGGAGCCAGTGGAAGCTGGGGAAGCCAAGCAGGTCCCCTGGTGGCTGCAGCAATGGCAGCAGCAGCCCCACCTGGAAGCTGTGCATGCTGACCAGGGCTGGGGCCCTCCTACACACAAGTGTGGGAGCAAAGTGCATGGGGTGGGTGGGGTACAATTAATTGGTGGGTGCCCATGGGCCAGATGAAATAGCCGCATAAGCCAGATCTGGCTTGTGGGCCATATTTTGCCTGCCCCTGCTCAAAGGACTTATCTGTCCAAGGAAAATGATCTGCTAATAACAACAGGTAAAAACAATGAGGTACAGCTTCACTGATGCTGCAGAGGATATTTTATAGGGCTATGAGAAGCTTTGGGCGGTGATTCAATTCGGAGGAGATTTGGCTTGATTCAGTGGCTGAATCTTGAAATCCAAATTGAACCTGGAGACCAATTTCAAGGTCCAAATTTTCATCATAGTATCATAGTGTCTAGGGTCAGAAGGGGCCCAGAGCAGGCCATCTAGTTTGAACCCCCGCCAATGGCAGGAACGAGTGCCAGGGTCACAGGACCTCAGCCAAGTACCTATACAATCTACTCTTAAAGACACCCAAGGTAGGAGCAAAAACAACTTCCCTAGGAAGCCGGTTCCACGTCCTAGCCACCCTAACTGTGAAGTAGTGCCTCCTAATGTCCAACCTAAACCTG
>JAGPOW010003685.1:59382667-59404965 GCA_030014935.1 Caiman crocodilus
CCTTTGGGATCTCTTCTTCTTTTCCACCTGCGTTGATGGTGCACAAACAGCCCCTTGAGGGGGGTTCTCCTCAGCAATCTCCTCCAGGGTGGCCAGGGCTGCATATCTGTTCCCAACTGGCACCTCAGGTACAGGCTCCGCAGCAGCACGGGCTGCCCTGGTCCAGGGGGAACTTGCTGCCACCGACGAGTCGCTCTTCTGCGTTTGGGGAGCACCTCAGTAGGTTTCTGGCCCTGCAGAGAACAGAAATACATGTCAATTTCATGCTCTGCCTCCCGGATCCCCCATAGCCTGCCCACCTCTGCCTGGAGCTCCTGCAGCCGCCCCTCCAGGGCCTGAAGATGGCCACAAGAGGGGCAGCCAGGAGATGCCCCAGGCGTCACCCCGAGCCCCGGGACCCCCGCCCAGCCAGCATCCCCAGCCAGGATGGGGGAGGTGGACACAGGGCCCCCCAGGGGCCCGGTCTGGGTGGCAGCCTCAGAGGTGCGCCAGGGGGGGCAGCACCAGGAAAGATTCAAAATTGATTCAAAGCTCTCCAAATCTTTGGCAAAGATTCAGAGAGTTTTGATGATTCAGGCAGTCCTTGGTGGCTGCAGAAAGGAGCTGCAGCTGACTCTACGTTGGTAAGTACTAGAGGCGGGGGGGGCTGAGGGAGGGGGGAGGGGACCAATGGGGAATCCATGCGAGCCCCCCAGGCTGCCCATGCTCAGGACTCCCCCCACCCCCCCCCCAACCCCCCCCCCCCCCCACGGGGCCCCCCCCCGGACCCCAGAGCGCCAAGCGGGCCAGGGGGTGATCCCCGATAACCCCCACTGCCCCATGCTGGATGGGGGGGTTCATCATGAGCCCCCCAACCCTTTCCTTGCTTCCTCAGCCCACCCCATGGGTTCCTCACCCAGGCCAGCTTTGATCCTTTAAGAAAAAAAAGAAAAGCCTCAGGACTCACTGCTCCTGGTGTGGCCTTGGGGCTTTTGGGGCTCATACAAAGCTCACATAGTGCAGGGCAGCAGCGGGCAGTGGGGATTGCCCCCACTGGCAGGAGTAGGGAATCCAAGGGTTTTCTCATTTTTTTTCTTTCTTAAAGGTCTGGAGCTGGTCTGGGTGGGGCCCCCATGGTGGGGCTGGGGGAATGAGGTGGGGGTTGGGGGCTCATGCAGGGCCCCCCATGCAATATGGGGCAGTGGGGAGCAGTGGGGATTGCCTCCCCCACCCAGCAGCACCCGCTGAGTCAGGGCTTTTTTTTTTAACAGGTGCTGGGACCTGGGGCGGGCAGGGCAGCCATTGCCGGGCTGGGGGAGAGGCAGGGGATGGGCATGCCTCATTCAGAGATTTAGCAGCAGCCGAATCGAATCAGGACAGTGAATTGAATCACCAAATCGAATCACTGTCCCCCAAATCAGCCAAATCCAAATCCAAAGCGAATACTAGCTGCTTCACACAGGCCTAATATTTTACTTGTGCCAACATGAATGAGGAAGACCCTGTTTGGCACCAGTCAAAAATCCAATGTTTCATCAGTGTACAATCCATTTTCAGATCTGTAAAAATGAAGAGCCTCCAATTAGCAGTCTGATTTTAAGATCTGAAACAGCAGGGACTAAAGTTTCATGAATCTAAGATGGGGAGGGAGGGAAAGGGGGGTCTCCTATTTGTGTGCCATTACAAACCAAACAAAGGACATTCCATGGATCCTTATTTAGCAGTTCAGAGAATCTGGTATTGCTTGGTACCAAAATGACAGGTGGCTTGGTTGACAAAGACAGTGTGGTGTTATCTGCAAGGAGACATTGCTTTTACTTTTAAGAGGAGCTTGTCATTGCAGTGAGATAGCATCTCATGTAGATGCGCCTGATGAGAATTTGTAATACACAAAAAGGACCTAGATATTCAAATCCTAATGCATTTAAGCTCAGCAGTAATAGAATAGATCAAATCTCTGCTGTGGGCAACAAGTATATGTAGAAAAGAAAATGCATCTCAAATATCTTGAATAAAGGAAATTTATGAAGGCAGCTCTGCTTAATGGCAGATGCCTGAGTGGCAGGATTTCTGGCAGTTACTTCTATGGGGAATGGAGCTAACAGCAGTAAAATTCATCCCAAGACCACAGAACTGCTCTGTGGAGGGTACTATACTTCAGTGGTTAGAGGAGGCCTCTATGGAATGTGCATCTGTATGTGTGACCAGGGGGCCGGCACAGTGAAAGATCATGTAATTCCAACTCTGAGCCCTCCTCTTTTCTGCTGCCAGCTCACCTCAAGCCATTTTCTACATTATGCCTCTTGTCCAACAGGAGCATGCTGGTTCCCTCTCAGGGGAACCTTTCTCAATCTTTATGTGGGCTGGACTTCCCTGTCATTGCTTGTATCATTTATTTGGAAAAATAAATTTCCAAATAAATGGAAATTTAAAAAGAATAGTTGTACAAGAGTCTACAGTTAACAAGGAGAGAGTGCTTCTTCCTAAAGCAGAATTGACATTGTAACTATGTTAATCTAAGACTCATGCACAGGCAACCTAAGACTTGTCAGTTTTCAAGTAATCCTGACATTATAGACAGGGCCAGAACTGAAATTCAGGCAGGAATGTATTTTCCTCCAGTTATCATGTGAGATCTTGGCTGATTTTTTTAAACAGCTTCTCTCCTAGGAGATGGTCAGAACTCTGGATTTTGCTGAATTCACAGTCAATGCCTTTGAACCTGGTTTGACAGTGGGCAAAGGAAAAATTCCTTCTTCAGCTCATCCAGTAGCATGAGAATCACTGACCTGGAGGAAAAAGAGAACTAACAACCACTTGCCTGACCCTCAGTACAGTGTATTGCAGAAAGGTTTCATTTTTAGTTTGAGGCAGAGAGAACTGAGAGGTAAACATTTCCTTCAGTGTTCAGAGGATGCCTATTTTTCAATAGTTCATGTCCTGTGTCACAACCAGTGTTCAGATACTAATGACAGTAAGGCTAGGGACAGAAGTTACACATAAACAGGTTTAAACCTGTAACAGAACAGAAGATCAGTGCACATAAGCCGCTTTCAAAATGGCTGAAACTGCTTTAAGATAAACCTGGTAGAAAGTAGTATCAGACTTAACTGATTTGGGTCAAACTGGTTTATGGAACTTCTGTCCCAGACCCCTTCCTGATTTAGCTCACAGTCTCTCAGCATCTCAGGATGCTTTGCAGCCCTGGGCTGGGCTGGGCTGTGCTTTCTGCTCTAGTGGAGCAGGGTTGGCCCCACCCCTCTCCTCCCTAGCCACAGCACTACCATTGCTCTGGCTAAGAAGGAGGTGGGGGTGGGAAACCCTGCTCTGGAGTGCCAGTAGCCTGAGGGGAAGGGCGGGGGGTAATCTCCTATCCATCCCCTCTCGCACTGGCATGGGATCCTAGCTGGTGTCTGCCTGGCAGAGGGGGGTAGCAGCTCTTGCCAGGTATGCCCAGCCATCCCACCCTGAGTTGCTGCTCAAGGAGCAGGAGTGTGGTGGGGACAGAAATGGAAATGGTGATGCAGCTTCTTGGATTCTTCTTTCACTGGCTTTAACAGCTATTCCTTTTGTTGTATCTCTTTAATTAACACTTTGCATGTCAATTGTAACCCTTCCAGAGTGATTCATTTCTTTGCCTTTTTATTCATTCAGGGCTTATGCGCAGAGATGATCTGAGAGGACCTCTAGTCACAAAAGTGTACAAACACATCTGGTCCACAGAATATATCCTTGTTCCAAAAACCTGTAGCTGGTTTTTTTTCTTATCACCTGCTTTTCTAGTTCCAACAGCTTTTTTCTCACCAAACCTGCCATATCAAGTCAATCCAAAAAGAGGGAAAGCTCCTGAATTCCAACTTAATCTGTGCTCCATTCCTTGCAAAACCAGTTTGACAAGTGTAAGTGACTAAGCCTCCAAACCCCTGGAACAGATTTCACAATCCTCAACAGCTCTGTCATTTGTTCCCTTTATTTCCAGGAGTTATTTTGATTTGATAGTGTTCACTTACATGGCCTTCCAACAGATGAAAGAAAACATGATGAAGTCAGTCAGACAATGGCGCTTGGCAGTGGTGTGGCAGAAGAGCCTGATGCATGAGTGGCATGCCTTCCTACAGTGGCTACAGGTCCACTTGTCAGATGGAAGTTGAAGGACATTCTGCTTCCTCACTCACCTGTGGGCTTCAGCCTGGGCTCTCTGATGGCTCTATGTGGTGACTGAACCAGCTTTGACCTGGATTTTCCAGATTGGCTGGGGGCACAGTTCTCTCAGTTGTTAGTGGGAATACAGAATTACTTGAGACCTTGTTTGACATTGTTGCTGTATTGGAGTTTGGCCTTCCTCTGCATCATGAGTGATTCTTGAGTTGTCTATAGGAGCACAGCCTTTGGAAGACAATTGAAGCATGTGCTCCACTTGTCCCAGCCAGGGAAGCTTGGAAACATCCAGTGTAGTCTACATAGACTGTGGACCGGTCCTCTTAAGGATCTCATTGTTGGTGATCCATTGATCCCAAGCGTCTGCAAGGATTTTTCTGAGACAGCAAAAGTGGAAGCTATTCAATCTCTGCTCCTGCTTGTAGTACATGTCCCAGCTTTGACAGCCATAAAGAAAGATACTGAGATCACAAGCCTGATAGATGGACAGCTTTGTGTTCAGGATTAACAGCTTGTTGTTTCAGACATGTGAGGTAAGTTTGCCAAAGGTGACAGAGGCTTTGTTGATTCTCATATCAAGTTCTCTATTAAGTGAGCTGGTAAGAATTAAACCAAGGTAGCAGAAGTTGTCTACACTGTCCACAGCTTCATTATTAACATAGATTTTGGGTGGAATTTTTGTGCCCTGTAACATGACAGCAGTTTTCTTGATACTGATTGCCATGCTGAACTTGA
The DNA here is from genome assembly GCA_030014935.1 of Caiman crocodilus. Taxonomy (NCBI): domain Eukaryota; kingdom Metazoa; phylum Chordata; order Crocodylia; family Alligatoridae; genus Caiman; species Caiman crocodilus. The sequence continues at coordinate 59,387,540 of JAGPOW010003685.1, forward strand.
TGCATGCATCAGAGAACGTGTTCATCATGATCTCTGGTTCATCAGGTGAATTAGAGACAAATGCAGCATCATCTGCAAAGAGCAGATCCCAAACGTGAGCTGGGTGGCACGTCTTTTGCTCTGAAATTGTATGCCACTATCAATGCTAAACTAAGATAATGTTTTATTTTTATATTGGATGGTTGCCATCATTCTCTCTCTGTAGCAGGAAGCCCCTTTTCCTGCCTGCTTCCCAGTGTAACAAGGAGCAGGCAGGAAAACAAGGAGCCTCCCCTTCCATCAATCATTCTGCTCTTTGGATATTATGTCTCTTCTCCTCCATCTTTTCTTCCTTCCTCCTTTCTTATTTTCCCTCTCTCACTACAAGATATAAAATTATTTAGGTATTTTTCTTTCTGGCATAAGGAATTATGTTTTATGAAATTACATAGGTGTTCTATATTATATATGTGCGCATTTGATATTCCCCCCATTATTGTATTTTGGTATTCTTATCTATTTGTGTGCTATGGCATTTATATTTTATACTCTTGTATTTTATACTCTTTACCCTGTAACAATGCTAACAAGGGCAGGAATCGTACCACTGGCTCTGTATCAGGCTGGCTACTGAATGAGTGAGTAAATCAGTAATTGAATGTGTAACACAGTAGCTAGCTACAGTAACAAGTTAAGGAGGGGCAATTGACACCTACCAAATCTCAGATCAACAAGAGGAAGAAATAAATAAGGGCCAAAGTAGCATCCAGGAGCTCCCTGAACCTTCATTGTTAAAGGGACCAAATCCCGGTTTAAATTAATCAGGGCTGAAGATCAACTTTTGGGGCTAATATCACCAAATTGACCTCTCCCAAAGTCCCATTCATGACAACAATAAATTAATCAAAATTCATCAGTGGATTCCCGAAACTGCACGTACTCATGGACATGACCCCTGGGGTTGACAGTTGCCATCCAATAGCCACCAAGGGGGACATCCCACAAAGGTCAAAGACCCCTGGATTGGGCAAACCTGAAAACTGAGGCGTCACCAAAGTTACCAAGGACAGATAAAAGGTAGTGAAGAGTGACCCTCAATGGCGCCCTCTTGATCTTCAACTTGACCAATACCCAGCCTGTCCAGCTAGAAGGACCAGCCAGTGACCCCCTTCTGGAAGACAACACCACATTGGAAGAAGCCTTGACTGGCCAGCGAAGGCAGACTCCAACTCTTATGGGATATATACTTGACTTTGATGCTTCACATATATTCATAGCTACCTACTGTGTGTGTGTGTGTGTGTGCATGCATGAGTGTGTGCTTGAGGGGATAGGCCCCAAGGTTTATGATTTGATTTCATTGCAACATTTCAATCCATCTAATAAATTAGAATTTTAAGGATCCTGAGTTGGTCATTTGTAGCCAACACCTCCTGGAACTCCTTGAGTAGGGAGAGCATGTTTTCTGGACAGCCAATTCTCAACAAGAACTTGTACATGCCATTCCTGCTAACAATGTTGAAGGCATTTGGTAGGTTGATGAAGGCTACCTAGAGAGATGTTGTTCATGGCTTTTTTCTTGCTACAAATGCAGTGTGAAGGACAAGCCAGTTGTGGAACATCCAGCTCTGAACCCACACTGACTCTCAGAGTAGATTCTCTCAGCAAGGACTTGGAGTTTTTTTCAGCAGGACCCTTGCAAGCAATTTGCTGACCATGCTTAGCAGAAGTATCCCTCAGTAGTTGTTGCAGTCTGCTGTTTCCCCTTTATTTTGGTACAGAGTAATTATTTTTCATCTTTCAGATCCTGAGGTATAAGGCTTTCTTCCCAGCAGGCACAGGGAAGTGTGTGGATGTTTCTTGTAAGCTTTATACCTCTGGAGGTATATGATCATTGCCTGCTACTTGCCCAGGCTCAGTCTCTATGGTAATTTTTGTACATCTTCAAGAGTTGGTATTTGGTCTTGCTCCACAGTGTTGGAAGCTGGGGAATAGAAGCTAAGACAGTATCACAGATACTGGCATCCTTTGAGTAGAGTTCTTTGTAATGCTCAGTCCATCAGCCAAATTGTTCTTGCGTGTCAGTCAGGATGCCTGTCAGTTATCTTTCACTTTTATGTTTGCAGTCCTTTTACCAGTTGGCCCAAGTGCCTAATTCCATTGTAGGTACCAAGAAAGTCCCCTCTTTCAAAACATATCTGAATCTTTTTGCACAGATCTTGCAAATACTTCTAGGCACATTCTCTGGTGGGTTTTAGCCTTAGCCTCTTTGAACCTGAGATTTCTGGACTTGGTTGTTGAAGTAGAGTTAGGTGAGCTTGCTTTTTCTTTTCTATGAGTGGGAGCAGCAAATATTCAGACACTGCAAACCAGTCAGGTTGTTTTTTCTTTGTTGTTCCAAAGACATACTTGGCAGTAGCCACTGTCATGTTCTTGAAATTTTCCCACAAGGTGTCACAATCAGGGGAATCAAGTTGATTATTTTCAGAAGCATGTTCAAGTGCACATTGACACTTTATACAGGTGTCAGAATCTTTCATGCTAGTAATGTTTGGCTTCACATGATGGATCTTTTAGTGTTTAATTGGAGCTTGACCCTGACAAAAGCCTGGTCAGTGTCACAATCAGCGCTATATATTGATCAAGTATGCAGTATATGTGCATGAATGTTTCTGTCATGCATCATGATGAGGTCAAGCTGATGCCAGTGTCCTGAGCAGGGCTGCTTTTATGTGACCTTGCTGCACCTACTGCCAGCAAAGTAGATGTTTAAGACTATCAGCTCACAAGAGGCACAAAGCTCAAAGACATACTTGCCATTTTTGTTGAGGCTACCTGTACTTTGTTGGCCAACGATGTGTCCCCAGTGCACCCATCTCTTACCCACATGGGCATTGAAATCACCAAGAACAGTGAGTCTGTTCCTTGTGGGATTATTCTTGATGATTTGTTCCAGATAGGAAGAGAACTCATCATTTTGTTGTTTGGAGTACTTAAGTGTTGGTCCATAGATGAACAGAAAGAGCCAGGGTTCCAGAGTTCATGTTCACATCCGACTGCATGATCCTTTCATTGATAGACACTGGAAAGGTACATGCACTGAGGACAGACTTCTTAACAAACAGCAAATCTAACACTATGTATCCTTGTTTCATTGTTAGGTTTCCCAGACCAGCTGAAGTGGTAGTTCACTTCGTCTAGTGATCCAGTTTCTGAAAGTCTCACCTCACTGAGAGCTGCAGTATCAACACCCATTTGATGTAGTTCTCTATCAATTATGGCTGTTTTCCAAAGTTCATGGTCTTTCAGTTCAAGTCCAGTTAACATAATGTGAACATTCCAACAAGCAATGATTAGCTTAGAGCCAGAAAAGAAGAAGTTGGAAGGAAGCTTTTACAAGGAAGTTGGAAGCCCACCTTTTCTACGGTCTTCCCTGGATTGAGGCAAGCAGGCTACCCCTAAATAGGGCTGCATCTGAGCTGCTGCTGAATGCCTGGGTCCTTCCCCACCAGGATGAACAACCATTGAGCACAGACCTTCGACACATACTTCTAGGCAGAACAGAAAAGGAAGGGGTTACCATGGGCCTTCCACATTCTCTCTCGGCAGGGACTATAGGACTCCATTGGCAAGACTAAGGTCAAAATGATTGTACAGTAGGGACTGTGCAAAATTTCACTGGCTGTTTTGATTCAACACTGTTTCAACTAATTTCAAGCTCAAAACAGTGAAATTGAATCAAAACAAAGGGCTTCAAAACAGCCTTGAAAAAAACAAGGCTGGTAGAAACATTTTGAAAGTTTTGAAATGTTTTGAGTTTCAAAGCAGCCAGCAGCCATGTGGTGGAAGACAGGGGAGAACCAGGGCTGCACTCCCATGTGGCTCATCCAGGAGCACAGCCCTGGCTCTCCCTACCTCCTGTGGCTGGGCTGCAGGAAGGTGATCACAGCACAGGGAAAGAGAACTGAGCCTGGGCTCAGTTCTGCTCCCCAGCCCTGTGATTGGGCTGGGGAAGGGAACTGAGCCTGATCAGTCAATTCCCCTCCCCAGCCCTATAGTTGGGTTGGAGAAGGCAACTCAGGCCAGCTGAGCTGAGTTCCCCTCCCCAACACTAGGATTAGGCTGGGCTGAGTTCCTTTCCCCAGCCCTATCGTAAAGCTGTGGAGGGGAACTCAGCTCAGCTGAGCTAAATTCCTGTCCCCAGCCCAATCCGGGGAAGGGAGCTGAGCACTCAGGCTCAGTTCCCTTCCCCAGCTCCCCGGTTCCATGTGGCAGCACCCAGCTTCCTTCCTTCATCTAGCAGGCAGACTGGGGGCCTGTAGCCCTGGGAAGACTGGCACAGCCCCCTTGGGGTTGTGGGCCCCCATCTGCCTGCCAGATGGGAGAGGCTGTTTCGAGCTTCCCCATTATAGCATATGGGCAAAACCTTGAAACAGCATTGGAACAGTGTCACTGTTTCAACAAAATGAAATGTAACAGCAGTTTTGAATCAAAATGAAATTCGAAATGAAACACTGTTCTGTCAAAACCTTGAAACTCAAGTCGAAATGGAACAGTGCCATTTCACACAGCCCTATTTAACAGGTCTGCTCTAGCTTTTAGCTGGAGCACTGCTCTGAGATGAAATAAGTGCCTGCCTTACAAGTCTACAACTGCACCTTTTCTGAATGGATGGTGTCCCAGTACTGTGGGTACCATTGGCCAACAGGATGCTGGCTCATCCAATTTTCTGGGGACATTTCCTCTGCCCAGGAGGTTCCATTACCCCAACTTAGGCGCTGCTCTGCCTGGAGCCACTGGAGCTTCCCCAGGGGAGACAGGTTTGCTGACCAGTACCTGTCACTTGCCATTGCATTGCTGGCTGTACCATATATGCATCCAGCAGTGAATCCTGGAGTGAGGACCATCCAGATAGCAATTCTGTTCACTTACAGAATAATAAAATATAACTCCTTCCATAGCAGACGTGTCTCGATGAAATTCAGTGGTCTATGATATAGTAAAAGTCAGGCTAGAAAGTTAAAGTGGTCCCTACTGGCTTGCATATTTGAAGGAGAAGGGCCATTCCAGTTTGGACTCAAGCAGAACTGCCTTTGATAGCTGTGATGATTTTGGGAATCTGTACAGTTTATGAATTCCATATGAGTTTAAAACTTTCTTAACATTTCTTTATCAAGCTGCTAACTCCCTGCTCCTTTGTTTTTTAATGGTCTGTAATCACATGTGCTTTATCTTTTAAGTAAAAGTACTGGTATAGCTAGAAACTATGCAAAGCCTGCTTCTTGAAGGGACAATCTGTAAACCAGGTGAGATTCTATGAAAGGGTGAAGTTCAATTCAAGTAGGAGTCTGAGGAGTCAGGATTAGACACTAGGAACATGTATGTCTCAGATCTTAGAAGGAACTGCTAGAAGAAGAGTCTTCACCCTTGGAGTATGCTAAAGACAGCTGCATGGAAGGGCAGTGTCTGCATTGTGACTCCAAAAGGAAACATGCCCAGGACTTCAATGGTTGTAATGGCCTTAACACTGGAGAAGCAAGGTCTCGTTTCCTGGCTGCCATCTGGACCCTACCTTGTTATCCCCTCCAGCCTTTCAGTGTTGGCCCACTCTATTATCACTCCTGAATGACTTGATGTTGTGATTTCATAGGGAGGCTGCCCTTAGGAGGCAGAAGTCGGTTTTGGGATGGTAGGTCCTTGTTTGGGCTGAGACCTCCCTCAGCCTTGGCCCACTTTACTTTAGCTGGGTTTTTCTACCTGAGGTCCACTGTACCAGGACCCAGGCTCCTGGGCCTCAGCTGTGCCCCTTGTGGGCTCTGGGCCCCTCAGCCCACTGGTATAGCTCCTTGCAGCTATAGGTTTGTGCACCCCAGTCTCTGCTGTCAGGTATTTAATCCTCTAATGAGCAACAGTCCTCTTAACAACAGTCCTCCTTCTCTAGTATTTGGGCTTCTGCCCTCACACAGCCTACCAGGTTTCAGGCCCTAGAAGTGCTCTGTGTTGGGTGCCCCTGCAGCACCCCTGTGGCTTCCAAACTTCCCCTTACAGCCACACCCCATCCTCTGGTTTAAATGCAAACCAAAACATGAGTGCCCATTCCCAAAAACAAAATGTTCTCCTTCTCGGGTAAATCTTGCCCTGTGATAGTACTATCATAAAGGCTCATGGCACTTATCTATTGCTGCTCAGGGTGCAGGGTTTGCTTCCAGCTCCCCTAATGCACTGAGTCCTTCCTCTGGGCTGGGTCTTTCTTGGAGCTCAGCCTCCTTTGGCTCCTACAGCCAGACTGCCTCTTCTGGGTCAGGTTCTGGGCTTATGAGTCTCTCCCTGAGTCACCTGACCCTCTACTTCTGCCCCAGACCAGTCAATTGCCAGCAGCACTTGGGATAGTGCCCATTTTATTAAGGCCCTTTGCCGTTGTAAGTTTGTTCAAGGGTCTGGGGCCAGCCTGGGCTTCCATTCCTCCTCTGTACAGGTGGGCTTCCCTGGAAGCAGTCTGATGACTGGCCAACAAGGGGCACTTGTCCAGATGCTGCCAAACATGGTCAACATAAATATTTTTTCATGTCCACTCTCATGTCATTGAGAGTTCCATGGGGTGCTGCTCTGAAGAGCTGTACAATGGTGTAGCTTTGTATTTTACAAAAACAGTGTATTTTTAAAAAAAGGAATCAGAGCAGTTTGATTTACACTCACCCCTTGAAAGGAGAGAACATATTGACATATAGCAAGGACTTCATCTGAAGCATAAACCAAACCAGAAATTTAGTTTTTTAAAAAGCCTGGCTAACATCTCTCTCTTCCTTATATAATTTATTTCTCCTTATTCACTGCTGTGTGAACATCCTTTCACAGCATCTGAACTTCAGCCCACAAAAGCTTATGCTACATATACACACACAGAGACACACACACACACATACTCAGACATATAGACATACATACATACATACATATATATATATATATATATATATATATATATATAGACATATACACACATATGCAAATGTGGAAATCTACCCTGTCTTCTACTTGTCTTTAGACTAGCATAGCTAAATACATCTCTCTAACATCTCTCTATCCCAAGTAACCTCCATGATTTATGCAGGGAGGTGGGACAATGTGGGGAGGAGGGGGAAGTAAGGGGGTGTGGCAGGAGGGCTACTTCTTACCTGCTTTTGCCAGGTGTGCAAGATTCAAAAGAAGGAGGTGGAGGAGAAGCCAGGTCTCACCCTTTTCCCATACAACTGACAGATGACCTGAAACTTGCCTACATTAGGATTTCTCATAAAGTATCATAACATTATATCTGCTGTAATGCAGAAAAGAGAACATCAGAAGTCACTAGCATTTTAACTCTGGTGTTTGCTAAATCTGCCTTGAATAGGAAGATGAAATGGTTAATATGCCAGTCTGTGGCCCAAACCACCACTGCTGTAAGGGCACCTGCACCAGTCAAAGAGTAGACCTAGGGCTTTTTAGGCTAGAGCTTTACCTATAAGACTATGACCATGCTATAGTAGCAGAATGTTTTGAAGGGAAAAAATGCTACTTGAACTTTTAAAGGATTGGTGCAGCTTCATGCACTCTTCCTGATTAACACTGAGTTTGGAGAGGAATTATGCCTAAGGCTGGTGTCACTTTTACTCAGAGCAGATAAAGGTGTAAATTAATACATGCAAATGATGAAGCAATTGGTAGCATCCAAGAGTCATGTGCAATATTACTTGTGTGTCCATCATGAGTATAGACTACAGCCTGAATTAACATGAATCATTAACAACAAAGAGTGTGGATCCAAGGTAGTTCCACTGAAAATCTGTTACTCTTCCATGTTATCCCTTACTCCTTTTTGCCCAGAAAAGATTAGCAATTTCTCACACAATTCATGGAAAGAGAATTTGGAGTAACTCAGTTGATTTTAGCTAAAAGAACCATAATATAGACCTCAAAAGTCCTAGGAACCCCTCTGGTTGAGTGCAGTACCAGAGCATGGAGAGAGCAGCTCAAGCATTGTTTAACAGTATGGCTGCTCTCAATCAATCCAGGTTAACTCAAAATCAGTAACATAGGTTAACTCTGCAGCAAAAGCAGCCTTAGTGAACAAATGGAGTATATAGGAATTGATAGTCCAATTACTTGCTACTACAACTTGTTGACAAGATCACCATTCCTGATGAAATAACATTGTCATGCATATACCTTACTGACAGGCATTAATGGCAGACAATGACTTTAATCAACAATTGAACATTAATAAAAACAGACCTTGAAGCTTAACACAATGACACACTTTTACTTAATTGCTGAAGAGTACTTCTCATAAAGAAAACCTTTTCCTTTTGTTCCTAAAAAAGGTCAAAGGCTTCTTTTCTCTACTTGACAGTGAAAAGAACCACACATTTCAGAGCATATCTAAGCTTCTTTATGTGGGTTAAATTATTTCCATCCATGTGTAAAAATATCCCTTTTTGAAGACATTCAGCAACTTTTTTCTATAAGATCCACAGCTACTGAAGTTGCTGTTCCCTAAATTATTTGTTTAATAGCTGAATGCAGCCTTCAAGTTTTACTATTAATCTTAAATAGCAATCCTTTCTATTGACTTCCTAGTTAATAAATGTATAGTTCTGAATACCAAACTGCTTTCAGATTTACTTGAGAAATAAGTCTATCTGTCTATACACATTAAAAACTGTTAATTTCCTTGCTGAATTAGTTTCACTTGCACTTTTAAACTATGAGGTGATCCAGTTTAATTTCTTGTTCCATATGACTTTATCCTATTCCCACATAAATCAATATGCATTTTGCCCTACTCTAATAGAAGCCAGATCAAGCAAACAATTGACTTATAGTTTGATAGTGGATGATTCTCTACTGATTGCTGCACTGAGTGAATTTCACTGATACACACAGCAGTTAAGTGGAGATTACTATTTCAGTAGACTCTGCCCAATTCTGTATTTGACTTAAAACCTCATCAGTCAGTCATCATTGGTTCAGAACTGATAAGCATCCCAAAGGGTTTATTGCTCCATACCTTTAGATGAAGAAATGGCAGGAAAAGGGCATTAGGATGGCTTCACATCAGAGTGACTCAGTATTGACTCTCATGATACATGTTTGCATTCATATAACACACAAACCATTCTTGATTCTCCCCTTACTTATACCAGTATGAATAAAAGGATATGATATCTCTACTGAAGCCTAGCCTGTTACATCAGTAAGAGAGAATGTAGTAAGATAAGAATCACGCCCATTGCTGGCAGACAGAGTAGGAAGCTTTTAAAAAAACCACCAAAACCAAAACCAAAAAAACAAACTCTTCTCCAAAGGTCCAAGGCTTCTGTCCAGTGATTGGATTGAGCAACTATGTGAGTACAGGTAATATCACTAATCTGTAAATAACTGTGCATTACTCACATATACCATTTAGTAGAGAGCAGTGCTATGTAAATGCACAAACCAGTACACATTACAACTTGCAAACTCACTTTTGTGATCAGATTTCGGGTGGGCCCACTCCCCTCCTTTCCTAACATGTACAACAAGTTTCATGCCCTTAACATTTCCCAGAAATTCAAAGTGACAGAACCGGAGGTATTGCAATCTGGAACTCTTAACTTTAGTAAACTGGTGAGAATACTGGAATGTGCATGTTCCTTATTTAAGTACTTCACCAGCTTTTCTTATACTGCTAGGCACAGCCATTCAGGATACGTATTAGACAACTAACATCTGGACTGAATATCTATTAGGACCATATGCTTGACTCAGTTACAGAATCGTACTGTAGATGGGGGGAAATAGAAACCAAATGGGGATATCAGAACCTTTCAAGGGTCAAAAATAAAGTCATGTTGGTTTTTCCAACCTCAGTGAATAGGAACATAGGACCAGAAGGGGCCTCCTGGACCACTGTGTCCAGTCTTATGTGTGTAGAGGCAAGCATTAATCCAAGGAATCCCCATAATTGCCACCTCAAACTCTTGCACTGAATTATAAGGCACACAACATTAAGAATACCTTATGATATGCCATATTTAAGAACAGGGGAGACAAGGGCAGTACTAATGCCCTGCTACTGCAAAGACAGGGAACTAATTAATTAATATCTTCTCAGAACATCCTAATAAAGAGACCATGCCTCACACTACAGAGGAACACAATTCCTCTCCCCTCGGTCTGGGACAATATGACTTGGGAAAAATTCCTCCTTACCCCCATATTTGGTGACCAGCAGGGGTGTACGAAGTGGGTCCTATTCAATTCGGATTTGAATTTGGTCTGAACCAGGGACAGTGATTCAATTCATTAATTCGGATCACTGTCCCTGATTCAATTTGACTGAATCTGAAGATTAAATCCTGATTCAGAAAATCAGCAATTCGAACATAGACACAGCCTTAAAAGTTTTTTCTACATACCCTGAGGTAGCAGGTGCTGCTCATGAATGCTGCAGTGCCAGGGCACATGGAGCATCCCACAGGAGTGCAGAGGGGCCCTCCACATGCTCAGCAGCGAACCCGTAAGTGGACCAGAAGTACTTCCAATCCATTTCTGGGTCTCTTGGGGAATGTACAGGGGCCTCCCCCTGTGCCCCACAGCTCAGCTATCGGCCTCAGGGGGACCCTGGGTGCCCCTCCCAACGCAGGACACACCAGTTGTGGAGCTGGGGGAGGTACAGGGGGGCACCCCAGTGTGCTTTCCGGTGGACCTGGAAGTGGACTGGAAGTGCTTCTGGTCCACTTCCTAGCCTGCTGTCAAGCGTGCTGGGGAGACCCCTGCGCTTCTGTGGGATACTCCATGCACCCCAGCATTGCAGCACTCGTGATCCACCTGCTACCTAGAGGTATGTAGAAAAAACATTTAAATCTGTCTCTATGTTCGAATCTCCAAATCTTTCTGAATTGATTTGGAGGGTTCTGATTCGATTCAGAGAGATTAAAGGGTCCTCTGATTTGATTCCCAGAAGCCAGCAGCATCCATGAAGGGAAAATATTTCTTCCACTCCCTAATTAGTGACCATCAAATCCCTGAGGCATGAGATTATCAGACATCTGCTACACCACAGGAGCTACTTTATAAACCCAAACTAGGGACTGCAAATGCAACTCCTTAGCATGCCTGCCTACCTGCCAGAACCTGACTGCATACACATTCACTGATTGGTGAACCAGAGTTCCCTGTCCATCAAGTCCAATTCAATCTTAATGTGATCCAGGTTCCTTGCTCCTACCACTTTGCTTGGAAGACCATTTGAAAACTTCATTTCTCTGGAAATTAGAATATTTCCAGCAATCCATTTTAATTTATCAATAATCACTTCCTAGCCATTAGATCTCATGATAGTGTTAAAAGCTCTTCTCTTCCATAATATTCACCGCATGGGTATACTTGTAATAAGTGATCATATCCCCTCCCAATCTCCATTTTGCTAAGTTAAATAAGCCAAGTTCCTTTAACATTTTGTCCCAAGAAATGCTTCTTCAACTATCTTAGTGCCCCTTTAAAATTGTTTCAGTTTATCTTTTTTGCACACCATTTTTAAATGAGGTGTTACCAATTCCCTGTAGAAATATGTTGTGTAACTACCACTTATCACTACCCACCTAATACAATTCAAGAATACGATAGATTTTTTTCACAGCTGCATTGTATTGGCAGCAAAAGGTCAACCAATATGATCAACCAATATGTCTAGGTCCTTCTATCAGATGTCTAGAAACTCTGAACTCCCCATCTTACAGGTGAAATTCTTGTTATTGGTCCTTAAATACATAACTTAGCTTTCATGCTGTGAACTTTCATTGCATTTCTAATGTTTCATTCCTCAAGATTATGTATATTTCTCCTGTATAATAATCTGGTCTTCTTCTGTATTGGCAATGTGCCAGTCATAGAACATCTGCTTGTGTTCTAGTCTCATGAAAAGTCTAATTGTTGAAATAATCTGACTTTTAAAATAAGAAACAAGTTAAGTATCAAAGTTGAAAAACTTCCAGTGGGATTTTCTCCTAGTAAAGGCCTGAGCAAGACAATGCTAAATGTTTCTGTCTTGTAAATGAAAGCCATCAGTAAATGAACTGGCCTTGCTTTCCTTTATGAATGCCCATGGTTGTGTTATCAATATGGGTATGATAAACTCCAGTTTTCCCTGATGGGATTCTCTTGGTTTACAGCTAAGAAGGATGCATGTACCCTGAGTAGACATGAATAGGAATGTGCAGCTTACAAAAACAGAAGCAAGCATTTAAATGCTATAAAAGCCCCTCAAGATAGTTGATGGAACACAGCCTAACTCCTGTGTTACTGAGTACTGAATTCAGAGCACATAGAACAGCAAAAACAATTTTGTACATAAAAGGAAGCTAGTGGAAATGTTTTTTTTCTAGTTGGCTGTAAAATTGGGCCAGAAAGAAATTATTTTTCTGTTTCACAAATGTCTCTGTAGGCTAAATTGCACATGCATCTCAGTGTCGTCATAGTGTTTAGACTAAAGACCTAGTCCCAAAAAAGACCAATATTGTTCCTCTAATTAGACATGTCCACTTCCCATATGACCAAATTTCTTGTTGTGAAGGCAGAGGAAACAGTGTTTTGTCTCAGTTCAGAAGCAAGGTGTACACAGTCTGGAAATGAGGCAGATTTTCTTAAACTACCTTGGTTTCAAACTAGTGTCTACTTCAGAGATTCTTAACCTTGACAGATCTGGGGCAACTCTTGACAGACTTGAGGCACACTTTGGAAAATGCCAGGTCTTAGTTTTCACTGAATTTGACTACAGAAAAATAAGAAAGCAATTCTTCTATTGCCCAGAACTCACTAAAACCACACCCTGAGAATTGCTGGATTAATGCTTTCTCAGGGATATTGTATAATGCAAAATGGGCCATCAGTTTTCTCATGCTGTAAATAAAGGAAGAGCGATGTGGCAGTACAAAGGAAACTAATGGGATAATTATTTTCTAGAACTGGTCAAATATTTCCTATGCAAAATCACTTTCTCCTACCATGCCCCCAAAACAAATGTAACAGTTGCAAAGTCTTGTTTGGCTGCAAGCTGAGTGGGTGAGCTGTGTCTAAAAACTTTTCAAGAAATGTAGCAAAAAGTTTGCAGAGGGTGCAATAGCTTTTCTAGGCAGGTGGGTATGCTGTGCAGAGTGCATGTTTTTTATTGAAACATCTGAACTGTGACCAGAGCCCCCATTGCACACTGAGAGCTCTGATTGGCTGCTATTGAGCCATAACAAGCTGAGGGAAGGAAAAGAAAAACAGAGAAACTGGAGGAGAGCAACTGACCAGCAACACCAGCCTTGAGAGAGGGGCAGAGACTCAGGCCCCTCCTTTCCCTTCACCCCTGCCCCGCCCCCCTCTTTACCTCCTGTGCTGTGCAAAGGGAATGGAGCTGAGGCTTGGGGAGCAGACATCAGGACAAAGGAGAGACTGAGTCATCCCAGGAGAAGTTGATTCCTCACCTTGGTCCGAGCTGTACAATTAAGGACACAGGTACCTAGGGAAGAGAGGGGAGCTGTTGGTAAACTGGATGAAGCTGCCTGGTCAGAGCCCTGTGGAGGGAAGTGCTCTGTTTGAGCTGGAAACACTTGTACTTCAGGATCAGAGATCGGTAGAGGGAATCCACTAGCTGCTTGTGGAGGTGATGGGGAAGAGAGACAGCCCAGAGAGGGAGCGAGCTGTGGGAATCGCAAACTTGCATGGGTATATGAGGAGATACTTCATCCCTAATATTTGCAGGAAGTGTATTTTTCAGAAAGAAACTAAAGAAAAGAAGCCTAGTACCTGCAGTGGTTGATTGAAGACTTGTTTTGCTGAGTTATCAAGCAGGACCAAGTAGTCTATTTTCCCCAGAGCAGCAAAAGCCTCACCTCTGCCATCTAGTGGTAGACCATAGTTCAAGCTATGTTGCCATTTATTGTTATCAGAAGGAGATTGTAAGCAGAGGGAAAGCAACCTGGGTTATGGGGGGCTTAAGGTGGGGGAAAACTGTTTTAAAGAGTTATACCCAGGTGAATGTAATTATTGAGGTTGTCTGATGTAAGTGGACCACTCAGTGTGTTGGAATTATTCACCTAATGTTGCAGTTGTAAATTTTATTCAAATTGTTGATTTTATTATTAACTATTGTTATTATATATTTTTTCTTCTTTTACTTATTCATTTCTTTTCTGTATATAGTTGTACATAATAAAGAAACCAATGTATTCATTGAGTTCAGAGTAAATTCCTAGGCAGTGAGGATGAGGAACACATCTCTCCATGGGAAACCTCAGTCAGAAGATCTGCCTGAGGTGAGTTTCCAGGGCTACTGGCACCCTGAGGATCCAAAATCCAGCATATGACCCAGCCTAGTGTGCTGGCACAGGTTACACAAAAAAAGATGGTTTTCACTTCTAATGACTTTTATCATAAAGGGAAAAACTTGCAAGAAAAACCCATACTTCAGGAAATTTCTCATGAACATATTATTCTTTTTCTGAAAAGCACTTTTCAGTCAAAACTTTATTCATTAATCAACACAGCCATGGGAGAAGAGTAAGGAAGACATGTGAAGAACTAAAAAAGGTAGATTAACCAGACATAGATGGATCAGAATACTGTGTAGGAAGAATTGGATGAGCTTGACAACCAAAGTAATAGAAATGGGATGAAATTCAATAGCGAGTGCGCTGGGGACCCCCGCCCCTGCACTCCTGTGGGGTGCTCCATCCACCCCAGCATCCCTGCATTCACAAGCCACCTAGTACCTTGAGGTATGTAAAAAAAGCATTTAAAGCTGTGTCTATGTCCGAATCGTCGAATATTTCTAAATCAATTCTGAGGCTTCCCATTCAATTCAAAGAGATTAAAGGGTGTTCTGATTTGATTCGGATTCAGAGATTCGGTTTCTGAGTTGGGCCAAGTCTCCGCCAAATTGAATTAGTGACTGAAGCATTATATAGCCCTATTGAATAGTGCAGAAGAATCATTTCCCTTGATTTGCAAGTTACACCTCTGCTAATACAAGCCAGTATGCTGCTGGCTTTTTTTTTTACTTTTACTGTCTGTATGGATTGTTTTCCCTAAATAACTTTAATTGAATTTAATGTACTATTTCCTTTTTGGGAAAATGTAACATTTTTAGGTTTTTTCAATTATATCTATTATGTTTACACAAATTGCAAGTTCTAACATGATGGCTATGGAGCTTCTAAGATCCTTGAAACAGAAATAGTGGATGCATCTACACATGGGGGAGGGAGCCGCAGGAAGATGTGGAGACACTACCTGAGCAAGACAGGTGACACATGCAAAGAGTGCCCGGGTAAGAAACAGGGGTCCAGATAGTCTTCCTAATTGGGGGGTGGCATGTGCAGCTATGCAAAGTCTTAAATGCCTATATACCAATGCTCGTAGTATGAGGAACAAACAGAAGGAACTCACCCTCAGAATAGCTAGTTCAAACCCAGACATAGTAGGGCTTACAGAAACGTGGTGGGGTTCATCCCAGGACTGGGCAGTTAGCATTAGGGGCTATAGGCTCTACAGGTGGGCTAGAGAAGGAAGGAAGGGAGGGGGTGTGGCACTCTATGTCAAAGAGCAATACATCTCCTCCACCAGCAAAATGGGGGTCGGAGGAGGGGCAAGCTGAAGTGCTAGGTCAAGATACAGGGGGGTCGTGGGGAGAGGGATTTAGCAGTGGGGGTCTACTACAGACCCCCCAATCAAGGGGAGGAGCTGGACTGGAAAATTTTGGGCCAGTATGCAGAGGCACTTAAGGCAAGGGATGTAGTTGTCATGGGTGATCTAAATTAACCTGACATCTGCTAGGAGGAGCAATTAGCCAGGTCGGATCATTCCAGGAGGTTCCTGGCCGAGATACAGGACCTCCACTTAACTCAGGAGGTGCACAGTTCCACCAGAGGAAATGCCCTGTTGGACCTGGTCCTGGCCACAGGCGATGATCTGGTCAGGGGGCTCCAGGTCCTTGACCACCTGGGTGATAGCGATCATTGCTTGCTGGAATTCATTATCCAGCCCAGGGTGGCAAGGTCCTGCAGCAAGTCGGTAGCCCTAGATTTCCAGAGGGCCAACTTCAACAAGTTGAGATTGGTGGGAGAGGTGCTGGGTTCTTGAGGGCAGGCGAACTCAGTGCCCAAGACAAGTGGTTGTTCCTTAATGAGATGATACTCAGGGCCTAAGGGGTTATGAGCCCAACAAGAAGCAAGGGGGGCAAGAGTGCTCAAAAGCCTCCCTGGCTCACCAAGGATGTCTGGGAATGCCTGGTTGCCAAAAAGGCAGCATACACCTGATAGAAGTGGGGGGCTATCTCCAAAGAAGAGTATGCTTCCACTGCTCGGGCCTGTACGGGGGCTGTTAGGAAAACTAAGGCGGACATAGAGGTAGGACTAGCATCCAAGGTCAAGGATAATAAAAAGTCCTTTTTCAAATATATAGGGAGGATGAAGAAGGCACTGGGAAACATGGGGCCCCTGCAAAATACGCTGGGCAATTTGGTGGTTGTCCCAAAGGAAAAAGGCAGACCTCTTTAACAAATTCTTCACCTCCATTTTCTTGTGCAGGGACCGGGACTCCCCCACCGTGATTCAAGATGAACTTGAGGGGAACGCCTCTACACCTCAGGTTGAGGATGACCGGGTTAGAGTGCTTCTGGAGGGGCTGGACGTGTTCAGATCAGCAGATCCAGATGCTCTCCATCCCAGGGTTTTGAGGGAGCTAGCAGGGGTTATTGCAGGGCCCTTGGCACAGCTTTACGAGTGCTCATGGTGCTTGGGCCAGCTGCCAGATGATTGGAAGATAGCCAATGTGGTCCCCATCTTTAAAAAAGGGAGGAGGGAGGACCCGGGCAACTATAGGCCCGTCAGTCTTACCTCAATCCTGGGGAAATTCTTTGAGAAGATCATCAAGGAGCACATCTGTGATGGGCTGGCATCGGGGATGATTCTCAAGGGCAACCAGCATGGTTTCATTGGATTCAGGTCATGTCAGACCAACCTGATTGCCTTTTATGATAGGTCACAAAAGCATTGGATGCAGGTGTCTCCATGGATGTAGTCTTTCTGGACTTCAGCAAGGCCTTTGACACTGTCGACCACCACATACTCATTAAAAAACTAGGCAACTGTGGCATCGATGCCTACAGTCAGATGGATTGCAAACTGGCTGAAGGGTCATATTCAGAGGGTGGTGGTGAATGGGTCATATTCGACCTGAGGGGATGTGGGCAGTGGAGTCCCCCAGTCCTTGGGCCCGCACCTGTTCAATTTCTTAATCAGCAATTTAGACTACGGAGTGAAAAGCAACCTGTTTAAATTTGCTGGTGATACCAAAATTTGGGGTGAGGTGGGCATGCTAGTAGGGAGGGAAAGACTGCAGCAAGACCTGGATAGGTTGCAGGGGTGGGCTAACAAAAACAGGAT
>JAGPOW010003685.1:59409026-59466882 GCA_030014935.1 Caiman crocodilus
CCCCTTCTTAAAGATGGGAACCACATTGGCCATCTTCCAGTCCTCCAGCACTTGTCCAGAGCTCCAAGAGAGCTCGTATAACCGAGCCAAGGGCTCAGCAATCACCCCTGCTAGCTCCCTCAACACCCTCGGGTGTAGGTCATCGGGGCCCGCTGACTTAAAGACACCCAGCCCTTTTAGAAGCCCTTCCACTAGGTCAACCCTCACCCCCAGCCTAGCAGTGATTCCCGAGGGGGAATACAGGCCTCCAGCGGGACGGATGTCCCGGTCCCCCCTCAGGAAGACCGAGGCAAAGAACCCATTGAAGATTCCCGCCTTCCAATCGGCCGCGAGCACCAGGTTGCCCGACGAGTCCCTCAGGGGCCCGACGTTTCCCGGGGCTCTCTTCTTGCTCCCCACATACTTGAAAAAGAACTTCCTGTTGTCCTTGATCCTAGTTGCCAGGTGAAGCTCTACTCCCGCCTTGGCCTTCCTAACAGCCCTCCTACACTCCCGAGCACAAGAAGAGTATTCCTCTTTGGAGGCTGCTCCCTCCTTCCCCTCTTTGGAGGCTCCCTCTTTGAAGCCTACTCCCTCTTTGGAGGCTGCTCCCTTCCTCCTGTTTGTGGGAAGAGATTCTGGTCCAGTATTAAATGGCACATGCAATTCAATGTAGATAAGTGTAAAGTGATCCACCTGGGCAAAAATAACTTGAAGTATACCTACAGTATGATAAGTCTACATTAGCTGTCACTACACAGGAAAGAGATCTGGGAGTCACTGTGGACAGTTTGCTAAAAACATTGGCTCAGTGCTCAGCAGCTGTCAAAAAGGCAAACAAAATGTTAGGAATCATTAAAAAGGAAATTGTGAACAAAACCAAAAGTGTCATTATGCCCCTTTATGAATCCATGGTGCATCCATACCTTGAAGGCTGTATCCAGTTCTGGTCCCCTTACCTCAAAAAATATAGAAGAACTAGAGAAGGTACAGAAAAAGGCAACAAGGATGACTACTGGTATGGAGGGTCTTCCTTAGGAGGAGAGACTAAAGAGGCTAGGCCTGTTTAGTTTGGAAAACATGCTTGAGGAGGAACATAACGGTTTTCAAAATACTAAATGGCAAAAAGAAATTAAATAGGTATTTATTATTTAGTATCTCTGACAATGCAAGAACTAGGGGTCACAAAATGAAACTAGTACGTAGTAAGTTCAAAACTAGCAAAAGGAAGTTCTTTTTGACACAGCTTGTAATTAAAGTGTGGAACTCATTGACACCAGATGCCGTGAAAGCTGCCAGTTTAGCTAGAGTCAAAAAGAGCGGACAAATTTTTGGGAGGAAAAAGGCATCAGTAGGGAGATAGCCTCTGAATTACAGCTTCCTAGATTTTAAATGCTGGAGGCTGCAAGTGAGAGAGGAACAGTGGGGCATGGATGAATTGTGGTCTGATCTAATTTACTCTCCCTTTCAGTATCCACTTTGCCACTGTGAGACACAGGAAACAGGACAAGATGAACCTATGGTCTGACCCAGTAAATGCCAATTCTTATGTTCAAGTGTTCTCTTAAAGTGACGCATCAAATCATTTTCTTCCATGACCAATTGACATTTTTAAAACTGAAATATTTCACCTACCGTAAAACAAGCCCTTCCCTCTTCTACCATTCACATGCACTCTAAATTCAGCCCAATATATGCCCTTCTTTAAATGTTTTAGTGTGCAGTTTAATTATTAGTGTTCTTTCACTGAAGGGAAAAGAAGTGGAAATGATAGTTTTATTTCAGTGTTATATAGAAGCAAGTGTGTTAAATTATTTTTTCTTATAAATGATTTGCAAATTGAGGATTTTTAACTTTAGAAACTTTATGAACCTTGCTTTTGGCATCTTGAGCATCATAAAATCTCAGTGTGTTTGTTCTGCTTGATGTCAGACAATCTACATAGTTGTCAGGTTAATCATCTTACATACAAATAATTTCCCAGACAATGCAAATGTTGAAGGACACAAAGCATGAGAAAATAACACATATTCTCAAACTGATGAGGTTGAATTTAGCTGCGATTGGGATTATTAAATTGTGGCTGTATTCTATTTTCATCACGTAGTGCTTCTTACATGAATAGTGCAGATTACAACCAAATTTCCTGTTCCCTCTGTGGGACTTGTACCAATTATACCAGGGCACAGTGAAATGTCATTATGACAGCAATTTTGTAACCGAGCAGCCAAACCTGACTTAGGTATTATAAAAATAACATCAATTGTTACTCGACTGTTAGGGAGAACAAGCCTTTTAAATAATTTTTAAAAAATTGAATTAAACTACGTGGTTTCCTGTGTTTTACTGCTATACTTTTATAATGCACCAACCTGCTACCTCAGACATCCATAATCAACAGTATCAAGACTGAGTGCATTTCTAAAGCGTAGGTGAGTGAAAAGACGGATTGTGTAAGCAGAATTAAGTTTGTGGTGAGTGATGATTTTTCATGTTCACATGACACAACATAATACTAAGCAGAGAAACCTCAAGCTATCTGAGGATATGGTAGCTCAAATACCACAGTCTAAATGATGCCAGGCAGTACCATACCAAAATACTAAAGCTGGCTCTGTATGCATTAGTTCTGAAACCAGAAGTGGTACTAGCAGCACTGTGCCTGCCTAATAAAACCTGCTTCACAGTAGCACTACTGGACAAGTACAATATCACATCAAAACTGGAAAACTGCTTTTGATTCCAGAGCTATTGTGTAGACTCAGCCATCTGGTGGAGAGGCAAAGATTTTTTTTGCAGTAATATCTTCTACTGGACCCACTACATAGTTGGGAGAGATTTTGGACATGTTTTGGGGCACAAAGCACTCTTCTAAAGAAGCCTGAAAGCTTGTCCAAGAACTCTCCCAGCTACACAACTGGTCCAATAAAAGATATCACAAAAAATTCTTGCCTTTCCTGGACCATCACAGATACAACACTCCAGCCCATATATATCATATGTCACTACTAGAGCATAAGAGATTTCTTCTAGTATTTTAAATGGCACTTAAGAAATTAGGTTCCAAGCCTATCAACACTGACATATATGTTTAAATTTTGCCCTAGTGTAATGCACAAGGTATAGGACATAGGTTCCACTGGTCAAAAACTTAACATGCAGGGGTTATTTTATGCCTTCCCCTTCCAGCCCAGGAACTGGGATAGGGGCCATGGAAGCAGCCTTGAAGGTTACTTACAAGTTGGAAGGGACATGACTCTTTACAACTCCTCTAAGTGTTCTGCATAAAGAACATTTACCCTGGCTTTGTACATGGTCTGAATTTCACAGAAGTTTTGACAGTCATAACATTTCAGATGGAAAACATTTATGTTAGGGGTTGATCACTTTTTCTATTTATAATGAATACTAACATTTTTGTATTAAAGTTATTTAGCTAACTTTAGCCATATATTTCTGATTAAGATAGGGCATAAGTACAGGAGAAAGAGAAAGACAGCAATTTCAAAAGCAATTGCAACATATTGGTTTTACATCTAAGATTTCCCCTGGTCATACTAAATTGTTTGAAAAACATTATGAAATCTTTGCAGCCTACAATATTTTTTATTCATGCCAAAAGAGGCAAATATGTAAAACTTGTGCTTCCAATAGTTAATAAATTTTTGTGAACTAAGAACATGTATAGATTTACAAATCATTTCCCTAACATTGCTTTTCATTCATTCTAAGGCAAGGACATTAATTGGAAAATGTCCCAATATGCTATTATTTTCTATTATATCACACAATAATATTAAAGAAGTCATGAACCTGATGACTAATATGAAATCAGTATCTCCTAGCAAGAGGAAATGGCACTATAGAATATCACGTTAATCCTGTCATGGCCCAACTTTCTTTTCCCTGCCTCACTTGACATTTACTTTCTGTTAGACAGTAACAGGTATATTCTGACAGTAACAGGTATATCCTGTCATGGCCCAACTTTCTTTTCTCTGCCTCACTTGACATTTACTTTCTGTTAGACAGTAACAGGTATATTCTGCTGCACATTATCAACACAACAAAGATGAACCAAGTAAATAGTTTCACAAAGTTAATTTTAATATAATATAACAACAATGACCTTCTCACTGGATAGGGACAGAAATTCAAATAGCATTTAACTTAAGGTTACCAAGCATTCCTTGTATTTAATTAAGTGCCAAATTCTCTACCATATTTACTGAAATCCAAGATGATTTTTTTTCCATTTAAAGTGTGGGAAAAGCAGCTCATCTTGGATTTGAGTACAAGCATAGTGGGGGTACAAGCATAGGGAGTACCAAACCAACTTAAAGGATGGATTTGGCCTTAACTCTGACCTCCCAAGTCTGGAGTCAGAGCCATAACTACTGTGCTCCCCATCCAATATGCCCTCATAGCTTCTGTTCCCCTCCCATCTCTGCTCCTTATTGCTCCCCCCAACATGAACACCAATGCTTACATTCCCATTGCAGCTCTGGCTCTAATTGGGGTTCCACTCTGGCCCATGGCAGGGAGCATGGAGCACTGGCTGCCTTCATCTCCTGCCTAGCTACATAGCAGCAGCATAAGGAGCAGGCAGTGGGGGAACAGGGGTGGGGTGAAGAAGACAAAGCAAGTGTAGCAGCTGCTGGAAGGGACAGGGAGAGGCAGAAAGGTGTGGGACAAGTAGTGAGGAAGACAGACAACAAGAGGCAGGGGTCAGGGCCATTTGGCCATTTGCCATATTTGGCAAATATGGTCAGGGCCATATTTGGCCCTGTTACCTGCCCCCACCAGTGCTTGTCCCTTTAGGTTGGGGAGGGGGGAAGGAGGAATGAGTTTAAAAGAAAATGAGTTTCTATCAATGGAAAATTATAACAAATTTATACATTTTCTGTGTCTAGAATATAATTATTGGGGAGTTGTCTTAAATTCAATCTTTTCTTGAATTTGGGAAAATACAGTATTTATACTGAGGTACAAAAAGTTCTCCCACTCTCATTGTCATAGAGGTATTATTTGTAATGCAAGCATTAAAGCAGAATCTTGAAATCCTAATTTATAGGACTCTTCTATTCTAACCCCAAATTCTGTGGAGTGAATGATTTGTTTATAAACAGGTATACATAAAATTAAGTAATGAGAGGACATTTTTCCTCACAGAATTTGGAAACCACTGGATTAAAGATGTTTATTTGCTACTTAATCAAAAGTTACATATGTTTTAAATTTTCCCCAGTGTCTTGTGATTAAGTTCCACCCACACGTTCTCAACAGTAGTACTGCAGATTTCCAGAACTCCATGTTTCACACAGAAAAGCAGCTTTTGGCAATCTAAGCAGGGCATTTCCTATGCTCAAGAGACCCATTTTGAAACCATTGAAAAAAATGATGGGAAAATATGGTACTAACTTAAGAATAAGACTCAGGGAGAGGGGAAGAAGAAGAAGGTAGGGAGATCAGGTGATAGGAAGAGGAGAAGATGGTATCCCAAGGACTTGAAGAACATTTTGCTTGCTTCTCTTGCTGTGACCAGGTGCAATCTAGCCCTATGCATGGGTTCCTGAAAAATCTCGTCCTAATTCCCTTCAGCATTTCTGCATGATGATCAGATAAGAATGGGCATAACAAAGACATGTGATTGTTATTTTGGTTAGGGACTGTTCGTGTTCCTATTTCCAAGTGTATGTTTCATTTACATGTAATTCTAGCACCGAATTTTCTGGATTTCTAAGGCTTGGCTTTTATATCTATTTTTTTATCTAATTTATATTTTATAGGACTTTTTATTGAAAAGCTACTGGTGTGAGACTTTTAAATCCTTCTTTCCAATCAACAGGGTTATAGTCCCCTTTTTTTGTCTAGGATGTGACACAGAAATGCAAAGATTCGCTTTCATAAATATAAACCAACATCAAAATCCTTTTAAAAATATGTCAGTAACTTACCCATGGAAATTGACACCCACTTACTTTCTCACTTCTTGGATTGTGATAAATCCTTTTTTCTAGTGATGTTTGTGCTACAGCAGGAAAAGGTGATGAACTAGAAAGAAATATTTATTTCTTCATTACCAGTACCAAAGAGGGAGGTGGTTTCATTATGTAAGCAAACTTGTATTAAGTTCACCAAAGATGCCACTCTGACTAATTTGGAAGATGTAGTCTGGCTGGGCAGCTCTGTCCCTCAAAGAGAAAGCATCCAAATTAAAGCAACAGAGAGGATGAAGAGGACATGGTTTGATGTCAACCTGAGTCAAAGGCACATTTGAATTAAAGTTTCAATTTTGGGAGGAAAAAAGTTCACTTGCAAGCATTTGGTTTTGGGTTGTCCAGTTTGGCAATGAAAAGTAAACATGTTCCATGGAATACAGATATTTCACCAAAATTGTTGTATAGTCAAAACCCCAATTTTTAATTTAAAATGTTTTGGTGGACAATTTTCAACCAGCTCTGATAGTAACCCCAAGGACTTTCCAAAGACAGGGAGCTCAGCCTAATTTTCTCTTTAGTGAAATGGCTGAATGTTCTCCAGTCCCAATAGGAACACTAGGATCCCTACACATTGATAGTGGCAGATGTGTATTTCCTCAATGCTGTTCAAAACACAACATTAAAAACTATCTAATTTTTAAAAGTTTTAAATGTAATGGTCCTAAATAGCTGTAAAGTTGTTTTTTTTCCCCAGGAAAAAGGAAGAAATGAATGAAAGCTTGCAAAAATCTAGTTCTAGTTCAGAAAGGATATTTGTCTTCCATGTGAAATAATTAAAGTTCAACTGAGAAACTAGAATGAGGGGAAACAGGTCTATACATTGGCAACTCCATGTAGTCCCTCAGCTCTGCTGGATGCCAACAAATCCATTACTGCAAATATATTCACACCAGGAGAGTCCCACTCTTGGATTTAAGAGCTTAATAGAGTAAGCTTGAGCTGGAAGGAGAAGAAAATTCCACCTCTTTTCACTGTGTCCAGTGGAGAAGAATTTTTCCCAAGTGAAAACTAAATTGCTGAAAATATGCGATCAAATTATTAAAATTGCTGGTGTCCTCTCCATAAAAATTCCCAGTAAAATCAGTATCACAAGACTTAATCCACAGTTTCCACTTCTGGAGTCTTAACTGTTCAGCACATGGAGGAAGTCTTCAACAGTTTCTACATTTTATGAAAGATAGGCATAACTACAGGATTAAACCACAAAAAATATTCTATAGTCTCACTGATCATGGACAATGCTATTTTCCCTTTTTACATCTTTGAAAACCTGTGCCAGATAGTCAGAATAGCCAGCTAGAAGACAATGCTCAGAATACTTTTAAAGCTGAGAATATTTATAAAGTAATTTTGGTATAAGGATCTAAAGGGATGTTACACAGAAGAGAGGAATAAATGTTCATTAATAAGGACAGAAACAACGATTTTTAATTAGAAATTAGGTTTGTTAACCCAAAAGAACACTTTCCCAAACAGGCAATAGAATGAGCTCTCCAAAGTGGCAGTGGAATTAAGCACTAGTAGCAAACCTTAAAGGATGGCTTTATAGGCAGCTATTAGAGATATATGAAAGAACAATATTAGAGCATCAACCCTATACAAAGGGTTGAACTGTATTAACTACCAACATTCTATTCCAGTAGTAAAAATATTTGATTATGTGGATGAAATCAAGTTTCATTGTGTTTCAGCAACTATACTACCTATTACAATAGTGGGTAGTAGGATGGGATGATACATAGGTAGCTGGACAGAGAAAAAATAAATGAGGATTTTATTTTCAGCTCTTCCACTGGTTGTCTGCAAAATCTTAGATAAATCCTTCTGTGCTTTTGTTTCCCTTCCCACCTTTTTTTCCTATCTTCCATGTTTAGGTTGCAAACCCTTTGGGACTGGGATTGTCTGTCTGGAAACTGCTTGACATAACAGAGCCTGAATTGCAGTTGGAATTAGAGCTGGTTCAAACATTGTTATCAAGATTGTTGCTTTGATAGAAAGTTGGATTCATAACAAATTGAGAATTTGTCTCAAAAGCAACTTCTTTCTGTGGAAAATTTCCTTGTCTCTGAAAAACCCCAAGTGCTCTAAAACAAGGGTTGGCAACTTATGACCCATGGCTGGGCCTGTCCCCACAGTGCCTTTATATCCAGCCCACAGAGCTGCAGAGCATCTGAAGTATTTTTGCGGGGGGGGAAGGGGGGGAGCAGCAGCATTTCATTGTGACAGTTCAAGGGCATACATCTTTTCCACTGAAAAACAGCTTTTGAATAGCTGGAAAAAAAATGACCAGTCCTACAAACAACCTACCCTGGAAAGGGCCTGCTGCTAACCCTTTCCCATCTTAAATCAGAAGTTCTTTGCTCAAGGGCTTCACTTGAATTCACCAGCTTCAGAAGGTAGGCAGTTTCTAAGGGTCACATGGACTCCTCATTACTTCTTCCAATTGTATTCCCCAGCCTACCATCTAACCTCAATCATGTCCCAACCAGCAAACCCATGCTCAAGTCTCAAAATCAGTTCAGCAGCTGTGTGTTCATGAGACTCCCATTTCAGGGCAGGACTTGGCCTTAAAAATTATTTAGGATGCAAAAATAGGCTTGTATCACAAAGCAGAAGAAATATTTTCCATCACCACAATGAAATATTTATGAATACCAGATACTAAATAATCTAGTACAGACTTGTTCACCAGAGTACAGATTTTAGTGGGAGCCTCTGAGAACTGAAACCCATTTAATTGTAATAAATAATAGCACAGATTTCCTGTAGTTTGGCTTATATCTTGTGAAAAGCATCAGCAAGTAAACATGGATATTCCCACACTGTGAATAGTTAGTTGAGTTCCATTATTATGTTTCTTGTTCTGAATATTACCAAATGAATTATTAAATTGTAGCCAGTTTTCATAAGGATGCATTTTTTGTTTACAGAGCAATGCTTTTCCTTCACCTGAAGGTACATAGACTACATAAGGAAACAACTAGTGGGAAATGTATCCTTGAAATTAAAGATTAAAAATGCTTAGTAGACCAAAACCAGTGACATCCATTTTTATTGTTATATTGAAGCATATCTGTTAATGGATTGAAAAGGGTAAGGAATTTTACTAAATGGCTTATTATTATTAAACTGTATGAACAGTAGGGCTGTGCAAAACACCATCATTTCATTTTGACATCTGTTTAGCCATCAGTGTCTCATTTAATCAATTTGTTTCATTCAAAGCACTGTCCTGTTTTGTTTCATCAAAACTGTTTTGATGTTTTGCCCATAGGCTATAATGGTGAATCATAAAAATGCCTAAAAGGTTGTAATTCATTGCCTGATTTGGATCCAACTTGCAGAGATGGTAGCCCTTTATGAGGGCATGGTGCCTGCCAAGTTTCAAGGAGATAGGTACCAAAGTTTCTTGGAAACCGCACCTCAAAATCTTGAAAGCAAAATTTGCCAGCAGCAAAATTTGCTTGTCATCTAACATGCAGATACAGGGCATCATACCCTTGGGAGGGCTGTGGGGATCTGCCAGACTCCTCCTGTGGCTCCAGGTCCCTAGATTTGTGCCAGATGACAGGAGACTGCTGCTGCCACCTGGGACTGGCACTGGGCACAGCCCGCACTCAGCGCCAGGGAAGACAGATGCTGCCACTGGCCCCAGGCAGCAGCAGCAGCAGCCTCCTGTCATCCAGGTACAGATATGGGGGCCCTCACCCCTGGGAGGGCTGCAGAGCTATGCTGGATTCCTCCTGGGGGTGTGTAAGCCCAGATCTGCACACCCAGATGAGAGGAGGCTGCCCTGTCACCTGGGACTGGTGCTGAGCATAGGCTGCGCCCAGCACCGGAGAAAATTGCTGCTGCCACCTGTCCCAGGAAGCAGCAGCAGCCTCCCCTTATGTGGCACACAGATCTGGGGGCTCGCATCCCTGGTAGGAGTCTGGCACAGCCTGACAGCTCTTCCAGGGATGCAAGCCCCCAGATCTGTGCACTGGATGAGAGGAGACTCAGGCTGTGGCAGCAGCTATCTTGTCCAGTGCTGGGCACACCCTGCACCCAGCACCAGTCCCAGGGAGGGGAGGCAGCCTCACCTCCTCTCATCTGGGACACAGATCTGGGGGCTTATACCCCTGGGACGGCTGCCGGGCTGTGCCGGACTCCTCCTGGGAGTGTGGGTCCCTGGATCTGTGCCAGATGACAGGAAGCTACTGCTGCTGCTGCTGCTTGGGACCTGTACTGGGCGCAGTCTGCACCCAGCACTGGGCTTTACAGAGCTCATTCCAGTCGTGGGAGTCACCTCTGTTCTGATCAGCTCTGCCAGCCCCATAGATCTCAGTCCTGTGGTGGGAGGTGGAGTGGAGCTCTGCCTGCCTCCTACCACCAGGCTGCACTCCGTGGGGCTGGTGGAGCTAATCAGAGCACAGCTCAGTGGCAGGAGGTGGGGAGAGCCAGCATTGCACTCTGATCAGCTCTGCCAGCCCCATGGAGTGCAGCCCAGTTGCAGGAGTTGGGCAGAGCGGGGCTGCGCTCCACAGGGCTGGCAGAGCTGATCGGAGGACAGCACCAGTTCTGCCCACCTCCCACCACCAGGCTGCATTCCATAGGGCTGGAGGAGCCAACTGGAGCGCAGCCTGGCAGCAGGAGCTGCCCACCACCCACTGCCTCCCACCACCGGGCTGCTTCAAAACTCGAAAAGTTTCAAAACTTTCAAAACATCTCAAGTGCCCTCATTTTGTTTCGAAGCTCTTTTGATGCTTTTTGTTTCATTTTGATTGTGCTATTTCAAGCTCAAAATGCATCAAAACAGCTTTAAAATGAAACACTTTCAATTGATGAAATTAAGCACAGCCCGAATGAACAGATCTTGGCTTGGCTCACTTACTGCCCTAGGATTTCTTACATTTAATTACATATGATGTCCCTGCCTGCCTACAGCAAAAATACAGGCCAGCAGGAGTAATACAAAAGAATCAGACATCACATTATTGTATATCTTGGGTTGTAAAAGTAATGTGAAAGGAGAGGCAGTGGAGTTTAGTAACTATGACAGTGAACTGGAGCTAGGATGCCTGGCTTGTCTCTAGGTCTGCACTGGACAAGTCACTTAGCTCTTTTTCCTTTCCCATCCTATATATGTTTAGATTGCAGATTCTTTAGGGTAGTTATTCTTTTACAGTTTCCCTGTATAAATACTAACAAAATGATTAGGGCCTCTTTAAATACATATTTGAGCCATTCTACTCTGTGAAAATCACGTGTGCTTGTGTCAAATTAGCAAGCCCAGATGATTAGCCAGAAAATAGACCTTTGCAATTGAATTCTGAGGGGAAACATTTGAAATTCTTTAACAAAAACATAATCTACAGTAAATATAATTATGCACACACAATGAACATGTTTAAAAGTGCATAAGAATAATTAATGTAATCACTGTTTTGCATAGCATTAACACTAGCAATTTACATTTTTTGCTTTTAAAACTATTTTTACATTTGTCATTCAAGCCTAATGGAAATGCTTCTTATTCCACTAGTGAGGAAATTTTTTGATGTGGAGACTATGGAGAAAAGGAAAACAAACATGTGGCAGTGGCTGCAATTTCACCATGATAGGCTAACTGCACAGGCCTGTGGGTATGTATTGATGTTGCTGAATAGTCAAGCCTTTACTGCCATTGCTTGCAGGGCAATTTACATAGCATGGCTCATAGTGTTTTATGATTAAAAATTGTGTTTTATGTTTAAAAATAATAATGTTTGGTAGGGACTAACTTATTTAACTACTTCACTGCTGGATAGGTTGCTAGATATGGTCAGAATATATATACTTTCAAAGAGGCTAGACAGATCATATCTATTCTAATGTCTTGCCTGCTCTAAACCCACAGTGAACGATACTATGACGTATGTGAAAAAACGGAGAAGGATCTGATTAGATAGCAGTTCATATTTTCCTTCCTACTCAAATGTAACATTTCGTGCTCACTTTTGTATGCTTGCATTTAGAAGGCATTTAATTAGCTATTGGGTCAGATCATAATACCTTATTCGTGTTGAGTAGTACATCACCCTGAATCTAATCCCATGAATGGTGTTGGAATCTGCATTTGTCTAGAGGACTGTGCAATTAGCATAGGAAAGGGGTGAAATTGCAACTATTTATTGTACACTGCTGTCAAAAATGAGCCAGATTCTGATACTTATATGTGTTGAATAGTATTTTCCTTTGTGAGTTGTACCATTGGCTCCACTGACAATACTTGTAGAATAAGGTTCTACTAAGTGTGAGTAAAGGTATTAGATTCTGGCCCACAGGTTTGTGCATTGCATAGTTTTATATTGTGGGAGAAGATGCAGTGATCAAAACTGAAATAAGACCATTTGCCAGAATTTACACAAAACATTTTCTGCAATACAACAGTTTTTTCTATGTTTAGAAAATGAATTGCCATGATAGCTGTGTGAAATGAGTTACAAAGGTTGGCTCGTTTATGGCAACCACTCTTGCCAGTCACTAGTTAAGTAACCAGTCCTTTTTGTTGGTGGTGGTATTATATTTTATTCATTATTAATACACCATAGTTACTGAGCATCAAGTTTAGTACTTGGATAACCAAGTACTAAATAAATGAGCAGTAACTTGCACTACTGCACAGTAGTGCTGGCACATGGGTCATTAATGGCACTTATTGTGCAGTAGCCTAATATTATGGTGTAGTACCATATTAACATGATGTTTGCCTAGCATGCTACTGAGTAGTGTTATTATTAAGCTACTGCACAGTTAGTGTCTTGTGTAGATGCAGCTTGTAACAATATTGCTTTTTATTTATTTCAATCAAGTTAATTTCTGAGATGAAGCTAAACAGATTTTAAAAACCCAAGATATATATTTGTGGCATTTTGGATAGTTTCAAAATTATACATTCATTAGATTGTTGTATGCATAAGAAAAGGATAGGCATTAGTATTCAGATTTATAGAAATGCCCCTCAGCCTCCCCCACCTGTACTCCTGGAGGAAGCTCCTGCAGGCTGCCCGCTGCACCCAGAGCACAGGTGTGGGGGGTGGTACACTGGCTCCCTGAGGCCTCCACCGAGCAGCAGGTGCTCCCTTTGCCATGCGCCCTGGGTCATGGAGACTACCAGACCTGGCCAGGCTGGGTGGCCAGAGGTCACATTCCTCTAGCTGCTGGGTGGGCATAGCTCAGTGCAGCAGCACAGAAGTGGGGTAGGGCTCCAGTTTGGCCAGGTTTAGGATTCTCCATGGCCCAGGGGCACATGGGGGGACTTCCCACTGCTGGGCACAGCCTGGAGTTGGGATGACCTGGCTGCTGTTGCAGGCTGATTGTTGTTCCCCAAGTGCAGGTGGGGGGGGGACCAAGGGCCCTTGGGGCCTCCACTGGGCTGCACCAAGCAGCAGAAGCCCCCCCATGAGTCCCTGGATGACCAAATTTTCCCAGACCTGGCTGGGCCGGAGTTGCCCCCACACAAGTCCCACACGTGTCCAGCTGCAGTGGGTCTCGAGGCACAGCAGCAGCTGCTTCTGCCACCTCTTCCCCCACAGAGTTGGGGAGGGAGTCCCCACACCCTTGTGCCCCTGGAGGAGCCCCCTGGCCTCCAATCCTCCCATCACTTGGCTGGGCTGGGGTCCTACTTACCTTCCCTTGCTTCTGGCTGGGCTGCATGGTCAGTCTCTCACTGCAAAGACCTCAATCTGGCCCCCATCTCTTCCCGCCCCGACAGATTGACCTGCTGGGGCTGGGGGCAGTGGATGTACACATGCACACATGCCCATCTGTCCCCCCAGCCCACAGTTAATCCAAAGAGGCTCCAGGATCTACCTGTTGATCAGGATCCCTGGGCTGGTTACTACTGTTCTAGAAGTTTATGACCATTGCTCCTTATTTTCCTCTGGAGCACTGGTGAATAGTTGTTCACCTAGCTGCTGCTGCTCTTCCCTGATATATTTGTAAACTGCTACCAAATCTTCCCTTTTTTCTAGGGTGAACAGTCCCATATCTGTCAGCTTTTCCTCATATAGTGTAGCACCACTGAACCTGTAAGTTTGTTGCAGATTTTTCCTCCCCAGATGGAGCACTTTATACTTCTCAGTGTTGGACAACATCTGGTTCTGGTCTGCCCATCAACTAATCTGTCTGGGTCCACTTGGATTGTCAGCCTACCCTGAGGCATAGCTACACTTCCCCATAGTTAGTGTCATCAGTGAACTTTGCCAGTGTGCTTTTCACCCCCATATCCAGATCATTAATGAAGATGTTGAAAAGCACTGGTCCAAGTACCAAATCCTGGGGCACTCCACTGGCTACCTTCCACCATGTTGATACAGATGCGTCTATTAGTGAACTTTGCCAGTGTGCTTTTCAGCCCCACATCCAGATCACTGATGAAGATGTTGAAAAACACTGGTCCAAGTACCGAACTCTAGGGGACCCCACTAGCTACCTTCCACCAGGTCAACACAGAGGCATCTATTAGTACTCTCTGGATCTGACCCCACAGTCAGTTTCCAACCCATCTGACCATTGAATTGTTGAGGCCATAGTCCCCTAATTTTGCCCTGAGAGCCTCATGGGACTCCAAGTCAAAGGCCTTCCTAAAGTCCAAGTAAATGACATCAGCCTCAACTCCCTTATCCAGGGGGTGAATAACCTAGTCATAGAAGGAGATAAGGTTAATCAGACATGACCTACCTGTGACAAAATCATGCTGGCTGTCATTCAGAATTTTGCCTTCTGCTAGCTTATCGCATAAAGACTCCTTGAGAAATTTTTTGAGTATTTTTCCTGGGATTGAGGTCAGTCTGATCAACCTGTAGTTCCCTGGATCCTCTCTCCTTCCCTTCTTGAAGATGGGCACACACTGGCCCCCTTCCAGTCTTCTGGGACCTCTCCTGAGCACCACAAATTCTCAAAGATGTTCACCAGCAGTCCTGTGATTACTTTATCCAGTTTGTTCATCACTCTTGATAGAGTTCATCCGGTCCTGCTGACTTATAGATATCCAGCCTCTCTAGCTGTTCTTTCACCAGCTCTACATTGACTGTTGGTTGGTGATCATCCCTATTGTGGTCATATTTGTATTCAGCAGGCTATCACTCTTAGACTGATGGAATACAGATATGAAGTACTTGGTCAGGAGTTTCAGTCTTCTCCTTAGTGTCGGTAATCAGATGTCCAGATGCATTAAACAGTGGTCCCACACTTCCACTGGTTTTTATCCAGTTACCTACATAACTCTAGAGGGACTTCTTATTATCCTTGATTTCAGTTAATAACCTGAATTCAGTCACTGCCTTTGCTTTTCTAATCTGCTCCCTACAGGTATGGCCAATCTTATGTAGTCCTCCTTGGGGCCTATACCTAGCTTCCATCCTTGGTAAGCCTCCCTTTTCTTTTTTAAAAGATCTGCGACTTCCCTATTGAACCAAGATGGCCTCATGGCCCTTGTGCCACCTTTTTTGCATACAGGTATGGACAACTTCTGCGCACCAAGAATTGTGTCCTTGAGGAACAACCACTCTTCTTCCACACTCTTTCCCTGAGGTCCATGATCTCATAGGGCATTACTCACTAAAGCCCTTCTCCATTTCTGCAATAACATCTCACTTTACAAATCCAATCATAAAAAAAAACCTCATACCTT
This sequence comes from Caiman crocodilus, assembly GCA_030014935.1. NCBI lineage: Eukaryota > Metazoa > Chordata > Crocodylia > Alligatoridae > Caiman > Caiman crocodilus. The sequence goes on from JAGPOW010003685.1 coordinate 59,424,663, forward strand.
TTGGGAACACAGAGCAGACTTCAAAATCATTTAGTTATCAATCAGGCTAAACAAAGGATTGGATGCTCCCCAGAACAGTGTGGAGTTGATTATTATAGTACTTCCCAGAAGAAGAGCTCCTCTAATGTTCTAACTTGCCATAATTTCTCCTGAGATAGGCCACAACCCTGCAAACAGTTGAGTACATTCAAAATGATGAATACTAGTCAAGCAAATAAAGTTATGCACATGCTTGTTAGCAGGACTGAAATCTTAAAATAAAAGGAAAACTTAAGAGGAACTGACTTTGGCCCCTATGCTGCCATCTGGTACAAAAAAGAATGTAAGTCCCAACAGTTAAATAGAAGAATCAGCATATTCTCGACACAATGGAACCAGCAGAAATGCAGACAGCCCAGAATCTGCGGGATTCATGACCCCCTGAGCCTGTAATGATATCTTAGACAACTGTATACATTTTCTCAGTCTGCAACCTGCCTCCACCACCAAACTAGTAGCAGAGAAGAGCCAGTAGCCATTCAGCCAGAGAGTCACTTTCTCCTATTCTTTGACTATTTGGGTCAGAGTGACAGAGCACATGGCAAAAATTTAATGCAGACAATGGTGTACTAAATCTTTAGGTAATGTACCACACAGCAACCCAATTTGTAGTGAGATGGGGAATATGATAATTAGGTGGCACTTTCAAAGCTTCTTTACCTGGCTTGGAGTCCAATTTCTTTTTCTTATGCATCCTTTGTTATTCATGTATATTTTGTGAAGGAATGTAGGTAGCTTACTGGAATGAGTATAGGGATGAGACTCCACCTGCCTGTTGGCCAGGACAGGACAGCCAAGTGGCCTTTTTCCAGCACTTCGCAATCTCATACCAATACAATCAAAAGAAACCACTGCACCAGCTCTACTTCTGTTATACTTCCTTTTGAGGTTTTGTTCCTCCAGTAGAAAAACTTACCGGGGGAAGTCTCTACTTGCATTAGAGCAGCAGTTCCCAAACTGTGGGTCACAACCCCAAATCTGGGGGACACAGAGAATGTGTTGGGGGAGCCACAGGTGAAGTGGCAATGCGACAGAAGGAGCACGTGCTCCCCCCCCCCCCAAGATATCTCTGCCCACAGTGGGGCATGTGGTTGCAGCTAGGCTGGACCACCTCTGAGCAGATGCCACCTCCATGGCCCAGTGGGCAGAACCCAGCACAGGAGGAAGTGCTGCACAACCATGGTTGCAAAGATGAAGCACAGCAGTGGCAGCAGAAAGTGGTGCACCTGCAGCTGTCTGGCAGACAGGGGACCCCTCAGTTTGGCGTCCATGGCAGCAGTGTTCCCTTCCACACCAGATCCCTCCTGCTGGGCCATGGGGTCTCTGGGGGAAGTCAGCAAGGCAGGGAGCTCCAAGCCTGCAGCAGGTAGTTCACATCCTTCCCTCCTCCCCACCACAGGCAACCAGGACTTGGTGCTGCTCAGGGGGTAGGGGAGTAGGCATCTGCAGGCCCTAGCACTGGGCAGGAAGGAGGGGGAAGAGGCTGCAGGTTGGGAGTGAGGGGCACTGGCAGGGCCAGGGAGCTGTGGGTGGGGAGTGAAGGGCACTTGAGGGTGTGGAGGGCTGTGAGGTGGGCAAAAGGGGCCCTGCTGAGGAAATGGGATCAGGCTGAGGACAAGTTTGGGAAGCGCTGCATTAGAGGGTCCAGGGCAGGTGTTCCACAGACATCCTGTGCTGCTGACTCCAACCAGTCAAGGCCCCCCCTGTGCACACATCCCAGTGTGCTTTGTTGGCTCCGCTGGCTGCCAGAGACAAACAAGAGCAGCTCAGGTCAGTGCTGATTGGCTGCCCTCCCCAGGATCCCACACTCTCTGGGAAACTCCTTCTTACAACACCCGCTCCCTCCCTTCCTCCCTGTCAATCTTCAATAAAGGAGACTCAGATCGTGTCTGTTGTCTTTTTACTAGCAGGACTGCCAATTTCCTCTCCAGCAGCCCACAGGAGATCCCTACCCATCTGGCATCAGCAGACAGACCCAGTTTCAAAGCAGATCAGGTGATTCTGATCAGGGTCAGGTGTTGCCAGATTGGTCAGGTGTTGTTGGATTGGGTCCCTTTGGATGTAGTCAGGTGGTATTTGGGTTCAGGCCTGTCTAGTTTTAGACACATTCTGCCAGGGTTAGATCTGACCAAGTTAGGTTCTCCCACCTGTCCAGGATGGCAGGGCACAGAGCTGCCTTAGCACCTTGTATCTCCCCACAGCACCAGAGCATAGCTCAGGGGCTGTAGAGAGTAGCTGGGCTTTCCTGGCTCTAAAGCTGTCAGGGATAGTAGTTTGCTCCATGCTTGGCTGCAGCAGTAGTGTGCAGCTCAAATCACTAATTGTCTCCCTGGAGTAACTGGGGAGTGAGGTGGTGTTGGTCTGGGAACAAGACATGCTGCAGTGCTGAAGGATCATTCCACAGCTTCTCTTGGAAGGTTAAATACACAGGAGTTCATTCCCGTGGTAGACACTCTACTAGTAACCACTTCTTCTGCATTGGAATCATTTTATTTCTCTACCAGAAATGCCATTTTCGATCTGGGAGAAACTATGTGAATGTTTGTTCACCTGTGGGTTGTACCTGTCAGGCTGTGGCCCCAAACTTGGGGCCACAGCTTGACCAGTACAGCTGCTCATCCTTACACCTGCTCACCCAGGCTAGTCAAGGCTGTACTGAAGCCTCCAGCAGAGCTTCACCCTTCACCTACTCTCTGGTACTGAAGCAACTAGCTGAAGTCAGCTGACCCTCCAATTCCCCCACATAAATCCCTGACCTGGAACAGGAAGTATCTGGGTAACAGGGCTCAGCCTGATCCCAGACTGCTTCAATTTTCTCTCTAGCTTGTGCTCTGACCTGGTCTCAGCTTGATCTTCTGGCTTCTTGTTCTGGCTTGCTCTCTGACTCCACTCTCTGCCTAATCCCCTGGATTTCTAACTTGGCCTGTTCCTAGACCCTATTCTCAGATTGACCTCCTTGCTTCCTGACTTGGCTTGTACCAGGACCTACTTTTTCTTCCCAACCCTTGTCAGCCCCTCAATCCTGAAGTGGCCCCAGGCCTAGCCATCAATATGGGTCATTACTTTCTCTGGAGAACTGTGATTCTACCAATAGAAACATTTGTTTGCACCCTGGGTCATCAAAGATTTTGTTGTGCTGTTATTAATCTATTCGGAATCTTTCAGGATCTGTTACTAGAGAACCTATGGAGGACATTCATATCTACACAATGTGGAGGTAGACTGACTGACTTTGTCCAAAAACCTGGAATTACCAACCAACTGCATGAAAAGACTTTGGCAGAACAAAGAACAAACATCACTTAGCTATCCTTTTTTCCCCAAGTACTGCAGAAGATTGAGAGGAAGTAAAGTAGATGACTTCAGGGTGTAAGAAGAGGGGAGGAGTTATGAGGAGAATGTACCTCTTAGAAACTCTGGCATGAGATGGTTGAAGCTCATTGTTATGTTATTCAAAGGGTTATGTAATGCATCTCCAATCAGTTAGAACTCAGATACCAAATGAAGTAGCACGTTGTAGTAAGGGTAGAATAAACTAAGAAAATATCTTCAAAAGAAAGAAACAGTTAAAATCCTTTCCAGTACCAAATATAGAAGACAATTGGAGAAGGCTTTAACATCATACCACTCTGTCTGCAAGCAAAGGATGTAGGCAAAAGAAAAACAGCTTTATTTCTGATAATAGATGCTTTTTATGCACTAGGTATGCTTAATAGTTTTTCAGTCAAATCAACCAGAGTACACTAACTATGAAACTGTGGGCACATCTACACATGCACTCAATGTGCATAACCTATTTTACCGAGCATTAAAGCATCACATATAAAGCCATATAATTATACTAATGCACAGTAAAATAGACTACTGCACATTAAGTGTCACTTTAAAACTATGTGCACACATTACTGTGCATGAAGGCAGCCTAATGCACATTTCTTTAGTACCTATATTGGAAGTACTAAATTTAATGCACATTAGAAAAAGCACCTTAACACATGTGTAGATATACCCTGTTTTACATAAATTTGAAGCATACTGAACTAATTTTAAAAATAAAATGTGAGAGAGATTCTTTAAATTAGAGAATGCACAAGAAAGGTGAAACCACAGAAGAATTTGGGACAGATCTATAGCTGAAGGGTCAGTTTTACAGTTGTAGGGGGCTCATCTTCAGATGGACTCTGATAACAGCCCAAATTGTGATTGGGAATAGAGTCAAAATCCCAGAGAGAGACTATCAGAAGACCCAGAATTAACCCTTGACAAGACAATTAAAATTAGCCAACCAAAAGAAATCCACTCCAAACTGCAGCACAGGGTGGATGAACAGCACTCTGACATCAAGGACGTGATAAAAAATACAATATACAAATGAAAACATTGCAGCATTCAAAGCCAGAGTCCACAAAAAGAAGACTATCGACCTGAATATGCTGTGACAAACAAGATAAACCCAGACAGTGCCTATCATATGAAATTTTGGCTTGGTACAGCCATTCAAAAATGCCTGAGTTGAAATCAATCTAAGTAACATGGTTTTCTGTAAACGATATAGTTTAGTAAGCAGCATGTTAGCAAACACAGCACACATTTGTCCTTGCGGGGTGGGGAAGAGAAAGGGGCAAAAATCTTAGATCAGGTGTCACCATTTTTAAACCAAGTTTATGTGTACTGAATTTCTGTTCTATTATGGGTATAGACCAGTTTTGTGTTTCTGATCACTTATACCAGTTAAAGTATAAAGTCTGTACGTGGCCTTTATGGATTGCATGCCATGAACGAAGAGGGTGGCAACAGTGTCACTAGCAATGTTCTGTCTCTCCATAGCACTCCATAGGACTAGTCAATGACATTTTGACAAAAGATGATTGGATTATCAACCAGAAAGTAAGTTGGACATTTATTAATTTTCAGTCTTAAGATAATTTGGTGATAGAAACAGAGATATTAGAATTAAAACATGAGATCGCTACTATGTAACTAAGTCCTGTGGACATCAGATACAAATTTTAATGAAGAGTTTGAGAAACTGGTGGAGTTCATTTAATAGACCCAAATAGGCCCAAGATACCATATGTGCACTGTATAAATAGTTCGCTAATATTTCCAAGGGGAGTACTGATACAATCATAACTGATAGATTTACTGTTCCATGACAAAATGCATGGCTAATTATCAGCCCTGGTCTGTTAAAAAGTTCCTGAATTTTGATGAATCTTTTGCAAAACTTAGATGGAGTTTTATATACTTCCAACTTAAATTTAAAAGCTTAATAAATCTGGTTGGAAAACAGAAAACCCCTTTTGAAGGTAATATTGACATTCTGAAATTTGAGTAAGTTCCAAATCAAAAGTTAGTATTTTCAAATTTACTGCACAACAGAAATCCCAACTCTTGGCTTCAATAGTACTGAAGCATTATAGTATGATATAAAATTGCAATTTTAAGCATATGATTTATGATATAATATAATATCATGCAATACAATAGTCAAAACAAAGTTGTCAAAATGAAACAAGAAATTCAAAAGACTAATGTAAGTATTTTTCCACTGAAGAGTTTATCAAATATTCCCTACAAAAATTATGGTTTCAAGAGAATTGTGTAGTGTGATAGCTCTGTCAAAATGCTTCAACCATTTCTAGTGCCAGATCTGAGCATTGTTGTTCCTCCTCAGTAGCATTTTCGTCTGTGAGTGGTCTGATTGATTTCAATGGGAGTACCCACGAAGTAAAGTACTATTAGTAAAGTACTATTCAGGCTCTAGTCCTTAGTGACTAATCAGGTCATATGTGCAAGAAGGAATTTTTAATAGAAAATCCTACCATTTTCTTATAAAAGCAGGTTTAGAAATGTACCAGTAGGTTTTTTTTAAACATTTTAGTGGTCATGAGGGTATTTTTTCCTTTCACCACATGAATTGCCAAGTATACTTACAAGCAGAAATCCTAAATAAAAGTTTAAAACAAACCACTAACTATTTAGAAACCATGAGAAAAAAAATCCCCAAAAGAAAAACGCTATACTGGGAAACCAATCCTTTTAGGACAGTGTTCCAGTAAGATGGCAGGGATGGGTCACTAAGTTGTCTTATTGGAATAACCACCCTTTATGTTTTCACAGTAAAATACACTGTGAAAGGGTAGGGGTAGCCAAAAGGGTTAGAACAGGGCTCAGATTTTAACACAAACAAAGGGTAATCTGGTCTGGCAGAGTCTGGTCACTGCAGCAGTGTATCTGAAGGTTAGGTTTTATGTTTATTAGCATCATCCAGATGGCGTTTTATGTCCTTAATAACTTTGTCCCTGACTAAGCCATGAACCTACTGTTTGACAAACAGTGTAGAAAATAGACATCAGCAGAAAAGCTGTTTTGTACTAAGAGGTATAGTCAATATATTTAAGGTGCCTACATTTTATTTCTGCGTACTGTCACCCTTTCTTGTGTACACTGAGCACTATAAAGCACTTTAAGCAATGTCCTTAAGCTAAGGACCAAGACAAATTGGCAGTGGACAGTTTATTCAGCTGAATAGGATTCTCACGTTGTTCCAGAAACCCTGTAAGGCCATCAAAGAATGGCAGAAGTGGGCTCCGCACCAAAGGTCACTTCCTTCCTTGTCTGGTATGTACCACAAATTGGAATATGCTATCAGTGTTATAACTGTTCATCTCCAGCACTAGGTGCCAGGGAAGGGAAGGTGTGCTTGAGATTAAGGTAAATAGCACAACAGAGTTCCACAAATAGGGGTATGTACAAACATTTAAATCATCCTAACCAAGTTTAGGGTGATTTAGATAACTGAGTGTGCAAGTGTTCACGCTTAAGTTGCCTTAAAAATGGCCCACCCAGTCTAAATTTAGTGTCTTGTTACATCTTACCCTGTGAGCTGCACAAACGTTGATTAGTGCTAGTGCTCGCCCAAGATTGGAGCAGTTACACTGCAGACAATTAAGGGCCTGGAGGACCACAAGGTAACAATGCATCCCCTCCCATTCCACGCTTCCCCCAGCCCCCATGCTTCCCCTGGTTTCCCCCTGCCTCCTTCTGCTTCCTGGGGTGTTACTGTCTTGTGGTTGCCTATGCCATCTGTCTCACAGGAGCAGGTAGGGAAAAATTCCTCTGTCTGCCTGGCCAGAGCTTCTGCCCAGTGCTCCCAGCTCCCTGGTTTATTTACCTCTGGCTGCCCATGCAAATGTCTGCCTGCAGCAGAATCTGACTCAAGTGTCAGTGGCTCAAAGTAAACTGCTTAACCTGAGTCAGGTAATTTGAATGTTTGCATATTATCTACCATGTATAGATATTCATTTCACTTTAAACCTGTATTATAGCTAACTTGCATAAGCACATTTTTGAGCACCAACTAAAATGATAATCAGTTTTAGACTAGTGCAAGATGGTCACTGAATAAAATCATAATAGTTTAAATGAACAAGTTTAATTTAAATTGTTACATCATCTGTATTTAAGAAGCCCCAGAGTGAACATTAACACCATTTTCTCAGTTTATTGCACTCTTCAGAATTTAGAGAAAACCTTAATGTGGTTTACTTTCTTGCTTGTTAAGAACAAGAGAAGAGAAAGTGAAGCGCTTGCATCAATACATCACACCAATTCTAGGGAAGGAATTCCTTTTTCCTTTGTTATTGAAGGCAAATTTCAGTAGGGCCATAATTTCACTTTCCCTAGCACAGCTTGACAGTACTCACACTACAGTCACCAAACGTGAGGATTTTCACAAGTGTTCCATGTTGGTTTTACTCTGCTCCCATTGACATCAAACTCCTGTTGATCAGGATTAGTATATTTTTTCAAACTGATCAAAATTCTCTTCACGTAGACTAGTATTTCAACATATCCATATTCCAACAATAGGCACAGTTTATCTAAGCTGTTGGTCAATTGGTTGCTGCACATTAGAGGCTTACCTCTTCATTATTAACATCCCAGCTATAATTATAAGTTTTTATTTTATCACATGTTGCAGAGCTTCTGCAACTGACATTAAACACTAGTATTAAAGTAATTGACTATCAACAGCAGGCAGCTTCTACTCAGCATGAACTAAAACTCCTGGAATAGAAGTCTAGCTCTGTTAAAGTTAATACTGTAGTACTTTTGCCATTGACTTCAGTGGGACTAGGGTTTTGGATGCACTGTTCTAGCATGCTGCCCAGAACAGAATTTGGTCCCTTAGGGGCACTGTAAATTCTGGTTGTTCTAAACTCCTGCCTTGGGAATACAGAGGGTTCATCTGGGTTTTTTTTTTGGGGGGGGTTGGTTTTTTTCCCCCCTAAGACATTATATTCTGCCCAACTAGCGTGGGGAGCAATTAACAATTTACTGATTTACTATACTTGGGATTGGTTCCACTTGAATCAAGTTATGGACTGAAAAGAGCCAGCTCTTAAGCAAATTCAAAGATGACATTTATAAAATAATTTCTCATTGTGAAGGAGAAAGGGAAAATCATAAATGATAGCTTTTCCATACCAGCACCCCACAACTATTCTAAACTTCTTCCCAGCTCTTTGTTAATCAATAACCATATCTGACTTCACCACCAGATGAAAGTTAACAGTCTTTGGCTACCTCTTTCCAATGTCACCCAAAAGAGAATATCAGTTACAATAGAGGGAGTGCTAGGATTATGCATCTGTCCTAGAAGAGAGGCATGGGTTCCAACAAGGAGTTCCATGATAAAACAGAGCACATTTATTTTACATTTGTAATTTGAAACATGAAAGAGTATGAAACACCATTGGCTTGTTATTAGGAAATGCTGTGTTAGCCACTTTCTTTTGAAATCATTCAGTGCAGCTAGTAGGAAAGCCATTTCCCCGCAAGAACCAATTCTTTTAAGATCATTTTTTTCCCTGGTTCCCAGCAATTTCTGTTTTCAAATGTAATGAAGACCAGTGTGGTTCTCTTCTACACCATTTCCGTGCATTTACATTTTTGAAAATAATTGATCATATCTCTGTAATTTTATACTTTTATGTTAAAACACAGGATATGTATAGTCACTGCTCAGCATGTCCAGTGAATTATGGCTTATTTGGGATTTTAAATACAAAGATTATAAAAGAGCTGGTTAAAGTGCTGCCAAGTGAACTAAACTTAGTGCTCATGGTATCTGGCTAAATATATGTTTTTTAAGTAATAAGAGGGAGTTGCTATTGAAACTGCAATCATCTTTCACAATAAATACTGTTTTTCTTGAAGACTTCTATACAATAAAGTTATATCAGTACTTGGATGCAGTGTACTTATAATTAACACAAATATAGGGGACAAGCATAAAAAATCTTTTTTAAAACTGTATTTCTTTTGTTTATGAAATAATGTAAATAATAACTCAGTACTCACCCTGTCTTAATAAAGACTTTGCCAGATAATTAAATAAAAAGTCCTCTGTAAGAGATTATCAGTTTGGACAGCTATATGTAGATGCATTATCCTATGAGATCAATTCATTAGATTTTTTACATCTACATCTCACCAGTATGTTTTGTATTAGAGATAAACCAAGCAGGTAGTGTTTAGGTTGGGATTAGCTTTAGGCAGACAGTTGGGGACCAAGTATCAGTTACAATTTTGTTTGGCTTCAGATTCAAGGAAATATACTTATGAGATTTTGACCTCACCTCAGGATAATCTTGGAATGATTGCATCTGATTTCAGACCAGGTGAAAATCTTACCTGAGACATTATCTCAGCCATTATCCTGACATATCAGCCAGCCACACACAATCTCCATGGGAAAAAAAAAAGGTTTCATCTGGCTTTGGAAAAGACGTGGAACCAGAAGCCATATGGTATGTAAAATTCCAAGTCCTGAACTTTTAACTAAAGATCTAATTTATGCTCATCTATAACTAACCTCCACAACCCTGAAAGACAAAAGATTTTTACAGTTTTTAGATCCTTTTTATTCAGGTCATAAAGCACATATTGTACCCATTTTGTTGCAGAATCAAAAATATATGAACCATAAAGGAAAAATATTGGGCAGAATGTTTGGGTCTGAGAGATTGTTTGTTTTCTTTGCAGGTGATAAGAAACTGTAGATGTGTGATTTGTGTCACCAAAACTTAGACTATTTTTACAAAACATCCTAGTAACTTTGATTCTGCAAAAATATATTGTGTTGACTGTTAAGTGGCAAGTACTAACTTATAACAGTTTAAGTTAAGCGCATAAATAAATTCACAATCAGGGTCTAAACTTTTGCTTATTCCACTAATTTGTTTGTGTTTGCGGAGTTGTTCTTTCTTTTTTTCTATTTTTGTTAATGCAGCAAAGTAATTACTTTACCAATTATTTCCTCTTCCTCTCTTACACATGCTCACACTTTAAAAATTCCATATAAGGAGAAGAGTATTCTGCAGTATTTTAAGTGGATTCTCTTTTTGTGGGCACTGAGGCGGGCTTCGGGTGGCAGCGGAGGTCCTCGTGCCTGATGCACACCAGGTGAGGTGACTGGGTGGTAGCACCAACCCAGGTGTGCTCTGGGTCCTGGATAGACATGGCCGCGCAGCGGGAGTAGAGAACTGGAGACTCCGGAGACGGGAGCAAAGGTAAACGTAGAAAACTTTACTTACTGGAACTTATATACACGGATGAGGTACAGGATGAGGCAGTCAGTCAGTACAGGATACAGACAAAACACAGGTTGTGAAATCGGCGCGGCAGCTGCAGCCAGTTGGCAGCATACTGCAAGCCAGCAACTCCCAGGCCTCCAGCTGTGAAGACCTCTGAGAGAGAGGTGTCACCACCCTAACTGATAACCACTACCCACAAAGTAGGCCTCTGATCCCAATACCTCGCTAACAATCACCAACGCTCCTAACTCTCTCCTCACACCCACAACACCCACCGATTCTACACAACCCATACCACCTTACAGCAAACAGGCTCTTTTATAACCTTCTAACCAATCATGTAGCTGCAACTGCAAGAGTGGATGGTTCTGGAACTTGCTTATTATCTAGGTCAGTCATTTAACCCTTTTATCCTCAAAGAACCTTTGGATAGTTCTCCGCTACCGCTTTCTCATCGCCTCGGTCGGATCACTTAACATGCTATAAACATTATAAAACAGCATAATTCAACAACAATCATAGACAATAGAACGTAAAATATTGTGAAACAAGTATAAGGACCATTAACAATCTGGAAGGGGGTCACAATTTTAAACTTTTCTTTGACACTTTTCTTTTTCAGTAGCTCTTCAGGACTCAAGATGCGTCAGTGTTCTGAGGGGAAATGAGCAGAACTTGCACTCCTCTCCCCCTTCATGTCTTGGCAAAACTCTGCTTCTCTAGAGCTACCCAGGTCCCTAGCTGATGAAGTGAGGATTTAGGAGACAAGAGCATGGCAAGCAGGAACTGTCTGAGGACTGTCTGGGGAAGAAGAAATTTCTCATTCAAGGCACCCAATCTGCCTCCTCCCTTTCAAACATGGGCAGACCAGGATTTTGTAAGGGAGGTGAAGGAACAGTGTCAGGTGTTAGAGGTACTGGCTGTACCTGCCCTGGACCTCCCAGCTCCCCCTCCCCAGCCCCCTACTGCCTGCCATTGGAACAAGCAGACCATGCCATAGGAATAGGAGCCAGAGACTTTAAGATCCTGAATCAGGTAAGACTCTGCTCTGTCTACTCTTGGCACCCACTCAATTCCCCTCCATGTTCAGCAGTGCTCCCTCCCATCCTATTTGCCCCCTCCCATGCCCACCACTGCCACTGTCCTCAGCTATCCCAGGGGTGACAGGAGCTTCCTAGCTATTCCTACCCCACTTCAGCCAGGCTACGCAGGGCTCTAGACTCAGCCCAGAACTGCAGTGGTGGTGGCAAGTACCTTCCTCCTCCCTGAGTCTGTTTTTGGGCTCATGGAGCTCACCCAGGGAGGATCAGGCAGGGAGGAGGAACCCATCTGCTGCTGCTGCTGCTGCTATCACTGTCTCTGACTAAGCCCAGGTTCCCACACGGCCCAGCTGGAGTAGGGCAGGAGTGGCTTTAAAACTCTCCCTGCCACTGGAGCAGCTGGAGATGGTAGAGATAGAGGTAGCAGCAGATAGGGAAGAGGACAACTTGAAAGGAAGGGGTGGAGACATACTACTTAGCATGGAGAGGAAGGGAGGGAGGAATTTTGGACCTTAAAAAACTCCCTGGAGTTTTTTTAAACTCCTTGCTTCCACAGGGCTCTGAAAAGAGGGTGTGACCATGCCACTGTACTTACCACCTTTGGATCCATCCCTGCTTCCAAAAGTTAATTTGTTCCTCTTCCTCCCCAGCCTAATGCAGGTAAGAAGGATAGTCTTTCACTCCTGCCATCTCCCAGGGGTAGAAGGAATGGCTGGAAGACAGGAAAGTAAATCAGAAAACACAGACTTGTTTGTATTTGTTCTAGATTTTGTAACAACTAAAATCTTTTAAAACGCATGAAATAGCATCTGGTATTGCAGATCTTTCCAAATAAAATTCCCTAGGATCCTTTATAATGAAAAAGCATAAATATCCATAAACACACTTCTTTCTGCAAAAGTTCAAATGAGTATTCATAGAAAATGGGTGCGGAACATCAGCTCTGCACATTGTGTGCCTTGTCTGCTCCCATATACACTTGCTCAGCTGGCTATTGACCTGTTTGGAAACAGTAATTCGTTTGAAATGCATGTACTTTTGTGTCCCTGTTTCCTGTTGCTGTCTTTTGTCACCTCAAGATAATGCACTGGTGACATCTCCATGCAACAGAAAAAGAGAGCTGTGAAGCCAGCCTCCAAAACTAGGATACTTCTTGTCTTCTGCTGTACACTAACAATTGGACAAAGATAAATTTCCCTGTGGATATTAAAAGAAAAAGACCTAGAAACTATATTATAACCACCTGCTAAACCAGGTTGGTTTAACAGCATCCAGACTGTAGTGTCAATTGGCACTTGTGCTTCAGAGGAATGGTTAACACTTTTCAATCAGCAAGTTTCCCCACTGGAAACAAAGGTTTTCAAACTTGAAATTTTGGATGGAAAAATTCATGACTGAGTAATCAAAGTGCAAAACCTTATTTCAAATAAAAATACTTTTTTGAAATCAAAAGGAAATATCTTGTTTCAGTTGAAAACACATTTTTTCCCACTCTAACATTCCCAATACCAATCTTTTAGAATGTTTTGCATTGTGAAATTTTCTATGTTTTGATGTTATGTTTGGATTAGAAATGGAAAGATGTTTCAAAATGTTGAAAGTTTTCCGAATGATATTCTTCAAGCCTTACACAGGTGATAAGTGTCAATATGTACATGGGGGATGATTTGCTTTCTTGGACCTCACACCTGTAACTGAGTATAGTAGAAGAATTGTATCCACTCGTCACATCCATATAATGTCTCATCATGCAATAATAGAAAAGTCACATATCTGCATTGAGCTATATTTTCTCTCTAAAATCCACAAACTTTCCAGAAATATTAAATATCAAAATGTAATCTACCCCCAACACAAATCTTTTTTGTAGAAAATGATACGCTCGCTCACTGGAAGTCAACCTTTTTGGCAGCCGTGCCACACGTTCACCCCACACTCTTCTTAGTCCTGCACTTTCCCCAGTGCCATTCCAGTTCCCTTCCCCCACTCAATCTGATGCTCTGCTTTCTGCTACCTGTCCTGTGCTCCCAGCCCAATTTGCAGCTGTGTGTTCTCTTTTTGCCCTATCTGTCATTGCACTGCCTGTTCCCTCCCCAATCAGCTATATGCCACATGCAAAGGCTGCCTGTGCCGCTAGCTGATGCAGCTAAAAAAATTCAAACCTTTAAGTAAGATGATTAAACACAAGAGACTCCAATACATGTTCTAGATATAAAATAAAAACATTGATATACTTTATAAAAAATGCATAATATTTTAAAAAATATGCTGAGAATTAAATTTAAATTTAGGTGGTGGAAATTAAGCTTTTAACTTTTAATTTTTTCTAGCTAAATTTGAAAAAAATATTTGCTAAAAGAAACTCTAATTTCTGATTTTGATTATGTGAAATAAGGGTTGTTTTGTAACATTGAAATTATGTATACTCTGTCTGCATCAAATCAATTTCAACTGTATTTTCAACAGTAAACATAACATGTAGTAGCTCTAATATCCTTACAATTCAAATGGTTGAAAAGGTACATTTACTATAGTATTGAAATATTATGTAAACGTACTGTATTGTATCTTCTAGGAAGTATTATATAACATGGATTTGTCATATTCTCTAATGAATAAGCCCTTTGAATGGAATACAATATCTTCAGTATTTCACAAACTGTTCTTCCACAGTAAAAATAGCACTGCCTTCACATCTTTGAATTAAGCTGATTCTTAATGTAGAAATTCTTTTTGCTATCATCAATAGAGACATCTTACTTGTTTCTTAGAAAGCAATTATATTTTAAGAATTATCTGTAAATTCAGGTAAATAAAAGTCATCTATGAAAATCCTTACCTCCCAGTGAAGAAAATAATTATATCAAGAATATTTCACTTAAAAAAATCATTTTAGTTTAAAGTTTGGCAAAAAAATCATCTGAAATGCTTAGAAATTTACATTTTTTGTCACTCCATAAATCAAAAGTTACTTTACATATTAGAACAATTTTTGAGCATTTTGGATCTGAGCTGATAACCTTTTGCCAAGTTTTAATGAAATGCAAATTGAAACATCTGAGATATTAAACAGACAATCAAAGTTTGTGGTTACATCATAAGATTATTGCCCAGTAACATGTTTCCTAAGGCCCTGATTCTAAAAGTAACATGTGCCTATTTACATAAACAATTAGTCCTGGTGAATGCAATACAGGATAAGAAGGTATTGGAATAATCCCATTGTACCAGAAATATGATGGTATGGTAGTATTATCAATAGTTTATATGTAAACTCTTTTGTTGCATGTCTTTCTTCTGAAAGCTGTAGGAGGGCACATGGATATGTATGCAGAAGGGCAACTAACTATGACAGAAATTATAAAGATAGACAATAATACTAATGACAGGACCATAATTCATATTTAAAAAAGGTTATGCTTTTAGTTGAGTGGCTATAGAAAATGTGTAGGGCTTAGGTTCTCACAGGATAAATTGGGCTGGGTCCAATGAAGTGCATGGATTTATACCATCTGAAGATCTGACCCATCTCTTTAAAATGTCACACAGATGCAGAAAAAAACAAGCAAACATTGACTGATAAATAATGAAGTACAGGTATGTTTCTGCTAAGCAGGGTCATCATCTCCTTCTACAGCCTGTGCTGGATGTGGTAAACCATTATAAGATCCTGGTCTAGTGATGTGTTAGTCTTAGTAGCTTTAAATTAATCTATGCTACAGGAATGTAAAAACACTGGTTTGCTGGAAAGCTATTGCATATTCCCTTTAAATTACACTCCTTTTACAGTGCCAGGCGTTAAAAATGTTCCAGTATTGACACTGCAATTTGACAGTATCACAGTGAGTATGAACTTCCTCTACCTTGTAGAGAGAAAATTGAGGAACTGTTAGTCTGCCTAGAATTTTCTAGAGAACCTACTAGAAAAGGTACCAAAATCCTATTGAGTTTAGGGTTCTGCTTAACTCTTTAGTCTCCTTTGAAAATATAGATTCAGGTTTTTAGGACCTAGTGGTTACAGTTTTAAATCGATTGGCTTTATTAATTAAAAACAGAATATTTCATACAGTAACAAGGATCCCATTTGAAAGTGGCAGCTTTATGCACTGTAAGCTAGCACTGCATTCTCCTAGAGATGTATGTATTAAGTCAGGTGGATGGATTAAAGAGGCATAGGACTGTTGTAGTTAAGGGACTGCCCATATAAACTAGCTGAGAGAAAGAGCATGGGAGGCCTGAGACAGGATAAAGGAATCCATAGTATATTTACCACAGAAATGCTGAGTATGAATGATGAACAATCATGGTTCAGCTTTCAGATTCTTACTAGATAAGCATCCAGATCTCTTGCTGCTCACCCATACTGACTATGCAGCTTGAGTCTAAAAATTGGGCCAGGCAGGGCTCATGCACAGCTTTTCTTATTGAAATTTGCCATTTCTAGTTCATTAAATGAGAAATGAAAATATATTCATGCAAATATCAAGTATTCAAAACTCTTCCAGCTGGATTTCGGGTCTTAAAATGAGCAAAACTTCACGGAGGATGTTGTCCATTCTTCATTTTATTTGCATTATGGCAGTGCCAAAGAACTTAGGATTCCATTATACAAAACACTGTTCGAATACAGAACAAAAAAAGGCTGTTCCTGCTCCAAAAATCCTATTGTATTCCAATAGTTCTCCAGTCCTTGTTTGATGATTTCAGAGTAAACTGTATATACCCTGCTGTGAAGCTTGTTGGTTATTAACATAAAAAGTGTCAAACTGTGCCTTTGTTCCCTGGAAGTGTTGGGGTTCAGGGTATGTGAGGCTAAGAAAGGGTACATGAAAATGTTACAGTTAGACCGAACCTTAGTTAGGTCAATCTATCTAAATCCTGATCTGTACAGACATTTGGGGAAGATCAGGCAAAAAATGGCTTTCTCACTCTTAGTTCACCTGATAAGATGAACGAAGATCAGCAGAAGTTAGCCCAATCTGATGAACATCTGCATGTGTTCAGAGCACAGCTCTGGGGCTCAGAAAGCCTAGCTGCTCACCGCAGCCCTGGGTCTATGCTCTTCCTACCCCCATCATGCTGGCCGGGTGACCTTTAGCCCCCCAACCCCACCGCTTCTGAATTGACACCCCGCCGCCCCGTAGACCTGCCAGCTCCCCCACTGGCAGGTGGCACTGCCAATGACCACTGAGGACCCACTAGCCCCCTGATCCTATCTACCCCCACAGTCTTGACTTGTTTAAATCATGTTCCTGGCATGGCTCTCAGCACCAGTGAATGTGAGCACAAGTTGGACCTGATCTACAATCATGTGGCTTAAAGTAAGCAGCATGATCATAGCCTGAGTATCATGGCTGTGTACATGTAACCTGGGAGTATGTTTTAACAACATGAAAAGTATAGGCAGGCAGAAGAGTTCTTTCAAGAGCCCTTAGCTCTTCAGAAAAGTTGTTAACAACATTCAGAACAGTTTTCTAATCATTTTCCTCCAAAAATTTGGCAAAAAATTCACCGTGAAATGCTTAGAAATTTACATTTTGACACTCCATAAATCAAACTTACTTTACATATTAGAACAGAATTACAGTCTGCTTTACCTTCTTCATGATGTCTTTTAGTATTACCTATTCTTCCTCACTAGTGGATTTAGTATCTCCTTCCACTGACATACTTAGATTTCTTAATATAATAGCCATTCAATTTCTCAATCACATAAAAACAATTCTTTAGAATTTGCCTTCCTGAAATCAGATTCCGTTCTGGTACTGAATTCTATGAATCCATCTCTGTTAAGGTGAATTTGAGGAAACAATGATCAGTCATGCTGAACTTTATTATTTTCAGATTCTCATTAGCTATTCCCTACTGTGTTTTTATTTTCTATCATATTGAAGGTGATTTACAAAGAGAATGAAGCTGCAGACCAAAAAAAGGCTTCTCTTCCAGTTAGGGCCTCATTTTATCTTACATTGTGAGTTGCTCAAATGTCCATCCTGTTAGTACTAGCTTGAGTCTGGAGCAGTTGCTTCAAGCCAGCAGGAGTCTAGCGTAGAGTGGAAGGTAAGAATCCTCCCCCTGCCCACATTCTAGGCTTTCCTCCTGCCTCTACCCTGGCGCTCCCCCATTCCACCTCCTGTGCCAGGGGCTTGCCCTTGCTACTCAAGGCTCCCCCTGTCTCCTGCCTCCCTTCAGCCCCGTGACCTTACTCGTGGCTGCTGGCTGTCTGTCCCAGGGGAGCAGGCAGGGAAGGGTTAACCCAGCTGCCTGGCCAGAACTACTGCCTGGATACTGTTCATCTAACCCAGAGGGCAGCAGTGGAGGAAGCCACAAGGAAGCAGGGGAGTTGGGGGACAGTGACTGGGGTCTGGGGTGCTGGGAAGGCAAGGGAGTAGGCAATGGGCTGGATCCAGGCCAGCAGAGAAGGAGGGGCAGCAGGGTGTTTACACTAAAGTGTAGACTATAGTGGCTATACCTTAGTGTAATGCAAGCTGGGTAACATCAGAGATAATCTTGCCATGGAGTGATATAACTTTAAGCCATATAATGAGTGCTTAAAACTAGTTTCAGGTGTTAATGTGCAGACAGTCCAGGGTTTAAGAGCTCCAGGAGCCACCTAGAATTACCATATTCTGTAACAAGGCCCTTAAAATACCTACTCTCTGGCTCATGACATTTTCTTCTTTGTAATATATTTGGCTGCATTGTAAATTGATGTGAGTGTGCATGTGCACCCATGCACAAACAAAGGCCAGAGAGAGTATGCTTGTACAAATTTTACATACAGCTTAACGTAGATTTGTAAAATTCTTTTCAGATGTGATTTTTGTTAAAATAAAATAGAAACATTCCCCTTTTTCAAGGGATGGATGAGCAAAGCATATCATGTAACGAAAAAAAAGTGCTGGGAAAATAATAGTAACGTTCAGACACTAACAAGCTGGGTTTGGTTTACGTTAGTTATCTAGAATTAAGAAATACTATATCTGTTTACCAGTATCCTGAACCACTACTTTCACATTGCACCACATTCTTGTAAGATTATAGGAATTTTAACTTAGAAAGGCAAAAGAACTCTGGGGTTGAGCTCAGTTGGGTGCATTTTCCAATTCTATTTTAAAATAATCCTATTACATCTGATAGCCCATACTTGTCTGTGGGGGCATCTACATGTGCACTTCATCGTAGAGTTGACTAATTAGCTCCAGAATAAAGTGTTACCATCTACATGTACAATTCTATTAGGCCACAGTAAGCTAATTAACTCCATTGTAGAACAGTCCTGCCCAACACAAGTACTATCTTACAGCAGAGTTATTTAGTGCAGTGTTTCTCAACCCGTGGTATGCATACCCCTGGGGGTATGCAAGACACAGGCAGGGGTATGCGGGTGCTGCATTTTGGTCTTTTCCTGCTCAGACTAGTTCTGGCTGCTGCCCCTCCTGCCGTGTCCGGTGTGCCGGGGCTTTTACTCCTCAGCATCAGTGTGCTGGGTGATAGAGAGAGAGGCCCTGCACAGGCTCCTTTGCCCCAGGTCGCGGTGGAAAAGTGGGACTTGGCTTGCAGCACTGAAACCAGAAGTGCCATGGTGGGACTTCTGGTTTTGCCTTTGCCACATTGATCAGCAGGGGTATGTAAGGTACCAAAGGTTGAGAACCACTGATTTTGTGCACTGCAATGCACGTGTAGATGGTGACAGGGTCTGGCTGGGGCATGAGGGTGCTACAGTGTGGGGCTGGCTTCTGGCTAGACCCATACTATATCACCCTTGTGCCCCAGCCAGCCCCTCTGTAGTATATAGAGTCTGGCCAGAGCAGCTCTGGGCTGGCAGGCTGACTCCCTGGGCCAGCTGGAGCTGTGCTGTCTCAGTTTAACATGCTGCAGTCCCATGCACATATATAGACTCTGCACCTGGGGGCAATATAGTCAGGTGCAGGCTGTGCTGGAGTTTATTCAGCCACACTAATTGTACATATAAATGCACCCTGTCAGAAATGTAATATGTATATATCTTCCATGCATAAACAATATATAAATGGCATAGCACTTTGTTAACTATCTAACTTTCACTGTCTGGAGAATAGTCTTAATCTTGCTAAGTTAATGAGGGAAATCAGTGTTGCAGTCTAAGTGTCACATAAATAATTGTTTCTTTTCCAAAAAAACTGTAGTACCACACCCTGGCCAAAAGCTCTAAAGATTTCCCATTGAAGAATATATAAACCAAGGCTAGATCTTCTTTTTTTCCCAAAACATCTAGTTTTGTCTGTCTCCCCCTCTCAATCTCTTCTTTGTGATGGTCTAGTTAAATTGTTGTGTCGGTTTTCTGCAAGCAAAGATAAAATACACCCTGATGTGGAACATCCTTTCCCTGGCCTTGAGGTCATTAACCAAATCCACGGTGTTATATAAAATGACGTACACCATCTACACCCTCTTTGCAAAATCCTAGATCCTCCTACAGGCCCTTTAGATAATAACTAGAGTGACTGTATAAACTCTTTTAATGGGACAATCCCATATTATCATGAGGTCCTAGAACTGCTTCAGAAATACCAGAAATTAATATGTATTATTTGTATTGAAATAGGAACTAGGAACCTCATTCATGAGCCAGAATCCCCTTGCATTAGTCACTGCACAAATAATTACAAGCAGAAAGTCCTTGCTTCAAATTGTTTCCAATTGTCTGAGACCAGAGATAACTAGCCAATACAGACAGGCAGAAGGTAACAGTGAAAAAATACTAGTGCTTTCATATTGAAATGTTCCGTATTTTTTATTTAATCAAATGAAATGTCTGGAGAATTTTGTAAAAGGCATATCAATACACAGAGTAAAATTTGTTTTGCATTTACCAAGAGCAAACAGTTACATGTAATGAGCATTGAGTACAATGAGGAATGTTTGTAAAGTTGTAAATGCATGTACCCAATCAAAGATGTTCTTTGCTCAAAAAAAATGCTAACCACCCTTGTTTGGTGTTATGATACTCATTTAGAACAGTATGTCACTTTATAAAGCTTCCCACTTCAAGAAATACATATATGTTTCTCTTGAGTACATGGCTACAAAATCACAATATCAGTGCACATTGAAAGGCAGGCTTTTGTCTTCTGAATGGGTATTTTACAAAGCTAAAAAAATATCACCAGTGCATTTTTTTATAGGGCTGTCAATTAATTGCAGTTAACGTGTGCGATTAACACAAGATCCAATTAACACATTAATTGCACACATGATTTGGGAGCCTGTACCTGGGCTCCCTTCTCCCATCATCCAGGCCACCAAGTGAGGAGGCAAAAGGCAGCGTGGGCTCCAGGCTGCTGCAGCAGGGGTAGGGACACACACAAACGCACTGTAGAGGTGCCATATTGGAACACTGCATGCAGGTGCACAGCTGCAGTATGCATGTGACCAGAAGTGCAGCCTGGTGGTGTGTGGAGCAGTACCCAGCACATAAATCTATGGAGAGGAAGAGAAAGGGGCAGACCCTGGCTTGCAGCAGGCAGCCCGCCTCTGCCCTACACACAAATCTAGGGGGCACATGTACCTGGGTGTGCAAGCAGTGGTGTAGAGTCATCCCCCTCGCACCTCTGGGTGAGACTCCTGCAGCTCTGTCCTATGACCTGCCCCAGCCTGAGTCCTTTTCATCCCAGCCCCTCCCTCCCTCACCATGGGGCCCTCCATCTGTCCCCCTGCCCCTTCCCACTCCTTCTGCCCTTTCCCCTCCATAGACTTATCTATTGGGCACTTCACCACATACCACCAGGCTGCATTCTTGTAGGGTTTCCATATTTCCAGTTTCAAAAAAGATGACACTGGTAGGGGGCAGGCTATATGATTGTGGGGGGGCAGTGATATGCCTGTGCCCCATCCCTGCCATTCACTCCCAAGCCACAGTGCCCCCCCCGCTGCTGCCCCTCACTCCTGACCCACAGTACCCCGCATCCTGCCAGGGTCCCCTCATCTCAGGCTGTAAACCCTACAGCCTCCACATACTTTCACAAACTCCCCAGGCATATATGCTACACCCACCCCTCAACCATACAGAATACCTGCATAATTTTGCATATTTTTTAGTTTTTCTGTGTATAATTTTGAGTTTCTAGCTGTATGATTAAAATAGTGATTAATTGCAACTAATATTTTAAACCATGCAACTAATCACAGACAATTTTTTTAATCATTTGACAGCCCTAATATTTTACTTCAAATTATAGTTTAAAATATACTATAGTTTTTTTTATAAAACCAGACAGAATTTTAAAGTCACAATTTATCTATAAAGGACAAATCTATAGTGTCTCTAGACAGTGGTTATAGATACATAGATTCATAGAGTCATACAAATCAGGTTGGAAGGAACCTTGTAGATCATCAAGTCCGACCCGCTGCCTTGGGCAGGAGAGAAACTGGGTTCAAATGATACCAGCCAGGTAGACATCAAGCCTCTTCTTAAAGACCCTCAGGGTAGGAATCATCACTACTTCCCTTGGAAGTTGGTTCCGGATCCTAGCCGCCCTGACTGTGAAGTAGTGCCTTCGGATGTCCAGTCTAAACCTATTCTCTAATAATTTGTGGCCGTTATTCCTTGTTATCCTGGGGGAACAGGGTCTCTCCCAAACCCTGCTGGTCCCCCCTGGTGAGTTTATAGACGGCCACCAGGTCCCCCCTCAGCCTTCTCTTGCGAGGGCTTAACAGGTTCAGGTCCCGTAGCCTCTCTTCATAAGGTCTGCCCTGCTGTCCCCGGATCACGCGTGTGGCCCTCCTCTAGACCCTCTCAATGCTGTCCACATCCCTCCTGAAGTGCAGCACCCAGAACTGAACACAGTACTCCATTTGCAGCCTGACCAGTGTCGCATAGACTGGATGCTTGACAAGGTATGGTTAGCCCTACTGACCGTGACCTTGCATTGTCAGCCCATGTTCATCTTGGAGTCAATAATGACTCCAAGATCTCTTTCTGCCACCGTGCTCTCGAGAAGGGAGTTTACCAGCTTATAAGCATGCTGCTGGTTCCTACTGCCCAAGTGCAGCACCCTGCACTTGTCAGTATTGAAACCCATCCTATTTTTGTTGGTCCACCCCTGTAACCTGCCCAGGTCCTGCTGTAATTTGTCCTTCCCTACTAGCATGCCCACCTCACCCCAAATCTTGGTATCATCATTTTACCTCCTTGTCCATGTCACTAATAAAGAAATTGAACACTGCAGGCCAAGGACCAAGCCCTGGGGGACTCCACTGCCTACTTCCCTCTAAGTCGAAAGAGACCCACCCACCTCTACCTTCTGAGTATGACCCTTCAGCCAATTTGCAATCCATCTGACTGTGCAGGCATCAGTGCCATGGTCACCTAGTTTTTTGATGAGAATGGGGTGGAAGACAGTGTCAAAGGCCTTGCTGAAGTTCAGAAAGACTACATCCACCATGATATCTGTATCCAATGCTTTTGTGACCTGATCGTAGAAGGCAATCAGGTTGGTCTGACAGGACCTTCCCCTAATGAAACCATGCTGGTTGCCCTTGAGCATCATCCCTGCTGCTGGCCCATCACAGATGTTCTCCTTGATGATCTTCTCAAAGAGTTTCCCCAGGATTGAAGTAAGACTAATGGATCTGTAGTTGCCTGGGTCCTCCCTCTTCCCTTTTTTGAAGATGGAGACTATGTTGGCTTCTTCCAATCATCTGGCAGCTGTCCTGAGCATCATGAGCACTTGTAAAGCTGTGCCAGGGGCCCTGCAATAACCCCTGCTAGCTCCCTCAACACCCTGGGGTGGAGAGCATCTGGACCTACTGATTTGAACATATCCAGCCTCTCCAGAAGCTCTCTAATGCAGTCCTCCTCGATCTTAGGCCTGGCGGCGTTTCTCCCGAGTCCATCTGGAATCTTGGTCAGAGAGTCTCGGTCCCTGCATAAGAAAATGGAGGCAAAGAATTTGTTAAAGAGGTCTGCTTTATCCTCTGGTGCAACCACCAGATTGCCAAGCATATCCTGCAGGGGCCCCACATTACCCAGTGTCTTCTTCATTCTCCCTATATATATAAAAACGGACTTCATTATCTTTGATCCTCAACACTAGCCCTAGCTCCACATCTGCCTTAGCTTTTTTAACGGTCCCCCTACAGACCTGAGCGGTGGAGGTATACTCCTCTTTGGTGACTCTTTGGTACACTGGGTGTACGCCTCCTTTTTGGCAATCAGGCATTCATGAATGCCCTTGGTGAGCCGGGGGGCTTTTGGGCACTCTTGTCCCCCTTGCTTCCTGTTGGGATTGTCACCCCTTGTGCTCTGAGTATCGTCTCCTTAAGGAATGACCACTCATCTTAGGCACTGAGTTCCCCTACTCTCAAAGACTGCAACACCTCTCCCACTAATCTCAACTCAATGAAGCTGGCCCTCTTAAAGTCTAGGACTACTGCCTTGCTGCAGGCCCTTGACACCCTGCGCTGGACGGTGAATTCCAGCAAGTGATGATCGCTATCGCCTAGGTGGTTGAAGACCTGGAGCCCTCTTACCAGGTCATTGCCTGTGGCCAGGTCCAGAAAGGCATTCCCCCTAGTAGGACTGTGCACCTCCTGGGGTAAGTGGAGGTCCTGTATCTCAGCCAGGAAACCTCCGTGAGCTGTCTGACCTGGCTGACTGCTCCTCCCAGCAGATGTCTGGGTAATTTAGATCACCCATGACAACTACATCCCTTGCCTTAAGTGCCTCCGCAAACTGACCCAAGAATTCATGGTCCAGCTCTTCCCCTTGGTTGGGAGGTCTATAATAGACCCCCACTGTTAAGTCCATTTCCTCACAACCCCCCTGTATCCTGACCCAGAGCACTTCAGCCTGCCCCTCCTCTGACTCCATCCTGCTGGTAGATGATGTGTATTGCTCTTTGATGTAGAGCGTCACACCCCCACCTTTCCTTCCTGTTTTATCTCACCTATAAAGCCTATAGCCCCTAATATTAACCACCCAGTTGTGGGATGAATCCCACCAGGTTTCTGTGAGCCCTACTATGTCTGGGTTTGAGCAGGTGATTCAGAAGGTGAGTTCCTCCTGCTTATTCCCCATACTATGAGCATTTGTGTAGAGGCATTTAAGGCCTTGGATTGCTGTGTGTGCCACCACCCAATTTGCAAGACTATCTGGACCCCTGTTATGTACCTGGGTACTCCTTGCGTATGTCACCTGCCTTAGTTGGGAGGTGTCCTTAAATCTTCCTGCAGCCCCATCCACTGGCAAAGCTAGTTTAAAACTCACTGCATGAGATCAGCCAACCTGAAAGAGAAGACACACTTGCCTTTAGGAGAGAGGTGTAGCCCATCCCACCCAAGCAAGTCCCCTGAAAGCCAGGGTCATTATCCAGGAACCCAAGGCCTGCCTGGCGGCACCAACTCCATAACCGTCGGTTTACCTCACCAATGCAGGACTTGTATCACCGTCCATGCCTACTCACTGGGAGAATAGAGGAGAATACCACCTGTGCCCCCATCTCCTTAAGTTTGGGTCCCAGAACCTCAAAGTCCTTCATGATGTGGTCTGGGTTGCCCCGACATGTCATTCATTCCCACATGGATGAGAACCATGAGGTACTGGTCTGCAGGCTGGACATAAGCTGGGATTCTCTCCATGATGTCCCGAACCTGAGCCCCAGGATGAAGAAGACCTCTTGTGCCATGGGGTCGGGATGGCAGATGGGACCCTCCAGTCCTCATAGGATGGAGTCCCTGATGACGAGGACCCGGCATGTCTTCCTACTGGTGTTCATTCTGTGCGCCGTCTGTGTCGTGTGGGGAGTGGCATCATCCCCAATGGAGGCATCCCCTTCATCATTCTCCGTCATGGCTGCCAGGGCCTCATACCTGTCCCCAAGCTGTACCTAGGGAGCCTCCACCACTGTAGCCTGAGCAGTTCTGGATCTGGTGGACACCTTCTGCCACTCTTGTGTTGGACGTATCTCCTGGGGGGGCTGTACAGTGGATGGCTGGGCCTGCAGTGAGCAGAAATAGGAGTTGAATTGAAGTTGGGCAGAGGAGGGACAGGCAAGGGAACCACCATCTGCTGGACCCCAGAACCTCCCTCATAGACAGGGGGGCAAGGGGCTGCTGACCCTACCATAAGCTCCAATTGGGTGGATATTGAACATTGTCTCTTTTGAAAAAATGAAATTTTAATTATTTATCCAGCATTTTAAAATAAGCATATTTACCCCAGGAGCCTGAGCAATTTGTAAATAAAAAGATTCATAGATTCATAGCTGTAGGGTGAGAAGGTACCTAAGTAGATCTTGAGGTCTGACCCCCTGCCCTGGGCAGGAGAGAATACTGGGCTCATATGACCCCAGCTAGGTAATTATCAAGCCTCCTCTTAAAGACCCCCAAGGTAGGAGGTCTACCACTTCCCTTTAAAGTTGGCTCCAGATCCTAGCCACCCTGACTGTGAATTAGTGCTTTCTAATGTCCAGCCTGAACCTATTCTCAAACAACTTGTGGCCGTTATTCCTTGTTACTTCAGGAGGTGCTTGGGGGAACAAGGTCTCTCCCATTCCCTATTGGTCCCCCCTGGTAATGTTATAGATGGCCCCCTCAGCCTTCTCTTTTGAAGGCTGAACAGGTTTAGGTCCCAGAGCCTCTCTTCATAGGGTCTGCCCTGCTGTCCCTGGATCATGTGGGTGGCCCTCCTTTGGACCCTCTCAATGCTGTCCACATCCCTCCTGAAGTGCGGCACCCAGAACTGAAAACACTACTCCAGCTACGGCCTGACCAGTGTCACATACAGGGGGAGGATCACGTCTTGGCCCTGCTTGAGATGTATCTGCAGATGCTCGACAAGGTACGGTTAGCCCTGCTAACCATGACCTCACATTGTCGGCCCATATTCATCTTGGAATCGATAATGACACCAAGATCTCTTTCTGCCACTGTGCTTTCAAGAAGGGAGTTCTCCAGCCTATAGGTATGCTGCTGGTTCTTACTGCCCAAGTGCAGTACCCTGCACTTGTCAGTACTGAATCCCATCCTATTCTCATTCGCTCACCCCTGTAACCTGTCCAGGTCCAGCTGCATCCTGTCCCTCCCTTCTAGCATGCCCACCTTGCCCCAAATCTTGGTGTTATTAGTAAATTTGAACAGGGTGCTTTTCACCCCCTCATCTTAGTTGCTAATTAAGAAATTGAACAGCGAGGGCTTGAGGACTGAGCCCTGGGGGACTCCACTGCCCACATCCCTCCAGGTCGAATATGACCTGTCCAGCACCTTTTTTGGTTAGATGCAATATCTTTTATTAGACCAACTGAGTAGTTGAAAAATCCCATGCTGCAACTGGAGACCATTGCTCCTTTTTCTCTCATCTCCCACCACTGAAAACAGTCTAGCTCCATCCTCTTTCAAACTACCCTTCAGGTAGCTGAAGGCTGCTATTAAATACCCCCTCATTCTTCTCTTCTTTAGACTACGTGAGTGCTTGTAGACATGCAGGGAGGCTGCTTCAATGTGCTGTAATCAATTGAGTTTGCTGGAGTGTGCTAATTAGCACATTCCAGCAGTCTCCACATCTTGTATATCAGCATTTTGTACCAGTATCTCATGTACCCATGGTTCAAAATGGCGGTGGAGATGAGCTTTAATTAAAACTCGCCACCATTTTGAAGTGTGGGAATGCTGGTACATGAGATACTGCAGGTGCTTTAATTAAAGCTACTCTTGGAGCTGCTCTAATTAAAGCATTCCCCCCTCACCCCTACAGCATGTGTGATAATGTCCATTAAGTCCAGTTCCCTCAGCCTCTTCTCACTAGTTATGTTCCCCAGCCCTCTAACCACTTTTGTTGCCCTCTGCTGGACTCTCTCCAGTTTGTCCTCATTTTTCTGTAGTGGGGGGCCCAAAACCAGACACAGTACTCCAGGGGTAGCCTCACCAGTGGCAAATAAAGGAGAATAATCACTTGCCTTGATCTGCTGACAACATTCTGCTAATGTACCCCAGTATGCCTTTAGTCTTCTTTGCATCAAGGGCATGCTGTTGGCTCCTATTCAGCTTATTGTCCACTATATTGAACAAAACCAGTCCCAGGATCAATCCGTGGAGCACTCCACTGGATAGCAGCTGCTAACTAGGCGTCGAGGCATTGATTATTACCCTTTGAGGAGGATGATCAAACCAGTTTTCTATCTACCTTACACATCATTCATCCTCAGAAATGGTACTCAATGTCACTCTGGTGGGGCCATTCTGGCCCTGCTGCAACACTTGTCCTCTTCAGGCCTCAAACTTTTGTTGGGGCTTCAGCCTTCCTAGCTTTGGCCCCCTTTTTCTGGCTGTGCTCCCTTAGCTCATGTCTACTGCCTCAGACCTCAGCTTCTGGGCCCCAGCCTCAGTCTCTTGCTCTCAGGGCGCAGGCTCTGGACCTCTTGGCTCTGTCCTGCCCCACCTTGGTCATACTATTCATGACCCCTTTGCAGGGCTTGAAGCCCTAAGTGCCCAAGGTACCTTAGCATGTAGCCTCCAATCCTCCCCTATATCCACAATCCAGTCCTCCAATGTTAAACTTAACCATAATACAAATATAAGAGAACTGCTTCCAAACTAAAATTTATCCCCACTCAGGCTCAAAGCTCCCACTCCAAGCCAAGCCCTTAGCTGTCTCCATCCAGCTCCCTTGGGTATCTTGGGTGTCTGTGGGCTGTTTTCCTGAAGCCCCTGTCTCCCAGAAGCTCCTTCCCCAGCAGCCTACAGGGCCAGATTGCCCTCCTTGCTCCAGGCACTGGTCTTACATGTTTCTAAGCAATGTCCCTTCTGGTCAGGTGACTCTTCAGCCACCCAAAAGTGTTTCCCTTTTCTTAATGGCCAGCCTGCCCTCTGCTGAAGCCCCACACAGCAAGCTTAGCCCACTATACTTTCCACTTAAAGTGTCAGCGTTTTACTAAATGAGGTTCCTAACACTCAAAGCAGGGCCCACAGGAACAGGACTCCAACACTGACTTAATGTTTGACTATATGCAAGCACTTCAACTCTCTGTGACCCTCTTTTTCCTCCTGCCCTTTGTTTTTTCTGGTTGAACAGTGATCAGGTTAGTTAGGGCAGGGCCTGTTTTTTAAAGTGTGTTTGTACAGTATGAAGTACAAGACATTTTTGACCCCAGTTGAGACCTCTTGGTATCACAGCAACAGCAAGATGCTATTCCAAATGCAGTTTTACAATGTTAGGCCAAGTGACACCATATTTATCAGTCCTTCAGACACTAAATCTACTCCCAAGACTACTGACACTTACCATCACGAAGTATATTTAGAACTAGAAAGGGATATAAATCTCATTGGTCTGAGCTTGTGTATTCATTTTTGTGCAAAGTGAATGAAAACTGGGGATAGAATGGCTCAGAATTTTGCCAACATAAGGGCCAAAGCAGCGGAGAATTAGTCTCAAGTGTCTGACATCAGAGAATCAATTGCATTTTTCTTCTTGATGATGTGCAGAGAGATAAGAATTATTTTATTTAAAACAATCATTTCTATCCTATTCCACAGTTTCATTTATGTGATTCAAGAGAGACTAGCCTCTAAAACATTTCTGTAGTAAAAATGTTTTAAAAAATTCTGCCATGATATTTTCTGACTACCAGAGTGTGCCTCTCTACTTTTGGGTGTATGTTCATTCCTTCAATAGACATAAATGAGTTTATGCAGATTAACAAGACTTTCCCATGAGAATTTATGAACAATTGTAATTATTATATTGCAACATTTTATTAATGCCTATTCTATGAGTTACTACTTACTATGATTAACCTAGGGCCATAGCTAAGCAAACAGACATGGAAAAGCTTTAAAAACTGTGGGGTAGGAGCAAATAATATGAATAATAGCCAGTGTAGATGACCACAGGAAATTATAATTTTGAGGTGAAATTTCCTGCATTTAAAACAATTTTTAACATTAAAAAAGTTCAAACTTCATACATAAATACTTAAAAATCAGGTATAACAGATATTTCTCTTGAATTCTTTATAATAATTACTTGCCAATGGTATATTATGTTATATTTGGCAACAAACACTGCTCATCAAAAGAGAAAGCTCCAAAGAGCTGTCCATATTGCTCAGGCACACACACTGACATATGTCCATTACCTCACATCAATTTTCATACTCAGTGCTTCATATCTTTCAAGCTGAAGTTTCAAATGACCCTCATTGCTTCAGTATCTCAGGGCATGTCTACCCAGTACACTTACAAGGCCTAAATGTACTCATATGCACACCAATGCCCAAACCAGAAGCACTGTCAACATTTTCAAAACATGCTCTGCAAGGGCAGACTAATTAGCACTGCTGGGAGTTAGTGCTAATTAGCCCTTTGCAGCCAATCATTAACACGGCTATGCTATTTCCAGTTTGGGAGCTAGTATCTGTGGAGCAGTATGGCATGTTTGACTATGCAAGTAATTTACATTCTATTATATTTACCAGACTCCCATAAGGAGTGCTACTAAGTGCTACTATTCCACCCTGCTAAGTTCCTGAAATCATGTTACAAAAGGTGGGTGAATCCAGCTTCTCCTTACTTTTTTGTGACTTGTTTTGAAGTTAAAATAGTAGTATGTTACCAAAATAGATGCATCAACGTATTTTAGGGAACTTAGGGTGAAATAGGATCCTGGTTATTTATTTATGTCAGCTTACACACCTAATAATGGAGTGAGATTTGGCCCTAAGATCTCTGAGGCAGATACAGTCTCTTATTATGTATATGTTCATGGACTAATACAATGGGAATCCCAGTCTCAGTAAAAGCCTCTAGAACCTAGTATAATATTAAACATAGCATAAATCATTCACCAAAAAACTACCATTATGACTAATACATGCAATAAGGAAGACAACTTTTTTGTGTGATACTGCACTAGTAAGAAGAGAATAAGCAAGAAGGATGAAAGATGGTGGTACATGTATTTTTTCTATGATAATATCTTTCTAGTCTTCCTGGAGATATTTTTTTCTGATAGTTTCTGTATCAGTGGGTTTTTGTTGTTTTTAATTTTAGTTTCAATTTTCAAACTAACATTCAAATAATTATTTTTGCGATTCAACAGTTTTTCCCAAGGATTGGAAATTACAATCCTTGGAAATAGATTACAATACTTGGGATTACAATATTTTGATGAAAAAGTTAAAAGGTGCCATTTAAATCACAGGAATTCCATCAACATAAATTATCTGTACATATCAAAGACAAGTCAATCACTTTTTCAAATATTGGGTTTCTTTGAATATTCCTCTCTTTCCTGAAAAGTACACTATTTAGTTCAATACTTTTGAAATGTGTATTCAACTCTTAGTATTGCTGGTAACCACTTTAATGGGATCCTTGCATTCAAACCATATACACTACAAAATACTGTAGCTGATTTTATAGCATGGAATTTAATTTTAATGCTAGCTTTTATACCTGAAATACAGTAAACTGATTTCTTCGACTTATATTACCCATCGTAAACTTTTTTAACCTGTGACTCATTTCCAAAATAATAAACGTAACTATTCCATAAAAATATCTCAACACAGAAGAGCCAGAAAAGTGAAGGACATGAACAGATGGCACATCAATCTTCTACATTTATACAATTTGTTTTTTAATGCAAATAGTGTGGGTTGCCTGCTCTTGCCTTGGATATTGTTCCAAAGACGAGCACATTTTCTTATCTTTCTGGATCAATGTGACATTTGCAGTTATCATAAAGTGGGAGCCCATTTAATGATGCTAATGCTTCCTTAATGTAAAAATAAAATCACCTCCTTTATAAAAGCAAACAGATTAAAAGTCCCAAAGAGACCATTGAAATCTGTGACATTTACAGTTACTGGTGGCTAGATAGCTTGATTATACATAGGTAAAAGATATCTTAAAAGCATTGTTTACGCTCATTAATCAGAGCATTAAATAGGAATGTTAGAGTCTCCTCAACTAAAAACAGCTTCAATAAAATTGTTTTAATACTAAGAACTGAGACATTGTTATGCTGTTGCCAGTTTAGGATATGTATTTATTAGTATTTCTGGTCTCATATCAGTATGGTATATCATATATGTTCAGACCTCATTTAGAACATGAATTCTGCATTCTTTTTGTATATGAAGCTAAAAGAAACTCAGCCAGAAGTACCTTATCGGTTACAATGTCTGCCGTAATACTATGAAATTATTTGCATTATTATTATTTCTATCACTATGGTACTGATCAAAAGCCAAAATTTTGTTCTGCAAAAAATGCTGGAGAAGAAATTATTTTGTTTCCGACCAACAGAATTTTCTAAAAAGTTCCCGTGGAAGGGCAAATATAAACATATAACTTCAAAATAATTAAAGTATCTCATTTTTTTAGATTAAATTAAATTGAGCCTGGGAATCCAAACTCAAAGGCTCTGACATAAGGTCAGCTGCAACTGCCAGGGTGAGATAATGTACTGCTAGATTTTACTGTAATTTTTTTATTTCACTCTATATAAGACACACAATTTTTTCATCCAAAATATGTATGTGGATATTTTCAAATTGCCTGACATTTTCCATGATGAAGAATTCTCTTAATGGCCTTTTTTTCCATAGGGATGTTAATTGTTTGCCACAGCCCTTGGAAATGTTAGCCTTCAGGCTAGAGAAGTGCTTTTTCTTTATCCTTGGAAATTCCTTTCAAATTTATCTGAGTTGTAAAGTATTAAAAAAGACTATTCTCCTTTTCTGACTTGGGTCCCTCAGTCTGCTTAAATCATTAAATGGTCTAACTATGGTACCCTGCTGTCAGAATTGTAGGCAGGCACTTTGGTGCCCGTGCAGGTCATGTGCTGAGTACCCCATTACATGCTATTACATAAGATTACTTCCATTTGATATGGTGCACTCCCCTGCCCTTGCATGCAAAGGTACCTGGTGCCAATGCATCACTGGCACTGCCCTTGCTAATGTACTGCCTGCTGTCATCAAACCAGCAGCAAAAACAGTATGGAGAACATTTGAGAACAGCCAGAATAGCTTTGAAAGGAACAGGTGGGAAGATAGCCAAGTTAGGCTTCCCTAAAGAACCATGCCCTGTCCCCAACTCAACCAGAGGATCACATGGAGCAGAAGTGTCCCAGTTTCTTGAGATGTGCAAATGAGTGGGGTAGGCATGGTGCCTCCAATCACCCTCTTTCTACACCCTATCCTTATCTTATCTTGGTGCCAGCTAATCCTGTACTTTATGTGAAAGAAGTACATGCTGAAGGGTAAAAATTCAGATCTTGATGAAAGATGGAGAAATTGTTTTAGTTGTGCACAGCAAATTTTTTTTTTACTATTTCCCCTTTAGAAATAATTTAAGATGTTACATACAAAAACTATATTAAAAGAACATTATTGAAGTGGCAGTGTGCACCCATGAGTTAAGCAATGGAAGATAATTGTTAATACAAACTTGGCTCATCTACTCTGTGCATATGTCATGAGAGCCCCTATGTGAATGATCATATCTTTCTTCCACAGGTCTCTTGGCTCACTCAGTGCATAGGATGGATGCCCAAAGAGGCTGAACTAACATTGCATGAACATTGCAAATCTTTCTTTTCTTAACTTCTGAATACTTAATTTGCAGCCTCAATAGCACATATATAACACAGGCTTGTGTTTGTGTAGGGAAGTATTTAAACATATCAGCAGCACAACATGGAAGTTAAGCTGAATCATATAATATTTAAATTCAAAATCAATAAATTAAAATGTGCTAATCCCCTGTGTGGAGGCTCTCATTAAGGTTCATTAAGGTGTACAGAGCCATGTATCTGAATGGATTAAGCTACAGTCATCTTAGGGTTGCTTTGCAGCTGAATGAGAAATAGCACATGGGGGTTAAAATACATATGTGCATTAAGGCCACACCTGATTTACTTCAACTTCCTTGAACAAACAAGCCCCAGGTATATATGATGTAAAGCAACATTTGATGGGCAAACCCTGGAGAGGAGAACTATAGCTGCTAATGGACTAAGGTAGAATAATTTCATTCCATATTTCTGATTTTGTATTCTATAGTGATGGGTGTTTGTCATGATGAGAAGGAGATGAAGCAAGTACTTGCATTGTTGCACATAATAAACTTGAGTAACTACTGATTATTTTACCCTCATCCCAGTTTCCCCCCGAACTTTGTCTTCCATTCCAACTCATTACTTCCTGAAAATCTTGTTGTTCTTTCAGCTAGATACTAGACCTGAACCTGCTCAGCTGATGATGAACATTAAAAATAATAAATATGAAAACATGTGACAAAGTAGATAGTTCTATGCACAGCTCAGATCTTCAACAGTACAGAGTAGTGTACCTAACAGGAATTTATAAGAGGACTCGAAATGGAATTAAACTGTATACATCTGTTTCCCAAATGAATGTCCTCTTTCCAATCCTTAATATATTGTCTCAAAATATAGCAAGGTGGTGTCACTGTTATTTCCATAACACTGATCCTCAAAACAGAGCCTAAGTCAAGAAAGAATAGAAAAATGTTTCTCTCGTTCCCTGTCCTTCTCCTTCCTCTTCTGAATGAGCTGTTAAAAGACCAAGGAAAGCTGTTGTAGAGATATCATAAAAAACAAAGAACTCTCAGCTCAGGGTGTGTCCGATGGGTTGGCATGGAGAGACAGCCCCCACATGGAAAAGCTCTGTCACCCCATCTGAGATATCACTTAACTGTGGCAGCACTCCAGAGGCAGAATGACTCCCACCTGTTTGCAATGTGTTTAGCTATTAATATTTATATAGTAGTTCAAGGGAGTAAAAAAAATTGTATGTCAAAATCAAATTGTATGTCATCTTTGGTGCTTTAAATTAAAATCTCTGCAGTGTAGAAAGAAGGAATTGATGTAGTTTCTTGTCTCCATAGGAAGAAAGTTTGCTACCCACAAAAGTTCAAGTCCTAGAAATGTCTCTACATCAAGCATGTTGTTTTGACAGTCATCTCAAAATGATCCGTATACTGAGACCCAAGCTATGTACCAAAACCACAAGGTAGTCCTAGTTTCATGCAATACTGTATAGGTCTGTGTGAATAACTGATTTTTGAGTTCAGCAGTTAAACTGAAAAACTGGAAACAAATGTGTTTGGACCTATCTAAATTCTTCTCCCTCCCCCCACTTTTTCCTCCCTGTAATGATGAACAAGAACAAAATGATAGTTTTAGGATGAATAAAACATTGTGCTTACATTGTGCTTATTGAGGGGATCTTTAACAGCAGCAAAGAAGGGGTAGATGTGGCAAAAATCACGCTAGTGATAGTTCGGTATAAAATACTTAAGTATTCCTTGAGCCACAGAGAAAACAAAAATGGCGCTCAGATCATGGTGTTTATACAGCACTCACCTTGGTTCCAGGACATGTTTCAAAGAGTATCTAAGTGTTTTATGCAAAATGGAACAATTTCAACAGGAGTGAATGAGAGACCTACCCCAGACTAGACGGCTGAAAACCTACATACAAGAACTTGCTCCAAATCCGACGATTTTGAAATCTGAAAACAGGCCTCCCACATTCTATATTAGCACCCTAACCATAAAGCCATTTATTGTCCCTGACTCAATTAATATTTAATTCATTCAAAACAGCGTTTCAGTAGAAAACACTGAACATGACCAAGTACTAATCCATTTCTAGTTAGGTTACAGATTCCTTGGAGCGGGCACCATCTTTTATGTTGTATATAAGTGCTATATCCACTCTGATCTCATCCCTGTAATGCTGATAATTCATTTGAATACCATATTGATGTATTTGATTCACTTTGTTTGCACAATGTCTAGCAGAATGAGAATTCAATGTAAGGTAAGGCTTCTAGGTGGTAAACAGCCGGTCTGGAATTTTCCGACAGACTCCAATTTTGTTGGAAAACACAGATTTGGCAAAACTTGGCTATTTGGAGGAAATTTCTCAGATTCAACAAACTTCTGATGAAACACAGGCACTGCTCTGTTGGAAAGCTGCCTGGGTAATCTGGCTTAAACCAGGACTCTCAGGGCTTCCAAGATTCCGGAACCATGTACTTCAACATCCAAACTGTGATTCTTCTGATTCAGCAGTAGTTTCCAGGACTTAAGGCTGCTCTCTCCCCAGCCTTTTCTTTCTAAACCAGTGTCTGTCCAAACTGCTTGGTTGAGAATTCTCCCAGCAGTGATGTGAAAGACAGAGGACTCTTTGATGGCATAAAAAATATAGAGCTGCCTCTTTCCCTGAATCTCTTTTGCCTAAGTGTAAGGCACATGTCATGATGTATCAGGGTGGGATGGATTGCAGGTCTGCACTGCCAGTTCATTACTGGTAAATGGACTGTTGCTGTAAATTATGGCAGCCCCTACAGATCTCTCAGGGATTATCTACATAAAGAAACCATATTCATCTAAGTGAAAGTTAAAAACCAAATTAATTAAACTGGTCCAAATCCTTTTATGTATGTTCAGATCTGACTAGATCGCACATGTGAAATATGCCCATTTTGTATGTGTAAATTAAGCCTCAATTATGTCATTAAAGACTAGATCTAAAAACTAAACTCAAAGTAAAGTTTTCTAAATTAACCTCAACACTAAGGTGATGGACAAGAATTTATTTCTAGCACTGTGAAATTTCTGTGAAATTCCTGGCACTAGAAAATGAGGTTGGGAGTTAGATGTATACCAGCATTTTGGATGCTCATTGGATCACCCTTGTCCTTAAAGGAGTCCAGTGATTGACAGCCTGCCCTCTATTCTGCCAGGGCTATAAGAGAGCTCTGGCTCTGGGGACATCTGCATCCCATCCTGTGTACTCCTCTGGGGTAACCTGGAGGGATGCAAAAAACAGGGAGCATTCTGGAGTGATGGGATGGTTCCCACCATGGGAGACTAACCACCCCTGCCCATCCTGCCAATTATCTGGTTGATGGAAAGGGTGGGCAGGAGACATCTTCCTAGGGTTGGAATGCTCCTGGGTTCTAGGAGGATTTGAACCCTGGGCACATCTGTCTCCCACTCCTTCAGATATAAACTTTTGTTTACATCTCTGCCTGTATTTCAATATATGATTGTGATCCATATGATTTCTCATTTTATAATAAATCTTTTTGTTGTTTTCTTATGCTTATTGTAAATGGCTAAGTATGATTTCAATAGTAGCATAACGAGGGTGGGGTGAGCAGGTGCCAGTTAAGAGGGCACCAGAACCACCTCTGGAAGCGTTTGCCACAGAAATATGGCAGAACAGTGCTGCACCTGGCAGTGTATCTGAGGGGTTGGGGGTGAGCGGAGCTAGCAGAACAGGGAAACTTGGTCAGAGCAGGCTCAGCCCTGTACCCACCATGCATGTATGAGGGGTGGGGACAGCAAACAGGGCACTAGAGTCAGCTATCACAGAGCCTGGCCATAGGGCTGCTACAACCAGAATGGAGCTGCTGCATGGCAGTACAGTGGCTGCAGCAGCCTGAGAAGGTAAACCTTCCCAACCATTCACCCACATCCCCTTCCTCCCACCCCTATATTCAATTGTTGGCTTACCCTGTACCCCCACCACACCCCAGGTGCTTAGTGAGCTGGATATGCCTCTAGATTTTAGAGTATTTGATAATACAGACAGGTTTCTTCTAAAGAGGAGAGGACTTATAATTTCTTGCATAAAATGAACCAACAGTGTGATTCTTTAAGGTAGTAAAATCTCCTTTACTGACAGCTGTCGAGGCCTAAGTGACACAGCTAAAGCTGAGGCACCCTGGTCCAAGGAAATGATCCCTGGCACATCTCTGCTTGTTCACAGTAGTGAAGAAGCAGTCAGTGGAGATGCCTTTAGGGCTCAAGGACACCCCTGAAGTGGTGCACAATCCTAATCTAATCTCTCAGTGAATATCTTTTTTTGTTCCAAGAGGCCTAGTTAATGTCTTATTGTTTACATTCATAATTGTTACCATATATTTTCATATTTTCAGAAACATACAGTAATGGATTTTATGAAGC
Source organism: Caiman crocodilus (assembly GCA_030014935.1). Classification (NCBI taxonomy): domain Eukaryota; kingdom Metazoa; phylum Chordata; order Crocodylia; family Alligatoridae; genus Caiman; species Caiman crocodilus. The sequence continues at coordinate 59,462,338 of JAGPOW010003685.1, forward strand.
CTACATTAAAGTAAAATTACAAATCCTCTTGTGCTGAATTCATTTCTACAAAAGCATTTACCTCTATCACACAGACATATCTTATTATAGTTGTTTTGAAACCTGAGTGACTGCCTTCTTCCAAGAAACAAAGAGTAGGAAAGTCCTTCCTCTGTTTTCAGCTTCAATCCGCTTAAACCTTTTCAGACATTACAGTTATAAACAATGGCTTCATGTTACTTTCTCTCATTTCATTCAACATACATGAACAGGCATCTAAAATCTCAGCCCTAATGAGATCCTCCAATTGGCACAGAGGGTTAAATAAATTTCATTTTGTGTAAGCAAGGAGAAATCTTTTCTTGGAGGTAAAGAGGATCTAAAATCATAAATACAAATCAACCTAACATTGCAATGCATCCATGATTAATAAGATTGATATACAGAATAAAAGACAGAACAGCAATCCATCCAAATGGAAAATGCTTCCAGAACATAGCTAACAAGCTAGTTTGGTTATTTTGTGAAATTCTCTCTCCTGCCCAACCAAATTGGTACTAGGCATAAGCCAATCCCATGGTGAGGCTGGAAGGAATTTTAACTTTTTCTCCTATATGCTTTGGGCCCTGGCCAGGACTCAAAATATCAGGCAGTTACTCCTGTGGTATTTCTCGCCCAATGTGGAGCATGGACTATCAGAGGTCTCATAAGAGAGGAGTTTGTTTTCTCGCACTCCTTAGCTGAATTCTGAAGACAAAAAAACTCTGGACAGTTTGGGAAATCTTCAAAAAAATAGCACAATAATAATAATTTATTCCAACTACACTGAAGCAAATCAAAAAACACTCTATTTCTTCTTCCTTTCAATTTAATACAGAATGCATGTTGCTAAGGTTGTAGCCTTGTGTATGTGTAAATGGAGGGAACTAGAACTGTTTAGCTGTGCATTAGATAAAATAGATAGAATTATCCTGATCAAGCAGAAGGACAATTTGAACTCTGCCCCATGGTGGATGCAAAATTCTAAAATGCCACAGAGTGCAGCAAAGGCACTAACTGGAATTACAAAGCTGGTGACAAATGTGTTACAAGGTCGTTTTAAAAAATACCTTCTGACCATGGTCTCAAACAATTCAACACAATAAAGGTACAACCATGATAGGGCACATCCAGACAAGTATGCACATGCATTTCCCCAGGGACAAATAGTAGCGGCACATAGTTGTGCCGCTGCTACTTGTCTGCAGGGAATGCCCCTGCATGCATGCTCTGGCATGCAGCAAATTGCCCTGAATGGGGTAGGAAAGGCTGGTGCCTGCACCTGGACTAGCCCCTGAAGTCCTGGGGTCCTCCTAGGGATACAGCAGCAGTGATCCAGGTGTGTACAGCCTGACCAGCACTTAGAGTATGGCTCTGGCTAGCCAGGCTCTGGTTTTGGGTGGTGCAGGCTGCTGCCACATTCACTGTCCCACTTTTTTCTGGCACATTTTGTTTTGACACAGAGATCCCAGTGTCGAACTAGCAGTGTGGCAAATGCATGCATCTACAGCACGTGCAGTTTGCAGTGGCATAGATGTGTTTGTGGCACTGCAAACTTCATGTGCACGCTCATGGGGATGTGCTCATAAGGTCAACACTGAGTGTAGCTCCTAAACACTTTAAGCTACAAATGAAAATAAAGTCAGAAAGAGTCCCGTTGGTACTGACCTATTGGTTCTCACATTGAAAGTTATCTAAGGAAATACACAACATGTTAGCATAATTTTAAATAAAGCTGATGCTGATCTATCTTTTCCTGGTCAGTCCAGTGGTATACAGGTTTCATGTTGTATTTCTATAAAACTTGACATCTTTTATGATGACCAAATCCAAATTTGTATCTGAATTTCCCTGAAGTTTTAGTTGAGATGCAGTTTGCATTTTTATATCTAAGAATGAACCCTCTCACCAGGGAGTACTGTTTTTTTTTTTAACATTATTAGTGAATAGAAAAACAATCTAATTTTCAAATAATCTTAATATTCAAAATGCCTGAAACAGTTAACCTCCTTTTACATTCTGTTTCCAGCCAGGCAGACCATGATTGCCTTTCTCCACTGATACATTCCACACAGTCCCAATACAAATCCTGACCCTTAGTGCTTGCCTACCATTATGCTACACCTTTACTTTCCTGGCCTGTCTCCCAAACACATTTCAAAACAAAAATTCATATCTTTGTTTCAATTAGACCATAACTCCAGGACAGGATAGCACAGCCAGAATTAGGACAGAACATCACCAAAAGATTTAATTTAATCCATCCTCCTATATAGTATCTGATGAGCTGCTATCTTGAAGACTAACTGCTAGTGAAAGATTCATAAAGCAGCAGAGACATTTGCTTGCATTCCATTGGAACATGAGCATTTCAAAGGAGACATACGTACCAGCTGTGACAGGCAGCACTGTGTGCGCATTTTGCTTGCCTCGCGTATCTGTTATGTGATGCAGAAGAGATATGGTTAAACAGCCAAATATACTACTGCTTTACACATTAAATTAATTCCACCTACATTTTGTTGAGTGTCAGAAACCTTGTATGGCTGGCAATTCCTAGAAGAGGACAGATCTTTTCCAAAAGCTAAGTTGAACTTAAAGTAGATACTATACAATAGTATATATTTTCTCTCTCTCCCCAGCCCTAAGATGAGCATAAAAATGTGCTATCCTAACTAAGCAGTCTGTTAACTGATAAGCTATCAAAAAATCATCTGTTATTTTTATAGCTCAAAGGCAGATGCCATTACAAGAACCAGAGCTGATTGAGTAGGATTTATAGAGCTTCATAGATTTATCATTGTAAACTTAAGGTATTTTAAAACAGAATGATTCAAGACTTGAAATATTACCCCAAGAGCAATCAAGCATTAGGATTTTGTTAGTCTTAAGTTTTATCCTGGATGAAATCATAAAGAATTTCAGTAGTTTTCTTATACTTGCACTGAAAATCTTTTCTGCATCAAGTCCAGATCAATGCAATTAATCAAAAGCCTAGGAGTTAAAGCTTCCCAAGATTGTCCGACAGGGCCCCTTATGCTAGTAGCATGTTTATGGGCACATAAAATGACAAAATGTGATCAAACCTACTGTCAAAAAATAATGGTTTGAGCAACATGGGTTAGACTGAGATGCCTCTTCAGTATGGGCATGTCCAGACGAGTGTGCATGTGCCTCTTGCCCCATCTCAGACCCCTTTGAGGCAGGGAAACAGGCATGTGCAGGAATGAAAAAATGTTTCCCACGCTGCAAGTTTGCAGTGCGGGGAAAAATTTAGACCCCTGGATATTCAGGGGTCTAAAGAAATCGAAGTTTAAAAAAGCAGAGCAACTGGAGGCTGGGTCCTCCACAGAGACACCAGGCCGCGTGTCTCAGCACCAGGGCTCCAGTGTTGGTGAGTAAGGGGTTGGGGGGCTGGAGGAGGGGGGAGAGACCATGGGGGTACCCCCAGTGGCCCCAGCCACTCCCCCAACCCCACTCAACCCCTCCCCTAGTCAGGCCTTCCCCAAGGCCCCCTTCCCTTGCCCTGGCTGGCCCCTCCCTGCCAGACCCTCTGATCTTTGCCCTCCCACTCCATAGTTTTAAAAAACCAAACCCCTACACCCAACACTTCCCGACAGTTGGAGCTGCCATCTGGCTGACTGGGGCCCTGACTGACAGCCCCAGTGGCCCCAGCCCCCGTTGTCCTGTGCTGCCTGGGGGCTCTGCCAGGAAGCTCTGGAGCTGCCCCCACCCCTACTTCTAAGGTAGGTAGAGGCTTTTTGTTCCATTTTTTTTTCTGTGTGTTTTTTTTTTAAAGTGACAGTGCCAGGGGTTGTGAGGGCAGCTATGGGGGTCTGGGGATACATTTTGGGGAGTGAGGCTGGGTGGGGCAGCCATTGGGGGGGCTGCAGCAGATGGTGGGGGATGAAGCCAGGTGGGGCAGCAATTGGGGGGCTGGGGTGGGGCATGTGGGCCTTGCAGGGGGGATGATAGCCCCTGTGGGCGCCATTTGGTCCCTATTGGGGGCCATACCCCTTGTGTGGGGGGCTGTAGCCCTGTTGGAGGAGCCATAGCCCTTGTATGGGTGCCAAACCCCCTGCTGGGGGGCCGTAACCCCTGTGTGGGGACCATCACTCTTGTGGGAGGACAGCAAAATATATATTCATGAATTTATGAAACATGTATTTAGAGTTCACTTTATTATTATGAGACTTGCTCTAACACAATAGATATATCAATAAAAAATTGTCCAACTGATCTCTGTCTCTGTCTCACTCTCTTTCTTTATAGTGGTCTTTTGTTTTACTTGTGGAGGAACATGGAGTTGGGGTATTTTACAGAGTGACTTTGAGATTTTTTTTTATCAGGGATTTTTCAGTTTTCCAATAAGGAACACCAGAATTCCTGCTAGGAAGGCCAGTGGCAGGCTTTAAACTAGGCTCGCCGGGGGAGGGGGAAGATGAGGGCGGAGGAGACCTTGAACTACCAGGCCTAGCAACAGCCAACGAGCCCGGACCATCGGTCAAAAGGGAGAACCAGGTAAGT
>JAGPOW010003685.1:59466982-59478804 GCA_030014935.1 Caiman crocodilus
GACCCCGGTGCTCTTTCCTGCCGGGGCAGGGGGTCGGACTAGATGATCTGCCCAGGTCCCTTCCGACTCTAGCTACTATGATACTATGATACTATGACTCTGCCTGCTCAGAGCTGGCACCTTGGACTCAGCTGGCTGCGGCTGACCTCCAAATGGGGCCAGGGAACACGCTTTGACAGGTAAAAGAACATCTTCCAGGCAATAGCTGCCCAGATGGCTGGGCAGGAGGCACACGTGGCAGTACTGCTGCACAGAGGCCAACTCTGCAATCGCAGTCCACTGGCAGCTGGCCCAGAGGGGCAGATGCCCCTACTGGCTGTGCAGTCCCCACCCAGGTCTGGCAGGTACACAGTTGGTCACAGCCAGGCAGCAGCACCCACTGCCAGACCCATGCAGTGAGTAGAGAGTGCAGGGAACTCTCAGGGCTGCTTCAGCAGTCCAGCTGGCACAAGGCGTAGTGTCCCCAGGTACCAATTGGCTAGGCCCCAGAAGCTCCTGAGAGCTAGTAGCTCTGAGCTACTTGCCAAGGCATCTTTTTATACTGCTGGGGCCAGGACAGGGCAGCTTTTTATACTGCTGGGGACAGCACAGGTGCTGGTCCCAGGCTCTAGCTCCCCCTGGCTGCAGATGTGAGAGGAGCCAGGCAGGGTTATTTTGCCCCAAGTGGCACAATTTGCTCCACACCAAAGTGCATGTCCAAGCAAAAATCCCCAGCTCAAATTTTTACCGCTTCTATTTGACATGCTGCAAGCACACGTGCATGCATGGGTGGATGTACCCTATCTGTCCTGCGTTCCTGTTCCAAGTAGGGCAAACCTTATGTTGTAAAAGCTCTGAATGTACTAGGTAAGGTATTAGGAAAACACAAAAGAATGCTATCCTGTGTTATGTGTGACATGGGAAAGTTCATATCACCATGAACAAGGATCAATGATGCAAGCAGCATTGAAGAGTTTCTTTGTGTTTTTTCTTTTACAACAAGGTACTGGTGCCAATGTGATTTAAGAGTTCGTAGTTAGTTATTGTGATTAATAAAGATGTCTGTGTGGTCTATGAACCATTTACATTAAAACAGATATACTGGCCTTCCAGGAAAATCTTCTATATCCAGAAGGACAGTTCAAATATGTTGATCATTTTTTGATAGAATCATGACATTACCAAAGAGAATTAACAGAACTGTTATCATCTGGATTTCTAAGGTATGTGCCTCCAAAACTCTATGATATTTGCAGCATCATTAATATGCTATGATTACTAGGAGGTACCCCTCTTTCCCTCTTACTGGATTAAGCCCAGTTCAGAACTCCTTGCATAAGAAAGAATTCTGCTCCTGCTTGTTCATGCATCATTGATCCTTGTTCATGGTGATATGAACTTTCCCATGTCACACATAACACAGGATAGCATTCTTTTGTGTTTTCCTATCCCTTCATTTGCTGGACTTCTACTAGTTTTCTGCATGGCTGCATATGCAGATGTACATGCAGACATGCAAACAATGGCAAGTTTGTCTGTAGTGAAAGTTCCCAAACTATGGTCCATGAATCACTGGTAGCTCTCAGAGCACTTGCTTACAGTGGAGAACCAGTTATCACATGGTACTAATTCCTCCTTGCTTCCATTTCCAGCTGCAAGCTGGAAAATAGTAGCTCCTCCCTAGCTATCCATTATGACAACAAACATGGATTCCTGTAAAAGCAGCTGGAAACAAGGAGGAGGAGCTGGTCTAGCTGTCTCCATTAATAATTATTATCATATACAGTAGGATGAAAGGCAGCAACAGCTGCCTTCAGGCACTGCAATCATTAGTGGAACCATTAATAATAATGAATATGTTTCTAATATTATTCAGGCTGAGTACCCCAGTGATATGATATGACTGTGAATCAGTAAGGATGTGGTCCCGATGGTCATTAATCCGAGGGCAGGTGATCTATAAGTAGGGCTGGGTTTAAATTGCAGGGCCAGCTCACTAATATTGTAGCCCAATCATGAAGCCATAATTGGGCTACAATATTAGTGAGCTGGCCACCAATTTCAAGCCCAGATTGTGGAAAACATTTCCCAGCCATCAGCAAAAGCCAAGCAGCCCAGGGGATGGGGGAAGTGGTTACAAGAGAGACAGAGCTGAGGAGAGAGCTTGGGGATGGGGAAGGGCTGTTTGCTCCTCCAGGTGAAAAAACTGGGGCATGGGAGCCTGGGGGCAACTGGGGGCTGCCTTACCAGATGGCCCTGGCACCAGGTAGTGGAGGAGCTATTTGTTCCTCCATGCATGTGTTCTGTCCCACACCCAACAAGTAACCATATAGTGGAATTTGGTTAGACATAAATTTTTTTTGTGAAAACCATTGAATTTCCATGAAAAATGCAAAATCACAATTTAAACCAGGCCCTATCCATAAAACACTGTCTAGATGTAGTCTATACTATGAAAATCAGAGAACCTCTGCTCTGGGCTATGGGTTGACTATGAAGAGGCCTTAGTGGATTCTTCTTGCATGGGTAATGATCTACATCAGGGGTGTCCAACCTTTTTGAATGTGGGGCCGGATCATGAACTTTTTATCACCCAGTGGGCCAGTGAGCCATATTCAAAGACCTTAAAGGCAGTGGTATTACATCAGGAGGTGAGGTCATATGGCCTTTGACAGCAATGAAGTTGCAGGAAGTGACAATGAAATGGGTCTAACCAGTTCAAAACGCTCCATCTAAATGACTCATTTTCTGGATCTCAGCAAGTAAGCTGAAGTTCTCAGATAATATGCAAGCATCACAGAGCTGTTTATGTCACAGTCCATTAGTCCAGTTGCCCTGTGCTTTAGAGTCCGAGCGAAGACGTTAGCATTATTTCTGGCTGTGCAATGTCTGAGCATCCCCAGTGGAGGGAAGGCATCCCACTACAATTCATTCATTTTACCCAACAACATATATCAAATCCTTCCAGGGAAACATCTATTTCAGTCCACCAGCTTTCCTGCCAGGAACTCTTCTCCCCTTTGCTACACACCTCCAACGTCAAGGAGGGGCCGTGGGCTCTGGTGGGTCTTTGCCTCCTGAAAAAGCTTTGTCACTGCTACAGACTATTGGGGAAGGCTGCCCCCCTCCCCCAAAATTGCGGCTAGCTGTAGTTTTCCTTTAGCTAAAGTTTTGGGGCCGCACCTGGCACCACGCAAATGCCTGGGCATTCTGGCACAGGGAGGCAAGGAGGAGCCGCCGGGGCTGGCGCAGAAGGGAAGCATGGCCACACACATGGAGCCTGGAATCCGTGTAAGGGCCTGTAGAGACACTCAGGCCCTGTGCCTGTAAACGGAGCAGGATTTGGCCCAAGGGGTTAGGGCGCCTCTTGGAGCTGAACGTGATGGTAGTAAGAGAGGTAATGGCCCCTACTCATGCAGATGTCTCAAAATATTTCAGAAGTTCTACTTCCAGGTTTATGGATATTGGTGCATGAAAGAAAGTCATGCTACGTGTTTTGTTTCCTTGCACTGAAAATTCAACTTCCAAAATGTGTTTCCATTGGCTCCTCTGCCATGGCTTTTCAGGATCCCACCCCCTTATTAAATTAGATAAATTAATAAGAGTGACACAGTGTTTACAGGAAATAGTGCTGTGACATCATCCCAAGCCTAGCAACGACACAATGTATATGTAAAGGACTCCCGTAGACTCATGAGGAAGCCAAAAGGAACTTGGTAAGTCAGTAGTAGGTTCTCTGCTCTCTTACTGTGAGTGATGTCTGCAGCCTGCCCATATTTCAGCTCATTTGCTCCTCTCTTGATCAAATCACTGTAGTCATCAGAGGGCCAGTGGCAGAGGATTTGACTTGCCTTATCTGACAAGAAGGGTGCATTTGAATTCCATTTGAATCACTAATACATTGGCTAACCCACTAGTAGGAAAACATAGTAGAGACAGGCCAACTGAGTTTTACTGTGAGATGCACGAGGCAAGTTCATCTCCTGGCAGAGATGTGGAACAAACCTCATTCAGCTACGAGATAAATACTGCAAGTGCCTTGTCTGTACTTAAGGTTTTACAGCTATTATGACATTGATTATAATCTTTTTAAGCAGCAAGGATAAAACCTGAGTAACAGTAGATTGCTCACTAAAAAGTGATGGGCAGACATTTCTTTGACACACAAAGACTTTTTTGCTTTCTTTTTGGTTTACGCATGCATTAAAGTTTGCACCATTTGCAAAAATAATCAGTGCTTTAGTATAAACAACTAAAACTTGTATTTAAGGTAGCTTAATATGGATTTATATTCCCCTCAGCCTGACCAAAAAATCTGGCATAATAAAATATCTAATCAGGTTAAAAGCAGATGGATTAAATAGGATAGACTGTTAACAGCATAAGACCACCTCCGTTACTACATGAATTTGGCCCATCAGTTCTAGAAACTAGTCCACAGGAGCCTCACCCTTTGTCCCCTGTCTCCCAAAGGCAAAGGCAGAGATGTTTTTCTTGCCAAAAATAGTTAGAAGTCATCAAATAGCTCTGTACTTACAAGGCCAACCTTTCTTGACCTTTCTGGCTAGACCAACTCCTGTTACACTAACCTCTGACTTCAAGCCCTCTTAATAGCAATATTCCTGGACACTGTAATTTCCCTCCCACTGTGCTGGCCCAGGGAAATATTTACTATCTAGGCTTCAGAATTTATTTTTCAACAGAAGTGGCAGGGACCACCCCATACTGCTCTCTCTTCATTTGATACAAGAAAAAGTAATTCCTGAGATATAATTTTACCGGAACAAATGTGCTTCAGAGTCTCCTTTAGCATTATAAGAAGAACTGATTTCCTATCAAATTCAAACAAGGACCTTGTCAGATTTGAGATGGATATAAACAAGAAATGGGAGCCCATAATTGGTGATGGAAATCAGATAAGCCCTTTTTAAATACAACCATTGATAGAGAAATGGGAACCCAAATTACCTTTGATTAAGTCACTTAAGAAAATAAAGCTGTGGGGAGAAGGCTTGGGAAAACTGCCCTGGTGGATAAAATCACAGGAAAGGGGGTGGGAGAGATCTATTCCATTTGTCAGACTCACAAGCTTAGGAGAAGTAGAACTGAAGCCAATGAAAAATGTGACTGTATTGATTTTTATCTTGCATAAGCATATCTAATATCTCAGCTGCCTGTACATAAGAAGGGTCTCTGGGCTTCCAATTCATTCCTTCATCTTTTGTTTCCTGGCCTCATTCCTTGCGGGTAGGGTAGCACAGTGGGAGGGAGCCAGGCTACTTATGCTGCACACCTGACAAGGGAGGGCATTGGGTTACTTGTATGCTAAGGGAGGGAAACAAGCTAGGGATGCTCCACACACAGCAAAAGGAGGCGGGGGCTGAGCATATGCATGGCAGGGTGAAGCTGGGATGACCATGCTGTGGGCATGGTGGAAGGAGAAATATCCTGGATACCCATGTGGCCTTTGATACCCACCTGCAGCTCATGTGGTATGTGACCCCCCAACAGACCAGATATTGGACAGTCCTGACTGAGCATGTGAATGTACTTTACAATTTTTAACAATCCAAGTACTAGTCTGAGGTAGGGAAAGATGATCCTCCCCATTTATAGATGGAAAGCAAAGGCACAGAACAGCAAAATGACTTGCTAAAGGCTCTGCAGGAATTTTGTGGCAGATCTGGGAACTGAATGTTTGTTTTTTCAGTCCTTGGATTACGTCAAACTTTATTTTGGCTGAAACTGGATGGCATAAATGATATTACTTATTGCAAGCTCAGGGTCTGCTTCACCACTTTACCTCCTTGTAAATCCAAACTTCAAACCTTCTGTAGAGGAATGGAGAAGGCCACAGTTTGACATTCTTAAGATCAGTCACACAACCGATTTTGTGGAATACCTGGGACTAGTTGATAGAAATCTAAAAATTAGACAAGAAATATCTGATGCTCAAGATTTACAAACCATTTGAATTAATTTGAGCTCCCCACCATCCCCACCATCCCCATCAGGTGGTTTTTCAAGCAAAAGGGAAGCTTGAACTACTTTTTTATAGGTTGCATGCTAAAACAGGATGTTAAGTGCATGTGACAGTGTGATAGAGAGAGGATTGCTTCACTCCTATTCTACCCATTTTTTACGTTGCATTCAGGATGTAGATGGGATACATCAAGTGTAAGCCTTAATTACCACTCATCCTGGAAATATAGAGTAATTGTGACACAGCAAGTGTGTGCATACAAAATTAATTCATTCCCTATAGGGTTAAATTCTGATGAAGCTCAGAAGCCAAACAATATGGGTGTAGCATTCTTGTATGCTTTCATAGAGAGGTAGGTTGATTACTACTATAAAATGTTCTCTTCAGAAATGGAGAGTAAATTCAGACTTACTCTCATGAAGTGATTCTCCCCTACCCCTCTTTTTAGGTTGAATAGGAAAAAACCTAAAGTTCTTCCCTAAACACACAGGATTAAGCCTTTATGGCAATATTTGCTTGAGACTTGAGAAAAAATTACCCAGAAGAGATTGAATTCTTACAAAAGAGGTTAATGAGACAAAGTTTGCTTATCCCTGCACTGACGTAGAAGAGAAAAGTGGGAAAAGAGTGCAAAAGGAGTTTGTTTCTTCCCTACCCACCAATGGGAAGCAGGCTAAATCTGGAAGGCTGCTTTAAGAGCTTAGAGTAGTAGGTAGGGAGTATGGGTGCTAGCAGCTAGGGAGAGGGCTGGTGCTCTAGAGTGAGGGAGGAGGTGGGGTCTGTTTTTACTTGTATAACAGTAGGGCTTAAAGGGTCCTACAGAGATGGAAACTCCATTGTGGTAGGCACTGTATACACATATAATGATATACAAACCCTGCCCTACAGTGCATAAAGTCTAAATAGTGTCATCAGCTGCTTTTACATAGCAGGGCAGTTTTCCATTATTACCAACAAATATTAGCAAGACAGCATTAAAGGGGAGCTACAATACAGTTTTTCAGTACCCACAGTGCTTCTACCAGCAGTCTTTGGAGGCATATTAACACCTAACTAGGGTGCTGATTAGCTAGGGCAACTCTTCTACCACTCCAACCAACCCTGCCTTTGCAATAGAACTGCATATCTGAAATACATAACCATGCCAAAAGTCAAATAATGTTCACGTTGAAAGTGACACATATCATATTCTATTTTAGGAATGTATTTCCAAACAACAGCAACAACTTTGTAGAATACCTAATGCCAGGTCCTTCACTGATTAATATTAACCCAGCCTCACTGAAGTCAACATCAGCTTCCACGACCCAAGGACTGTACCCACACAACATTGTCACTTAGTCCCCTTGAACTATAAGTAAAATAAGTTAAACATTCTATCAAATTACATAGGTTTGGATTAGGCCCTTTGATCATTCATACATAGGGCACTACCAAATTCATGGCAGAAGTGGGCTGTATTGCAGCTCCTTTAATCTTGCAAGTTCCCTCATGCGTCCTCCCCACCTCTGCCATTGATTGGTGGAGGGGCCCCACTTGCAACTTGCTCCTGATCCATAGGGAAACAAAAACCATGGTTTTAAACATGGCACCATTTTTGCCTCCTTGCCGGTCAGCAGCAAGCAGTTGAGCAACGGGGGCCTCTTTGCCAATCAGAGGAGAGAGGCAAAACCGGTGCCATTTTTAAAACTGCGGTTTACACCTCCCTTCTGATCAAGAAGCAAACCATAAGTGGGGCCCCTCCACCAACCACCAGTGGGGTGGGGATGCCTGGGAGACCTAATGACAAGGGCCACAGCCCAGCCCACTTCTGCTGTGAATTTGGTGGGGCCGTACACATACCAAATATAATTTCCAAGATACTGAAAGTAAAACCTTTAGCTTAAATCCAGGAACTATGTTTGTGGGTCAGTATTGTGTCAGAAAAACCAAGCATTTTCACATAGTATTAAATAGTTCCCTTTCTTTTGGCTGATAATATTGGATACCACTCAAGAATGTCCCTAATGACTATAATAATCATTCTTATCTTTATTCTAATCAGTGTCGTATGCAACCTTATCGTGCACACATCTTGGTAAGTACATACTGTTTAAACAAATGTAAGGTCACTAGGAACTACAGTATTTCAACCAAGCCAGCAAACACATATTTTTTTCTTAAGAGCTTTGAAACAAAACAAACTTCAGACCATAGAAAAGCATATAATTTAGGGATATTTTACTGAAGAACAACTGCATGCAAAACTGATCTTTATAGTGACTGATGGGTCCCTTTGTGCAGATAAAACTCAGATTTTAAATATTTTTTTAATTGTTATTGTCTTTGTGCTCAAGGACTGATTGTGGGAAAAATGCCATTCTCTGACCATAAAAATAAAAAGAAAATATAATAAAGCAGTAATTGGTCAATGATGATTGAACTAACGACTTTATAGTGCCAGTCACACACACGTAATAATTGCTCTTTGGACTCTTTATGAAAGTACAGTACTGTTTCATAAGACTAATCCAGCATTATAAATTCCCCATTTTATGTCAGTTTCTACCATTATCATATAAACCTTATGATAAACTATGTATGTTATTAAAGGTTCCTAAATTAGGATACATAATCTATGAAAAATGAAAGGCTATCTATACAAAAAGTGTAAGAGTGAATCATATACAAGTTGTCTTTCAGATAATAAAGATGTAAACAATTCTAAAATTTACATTCTGAATGTGTTTTGAAGATTTGTGATTTCCATCTTGCTTTTGCAACTGAACAGAGTCAGGCAGATCATGCTGGGTTCCCCACAAATTGCTGAGATTTATGGTACAGTAACTGATCTCACTGTGTAATCATGACCTTCAGGTGGAACGAAAACATGCATGTGCACATGCACACATACATTTACACACTATGTCTACAAATCAACCTCACGTAAGACAAATTCATGAAGAGCTATAAAATTCTTGGTGCAGGAAACCTTTTGAATTTTATTACTTTGCCATACAAACTGCTTCTCAATACAGTGTGTTTATCACACCAATTTCTTTCTACAAAACTTGACCAAAACTACATCTCAGACCTCTAATCCCCCATAGGATATACCAGTATTTGAGGCACAAAAAAAGAGCTCAAAACTACTTCACACTCTTGCAGAGATCAAAATTATCTAAGAGGTGTTTCCCACAGTTCATTTAAATATAAACCTGCAAAAATACAAGTTTTCTTAGTTTTTTATACTTTACACATAAGGAAGAGCAGATACTAGTTTTGTAATTTTTCATTGAATTAAATGAAAAAAGTAAAAAAGTATTTCAGATAACTGTTATTGATAAGAGTAGTAGTAGTAGTGGGAGCGAGACTACATGGGGGGCTGCAAGCACCCAAAAATGGCTCAGTCCTGCACCCCAGCTGTGCAAGGCCTGCCCCTGCTCCAGCCCCACACTGTCTCTCACCTCCATTGAGCGGGGGCAGATCAAGGCCCCAGTGGTGAAGGAGGAAGTGGGGTTAGGGCTGGGGCCTTGCTTTACTCTGCCTCCCCTCTACACAGTCCTTTCCCCTCCCCCCACAGTCTTACATTCTGCGGGGCATGCCCCAAAATAATTTTTTCTCCCTCTGCCTCGATCTGCCCCTCCTTCCCTCCCCACTGACTTACTTGCTAGGCATTGGCGGAGGAGGTAGATCTTGGGTTGCTTTTAAATGCCAAAGGTGATCTTCTACTTAAAAAGCTTAGAGACTACTAGTCTACTAGCTAAAATTTGCATGAGACTTCCTCATCCTGATGTGATTGAGAAAGCAACTTCATATCTCCTCAAGCAGTGTAGAATCCACAGGGTGCAGTGGCGTGGCTACACCCTGCTTTTGGGGTGCATTGCATCATGGGAGCCTACGGGGATTTTTAAAAAATCCTTCCTCCCTTCCACTTTCAGCTTAAAGGCATGCCCTCTCTCTGCCCACTTCCCTCCCCCACCTGACTTTCTCTACTGTCCCAAGGGCAGGGATGCATCAGAATTGTTTCTTCCCACTGTGCCGAGGCTGGGCTCAGCTACACCCAGGGACAACAGCAGCAGGGATGGACTGGAGGGATCCCTTTCCTGTGCATGCTCTGGGCAAGGTGAGGGGAACTACTCTCCTGCCATGCTGTTACCACTGTACCTTCACCAGAATGACTCATCCCCTGCCCAGCCTGGCTGGTTCTGGAGATTTGCTATCCCACAGCAATGGAGAAAGCAGTAGTGGCAAGCACAGGAGTTGAGGGGGAGGGGAAGTGGAAGGGCTGGGATATGCCTCTGAGCAGAAAAGGAAAGGGAGGCAGGACTTCCACCTGCTTTTGGGATTTGAAAATAGTTTGCACTGGTGTGGGGGAATGGATGCTGGGAGCAGGGGATGCAATGAAGATTGTTGCAGTGAAAATTGCTCCTCCCACACCCCTCCCTGGGGAAATCTGGGATCTGGCCCTGTCCCCAAGTCCTGACTCTGCAATTCTGGGGGGCCTTGGCATGTGCTGCACAAGGAGGAGAATTTCCTGTGCTGTCTCTCTTCCTCTTCCATGCAAGTTCCATTCACAGTCTGGGGGCTAGAAAACTCCCCTTTGGCATTTGTCACCTTGTAAAAAAAGACTTTATATAGCTCCTGCATTTGTTATATTTGGTGAGTAGCTATATTTGAAATCTAAGGTGACTTTTGAAATAGTTTCACAAAATTACATGTGTGAAAGGTGAAATGGGGCTGCTTAGTCATATTTGGACTAAAATGTGGCAATGTCTAAAAATTCTGTAGTACCAGAATGACAAAGTTTGCACAGTATCAGGGTGTCAGAATTAGAGCTGTGCAAAGAATGGGCATCCCAATATGCAAAGGCTATTGAGATACTAACATGTGATTTGTCTCCACATTGGAGGACACGCCAATTTTCCATGATAGGAAAACTGTGGAATCTCCATCCTTGGAGGTTTTTAAGACTGGGATGGACAAAGCTTTGGCTGGGGTGATATAGTTGGGGATGGTCCTGCTTTGAGCAGGGGGGTGGACTAGATGACCTCCCGAAGTCCCTTCCAACCCTAATTTTCTATGATGCTATGTTTCTATGAAAATCTTGGCCGGGGGGTGGAAGCGGGGGGAGGAGAGGGAAATGGTCAATCTATGTTTCATATTTAAAATTCTGTATTATAATTAATTAAATGCAAAATACAAAGGTCACACCAAAATAAAAAATCTATAGCATTTCTTTCTGAAGATGCTGACAATTTTTTGAGGTTGCTTCTGAAATAAATTCTGGCAAAATGAACCTGATTTTCTAGTGTTTTGAATTCTGTACAAGTGCAGGTTCTTATAAATTACAGTTTTGCTGAAGTTCCTCCAAGCAGATCTGCTAGGAACAGATACTTTGCATCAAGATGTAGAAGATACAAAAGAATCATTGAACAAGTTTCTCCCTCATCTCAGGCCACTGGTGATTGGCTTATGACTTTTTGCATAAATAAATACAAATGTCAATTAAGTCCCTAATTTTAAAACAGAGTGTGTCTTGTACATCCCCTAAAATGGCAGGTTCAGTCCCAACTTTACTTAAGTCAGTGGCAAAGCTCCCATGGACTTCAAAGTAACCAAGAAGTTTGCTTAGTGGCAACATAGGGCAACTGGGGCTGTGAATTCTTTATCACCTTTCTTTATAATTCTTTGTTTTCTGTCTGCCAGCCCTGAATTTAATACTTGCAAGTAGATTCATAGATTGTAGAGTCAGACGGGACCACAATGGATCATCATGTCCGACCCCCTGCCCCTGGCAGGAAAGAGGACTGAGGTCAGATGACCCCAGCCAGGTGACTATCTAGCCTCCTCTTGAAGACCTCCAAGCTAGGTGATAGCA
>JAGPOW010003685.1:59478904-59532471 GCA_030014935.1 Caiman crocodilus
AAGACCTCCAAGCTAGGTGATAGCACCACCTCTCTTGGGAGCCCATTCCAGATCCTGGCCACCCTTACTGTGAAAAATTTCTTCCTAATATCTAACCTATCTAACCTAAATCCACTCTCAACTAGTTTACACACGTTATTCTTAGTCATTCCCTGGGGTGCCTTAGTAAACAGCGCTTCCCCTATTCCCCACTGACATCCCCTAATAAATTTATAGGTGGCCACAAGATCTCCCCTCAGCCATCTCTTGTGAAGGTTGAAGAGATTCAGCTCTCTCAACCTCCCCCTGTAGGGTCTATCACAAAGGCCACTAATCATGTGAGTGGCCCTCCTCTGGACCCTCTCAAGATTCCCCATGTCCCCTGTGCCCCATTAGGGCAGTCATAGCCTATGCAGATTCACCTTCCCCTATGCTGTTAAATGCTCAGATGGTTTAAGGCAAGCATAGTAGCTCATAGGGTTGTCACATGTTATACATAGACCGTACTAAAGCTGTGGAATGTTAAGTGGTGTTAAAATTAGAACATGCTGCAAGCAATACACTTTAAGGATTAATACTGGTTCTTACCTCCATAGCTATGACTTGCCATTGGAAGGCTAGCAAGCAGGGGCATGGCTAGGAACCAGGATACTTGGGCATTATCTCCTCTCTGGGTTGGGGTGGGCAGGGCTGAGAGTGGTGCATCCTTGGATACTGGAGGACTGCAAGTTGCTCATTTTATCTCCATGGAACAGACAGAAGTTACCTTAACATTAGCTAAGTTGCACTACCTGGAGTACCACCCAGAGTTAACCCTAGCCTGAAGTAGCATAACTTTGATACCTCAGAGGACAATTTGTATGAGTTAATGAACTTTACCATATAGCTGCAAAAGTTTTAACTATGTTTAGTATGGTCTAAGCATAATGTTTAAGTTCACTCATAGATAACTCCTAACCTAACCCACCACTAGAAGGACTAGTGGAGGGAATGGAAACATGGCTGGAGGATCCCTGTTCCTCAACAATACCAGGACACTAGGGGGTATATGGTCTTTTTTTGTTCCCTTTCCCTCCTGATCTTTATCAAGTCAAATCTGAATGCATTTCAGGTTCTAGACTTCTGTTTGAAACACATTTATATACTATGGGCCATCTTCTATTTACAACAAAGTGAACATTTCCACCGAGTCAAATAAAAACCAGATCCACATCCTTCAAATATTTTGGAGACTCTGATTAGGAGAATATGTATATATAGACATATGCAAAGAGTAGATGAACTTATCCTTATCCCATAGAAACCTTTATAGAACACCATGAAAACACCTATTTTATTTTGTATATACATGTAGATCCATCAAGAAAAGGCCTTTATTTAATACTGTATTCTATTAGTCACAGGAGTTCCAGATGAAGGAAGACACTGTTTTAATTTTCTGTCATCCTGGTGCTATAAAGTTCACCTTCTTAGGGACTACATTCCAAATGAGACTTTGCTGTGACTGATAAGGATACAGGCAAAATACTCAAAGAGAGTTTGTTCCCATAATAGTCCTAAATAAAGTGGAAACACAGCATTTGGACTGCATTTTGGACTAGACCTGATGGAGGATTACTTACTCACATTTCCTCCAAGGAGGAGATGTGCCTGGAACTTTTGCCTGTCAGATGGAGGAAGAAGAAAATATCCACTCTGAAATACCAAAAATATTGGCTTTATCCATCATTCTTGCAAACTGTCCTGTAGTAGCCAGATGCAAACTGCTGGAATTTGCTCTTTTTAATCAGAAATTGGTCTGTAGTAAACTACAAACCCACTGACAACAATGGAGCTTTACAGAAGAACCCAGATACCTACACTGTTCTTGTCCCAGATACCCATGGCTCTTTGGGAGTTTAAATGGCACCAGATGAAACCATATAAATTATTTAAAGAAGATCCTGTTAAAGGATCCTATCAATGGATGAAAGTTGATATTGTCCTGAGCAGCTAAATGTAACTACTTACTATTATTGGCTGCAAAGACATACTGGAATGATAGCATTAAGAGATTTTAAATTGTCATGGTGCAAGTTTTCTTAGTTCATAAAAGCTGTATAAATGTGTTAGTGAAAAGTAGAATTAGTCTACTGCACATAAGAGTCACTAAAAAGGTGTGCACTAGCACTATTGCACAATAGCACCAGATATTGTACAATGAGTTAGTACCTGTTATTAAAGGTACTAAACTTAATGTACAGTAACAGTGGTTTATTAATGCACATGTAGACATGCCCAGTGTCCCTCAAACCTGACCTTGAGTAACAACTGCTAGGTTGAAGCTCTAGTACAGTCTTTCCTTTTTATTTATTCAGCTCTGTATCATTGCTAAAACTAACAACACATAAGATAAGAACAGCTATCCAAGAGGAGTAAGTTCAAGAGCAAGAATAACTTCATACAGACTTCTGAATGGCCATCAGATAACACTAATATTTAGACTTAGATGGCCTAGGCTGATTTTAAACCAGTGACCCAATAGCAATGAATCCATTATTGCTTATTAACTATTGCCTGCACTATTTATGTCTGACAGCAGCAAGAAACAACAGAATTTTAAAAAGCTGGCTATGGACATTCTAAATGATGAACACTTACTGTAGTGATCAAAATTTATATTTGCTCTGGGCAAGCAGCAGTCTCAAGCATCAAAGCTTCTGTTTCACTGCTGTGCCAAAAGCCATAAAGTTTAAGGCTTGACCAAGCATTGATTCAGCACTAAAGTAGAAGCCTGGACTCTTGAGACTACTACTGAATAGTTAGATTAAATAAACAGTTTAAAAATGCCTCTAACACTGCTAATAAAAAAATGAAATAAAGATTTACACAAATGAACCTTTGTTTCCTGAGCTGCAGTTTTCAATTTTATATTCCTTTTGAAATAGGAAAATATTAGTCAACTAATTATTAAAAAAGAGGTGTATGAATATATTTGAAGCTGAGACTGACATTCATTGTATTAGATGCTTGCCACCAGGCTAGACGATCACCGATCCTACCCAAGCCCATATGAATTAGCTCCTGGTTCTCCCTCTCCTCCTCCCCCCGCCACACTCTGCCTCCCCCCATCTTCAAAAAGAGAAGGAAGAGGAGGAGAAAAAGGAAGGATAGAGGAAAAAGAGAAGATATATTAGGAAGGCAACATTATGGATTTTGAAATCTGGATGAAATAGAGACATATCAGTAATTTTCATGAAAAATTCATCCCACTTTTGACCAGCTGTATTTGAAACTTAGATAGATGGTGGTAGTGCACACTTGTCCTACATTCATAAAACTGTTCAGAGGAGTTGCGAGCTTTTTCAGTACCAGAGGTGGAGTGCTGGTAAGAGGATGAAGATTTATACTGACTACTGAAAACAAGGGGTGGAGGCTGAGGAGAAAGGGAAAGGAGTCTTACCTGAGAGGGAGCTGCTAATACAACTGCCTTAACAGCAGGGATCAGCTGCTGCCATTAAAGGACAAACAGGCACTGGGCCCCCCAGTAATCTGTTTGCCTTCCCATCCCCAGGGCCAGACTTGACCCTCCCATGCCAAAACCCCCCAGGGGGAAGAGGCATCATGCCATCCCCTTTTCACCTTACCAGGTACACTATTGGGCATGGTGCTGCCCCTGCCCAGCTCCCTATGACAAGGCTGCAGTAGGCTGTGGAAAGACTCCTAGGGAAGAGGACCATACTGACACCCCCTCTAAATTAGCACCTGGGGCTGCTGCCCCTCTCACCCTGTTTTAATTATACTACTGTAATGTTCATAGTACAGTCCTTCTGGCTGATTAAGTATATGTAGAACACATAAATAGTTCCATAGCCCAGATTATAACATCTAAACATAACTAATTTTATCCTGTAACATCCATTTGTTGACCTCTCTGAACCAGTTTTTACATGCATTTTAAAGTCAGGAGCGGTGTTGTAAACTCTCACGATTTGATTATGAATGTCAATAATTTGAATTTACCTCAACGCCCCAGCTCCTGATGTCATGGGATAACAAAAATCCACCTCCAGTAAATAAAATTCATGCTGCAGTATTCATGTTGTATGAATAAAGTAACAAGATCTTCTAGTGTTGTGGTTTTGTAGAAAAATTTGAACATATGTACCCTCAAAAGTCAGTCTCATCAGTTGAGGAGAGTTTATTTATCATTTTTAAAACTTTATTTTTATGCTGCCCTTCCTAACAAAGACTTAGTGTGGCTTGCAATAAGTAAACATAATAATTTAAAAATCAACAAGAGAATAAAACAACTTAAAAAGGAACTAGAACATCAAGATAAAATATACCTCCTAAACAATGTCTCATCCTGGTTTTGTTTGGTAAATGCCTGCCCGAATAGAAAGGTCTTACAGTACTTCTGAAAGTTTCCAGGCTTCGGCTCTGGTAAACCTAAAGAGGGAGTGAGATCTATAGCTGATGAGCAAGGATCTTGGTTTTCCTTGATTAAAAAACGTCAAATTCTCTGATTAAAAATCGCAAAATCCATGATTAAAATGAAACGCTACTCTATATATAGATATCAATTGAACACAATCTTCTATTGTTATAGTTACAATTTTAAAGCAATCTGGAAGCCTACCAGTAGGGATGTGTAAAGTGGGCCCTATTCAATTCAGATTTGGATTCAGCCCAAATCAGGGATAGTGATTTGCTGATTTGGATCACTGTCCCTGATTCAATTCAGCTGAATCTGAATCTAAACATTCAATGCTGATCTGGAAAATCAGCAATTCGGACATAGACACAACTTCAGAAGTTTTTTCTACATATCTTGAGGTAGCTGGTGTGGCTCATGATCACTGCAATGCTGGGGCACATGAAGCATCCCACAGGAGTGCGGGATAGGGGCACCCTCCATGTGCTCAGCAGCAAACCTGGAAGTGGACTAGAAGTACTTCTGATCCACTTCTGGGTCTGCTGGGAATGTGCTGGGGTGGGCCCCTGAGGTGTGCTCCTGCACCTTCCCAGCTCGGCAATTGGAAACAGGGGGACTCCAGGTGTGCCCCCCTCCCCCGCAACCTAGAAGGCACCAGTCACCAAGCTGGGGGAGGGGTGGGCTCCCCCTCACCTCCCACACGAACTCCCTGGCAGACCTGGAAGTGGACCACAAGTGCTTCTGATCCACTTCTGGGTCTGCTGCCAAGCATGCTGGGGAGCCCCCTGTGCTTCTGTGGGACACTCCACGTGCCCCAGCATCACAGCATTCACAAGCCCCTCCTACCTAGAGGTATGTAGAAAAAACAATAAAACTGTCTCTACGTCCGAATCTCCAAATCTTTTCAAATCTCTCTGAATCAATTCAGAGGATTCCAATTTGATTCAGAGAGATTAAAGGGGCCTCTGATTTGATTTGGATTTGGAGATTCAGGCATTGAATGTGGCCGAATCTCCACCAAATTGAATCAGGGTCCAAAGCTTCACACAGTCCTACCTACCAGTGCCTCAAATCACTATAATAAAACAAATTCTAAATACCTATACATTTTGGTATTTGATTTTGGGTTTTAATCATGGAAAATCAGAGTTCCCCCTGCCCCCTTCACTCACCAGGATGCAGGTCCAGGACCCGTCACTCCCAAGCCACAGCTCCCCATGGCAAGAAAGAGTACTGGGGGTCAAATGACCCCGAACAGGTGTTCATCCAGCCTTCTTTTAAAGACCCCCAGGATAGGAGCCAGCACCACTTCTCATGGAAGTTGGTTCCAGATCCTAGCCACTCTGATAGTGAAGTAGTACCTCCTGATGTCTAGTCTGAATCTACCTTCTGCCAGCTTGTGACCATTATTTCTTGTCAATCCTGGTAGTGCTCAGGGGAACAGGGACTCTCCCATTCCCTGCTGCCCCCCCTGGTAAATTTATAGATGGCCACCAGATCTCCTTTCAGCCTTCTTTTGTGGAGGCTGAACAGGTTCCGGTCCCATAGTCTCTCCTCATAGGGCCTGCCTTGCTGCCCCCTGACCATGTGAATGGCCCTCCCCTGGACCCTCTCAATGCTGTCCACATTCTTCCTGAAGTGCGGCACCCAGAACTGGATGCAGTACTCCCACTGCGACCTGACCAATGTCACAAAGAGAGGGACGATCACCTCCTTGGACCTGCTTGTGATGCATCTGTGAATGCATGACAAGGTGTGGTTAGCCTTACTGACCGCATCCTCACATTGGTGGCTCATGTTCATCTGGGAATCAATAGTGACTCCAAGATCACTTTCTGCCTCTGTGCTGACAAGAAGAGAGTTCCCGAGCCTGTAGGTATGCTGCTGATTCTTTCTCCCTAGGTGCAGTACCCTGCACTTGTCAGTATTGAATCCCATCCTATTCTCATTTGGGCAGGGATTTTGTTACCTGATTGTAAAAGGCAACCAGGTTGGTCTGACAGGACCTGCCTCTAATGAACCCATGTTGGTTGCCCCGAGCATAATCTCCCCTACTGGTTCCTCGCAGATGTGCTCCTGGACAATTTTCTCCAGGAGCTTCCCCAGGACTGAGGTAAGACTAACGGGCTAATAGTTACCTGGGTCCCCCTTCCTCCCTTTTTTGAAAATGGGTACCATATTGGCCTTATTCCAGTCCTCTGGTACCTCCCACTGGGATTCTGGATGGACTCAGGAGAGGCACCACCAGGCCTAGGGTCAGGGAGGATGTAGTTAGGGAACTTCTGGTGGGGCTGGACATGTTTAAATCAGCAAGTCAAGATGATCTCCACCTCAAGGTGCTGAGGGAATTGGCAAGGGTCATTGTGGGATCTCTGGCATGCCTTTTTATTATCTTTGATCCTGCCTTGTTATCTTTGATCCTGGTCACTAGTCCTAGTTCCATCTCTGCCTTAGCTTTCCCAACAGCCCCCTTACAGTCTCAAGCAACAGAGATATAATCCTCCTTAGTGATAGCCCCTCCTTTCCACTTGTTGTCTGCCTCTTTTTTAGCTTTCAGACATTCCTGGATGCCTTTGGTGAGCCATGGGGGCTTTTGAGCACACTTGCCCCCTTTGATTCATGTTGGGACTGTCACCCTTTAGGCTCAGAGGATCATCTCCATAAGGAACAACCACTCGTCTTGGACTCCCAACTCCCCTACCCTCCAGGACCTCAGTGCCTCTTCTACTAATCTCCTTAACTCATTGAAATTGTCCCTCCTGAAGTCAAAGGCTACTGCCTTGCTGCAGGCCTTTGACACCCTGCGCTGGATAGTGAATTCCAGTAGGACTTGCCCTTGTCAGAAAGCAGACCACTGCTTTCCACACCAGCTAAAGCTTCCAGATGGTTTTCAAGGGAAGCTGGACATAGAGCATTTTACAGTAGTCTAGCCTGGAGATTACAAAGGCATAAATGATGGTGACCAGATCAAAGTTTGCTCAGAGACTGAGGAGACAGAGTCAGAGTTGACACGTGATTTTTTAATTCCTGGAGTTGAAGAAGGCAAGAAGTCTTGTGAGTGATAATTTTTTTTGGACCAACTGTACTGGGATAGAAGCCATTATAATAAGCTTTTCTGCTTACCTGTAAAACATAGGCCATCACAGTACCAACAGAGAAGTTTTATTTCAATTTTGAAAATAGGGAACTTTGTCAAAGGTAGATTAATTAATTTACCCACAATCACACAGGATGCCTATGGTAGAGCCAGGAATTATAACCAGGCTTATCTGTGTCACAGCTCTGTGCCATATGAATTAGACCCTTTTCCTTTCATACTGATGCCTGATTTTTTGGGGGTAAAATATTTTATTTACTGAAAAGTGCAATTTGTGTTGGTCAGAACTACTCACAGATTCATATAACTACAAGCAATAGAGATCCAGTTCTCAAAATTCATGCTAAAAGGGAATTATAGTAATCAAGTTTCGTGGTCAGAGGCATGAGTTGCTATTGAGAGATCAACGTGGGATGATAAAGGACTCACCACAGCCTGCGCAAATTGTACAACCAAAAAAACCTTTGGGACCACATCTAACATATGACAGCTCTCCATGGATAGGGTGTGATCAAAAGTGTTGCCAAGGGTGCCAGCCTTACACACTACCTCTGAATAATCCTTCCCACTTAGAAAGGATACAAAGAAAGGAAAAGCATCCATATAAAATTATGACTTTTCACCAGGGGCACCGGCTGCTGTTTTCCTATATTACAGACATTTGTTCTGATCATTCATCTATAATATCATCCAAGTACAAAACTTGAACTATCCACAGAGGAAAAAAGATATCAGTGTTTAATAATCTTTCACAAAAGCCATACTAGTGAAACTAATTTTTTTCTGCTTAGAAATAACCTTGCCATGTTGTTTCATGGTCATGGTAAACATGTGAGATTGCATACTTTTCCAGCAATACTGTATAACAGACCTTTTTGTGATAATGGTATAATTGACCTTCACCATTGGCTGATGCTTCCCTTCTAAACATGAGTGCAGCAACTGGAAGCCAGTCCTAGTCATGCCTGTTAGTCATGGTTGTAACCCATGGCCTGTAACAGCAAAAGCTCCTGAGGGGCCTGTCATAAGTGAAGTGACTTATGGACCCTCTTCTATAGGAAATTAGTGAAAGATGTATTCTGCATTCCAGAAAAAAGCTTCTCCCTGCACAAAATATTATTGAATTCCAAGACCATTGATTTGCAATAGCTACAACCTTCTCAATAATTTTTGCAGACAGTGGAAAGTTTTTGAATGGATATAAGCTGGGGTGTGCCCCTAGGTTGTAAGCACAGTTCGGTACCCAGACCTGGGGACAGTCCAGATCCGAGTCAGAACACTGCAGGTCAGGAACATCTTTGCCTATACTTATTATTCTGATTTGTACTTGCCTTTTCTTCAAATCTGGTAAAGGGACACTATTTTGTGTGATTTTTTGTTAAACTACCGTATTAAACCCAAGGAGAAGCTAAAAAAGTATTCTTGCTATCTACTGGCACACCTGGTCATGTTTACATGTGCACTTAATTGCCATTAGCTGTGGAGTAAAACATCACTGTCTGCATATGCAATGCTCTTAGGCCACAGTAAACTAATTAATGCCACCATAAGATAGTACTGTCCCTGCAATTAACTGTAATTAAATTAACATGTAGACACTGACCATGAGCTTGAATTGTACCCAGTCAGCCCAGCCAGCAGGAGGCCAGACTCCTGCTTGCCACCTAGCCATGGGGATTTGTACTTTCAGCATCCTGGTGCCCCAGACAACTCCTGCACTCCCCAATACCACCACTGCTTACCCTTACTTGAGGTGCTAGATGAGTAGAGGCAGGGTCTACCCTAAATTTGTAGTTATGGAGCCTTATTGGAGATGCACGTGATTGTCTGTGGTGGAACAGGCATGAAGCAGGGCATGGGGAAGTGAATCCCATTCTGTCATTTGCCTTTCTACCACTACCAGGTCCAGATCTGACCTGCAAGGCTCCTTGTGGCCCCAATTCGCCATGAGGATTCCTGAGGCCTGGATCCAGTCTAAGGGCATGTGTAAATTTGACACCCCTTACCTAAACTAAGCTGATAAAGGAACAACACTTATACTATCTGTATAGGTTTGCAGGTGAAAATATAACCCCAATGACAAACACTAAATTTTGACGTTATATGTGGCACAGACCTAAATGCCCTAATACCACATACAGAAGAGCTCATTTCGTAAAAATCCTGTCTATGCAGAGAACACTCTTGGGCTCTTATACGTAGGCAATGCCCAAACAAACGTGAACAGATCTGCCAGCTGTGTTACTATGCATACTCTGGTTGAACCTTACTTGGGAGGCAGAGGTGGTCCTGGAGTTCTCTAAACTCTACTCTTTGGGCAAGATGTGGGGCATGGTCTGTGGCATTAATATACAACACAGAGGTGTCACTGCATGGGTGCAAGCTTGTGGCAAGACAACCCTCAAACTTTCTACGTGTCTCATCTCTCTTTGACTTGTGACTGTCTAGGTAAGAACTGGTTTTGAATAGAGTCTGTGTTAGCTAATGGTTTCTTCCTAAAGGAGAATATCAAGGGCCAGTTTTCTGGTGGTGAAAATTCTTATACTGCAGGCTTCCATATGCACCCTCCAAAGGGTGCCCTTAAACTTTAGTAATCTCCACCAGACTGGGCAAAGGTGGGCTGAGAGTAGGTGACTAGGATCAAGGATATTTCTATACTGAGGTGCCTACTAGGGCTGTGCAAAGCTTTGGTCACTGATTCAATTCAGCAGAGATTTGTCCTGATTCAGTGACCAAATCTCCAAATCCAAATCGGATCAGGAGACCTACTAATCTCTCTGAATCAAATTGGAAGCCTCTGATTTCATTTGGAGAGATTCAATGATTCAGACATAGACATATTTTTATATGCTTTTTCTCAAGGTACCAGGTGGCTCATGAATGCTAAGATGGTGGGGTGGATGGAGCATCCCATGAGAGTGTGTGGGGGGGGTAGGGGTCCCAGCATGCTTGGCAGCAGACCCAGAAGTGGACCAGAAACACTCCCCCTGCTCCTCCGGCTCAGAGACTGGTGTCTCCTGTGTCTGGTTGGACACCCAGTGTCCCCCCCATGGCCAATTACCAAGTCCTGTGGGACACTCCATTCACCCCACCATCTCAGCATTCATGAGCTGCACCTGAGGTATGTAGAAAAAGTAATGAAAGCTGTGTCTATGGCTGAATCACTGATTCTCTGAATCAGAATTGAATCTTCAGATTTGGATTCAGATTCAGCCAAATTGAATCAGGACAGTGATCTGAATCAATGAATCAAATCACTGTCCTCTGAATTAGGCCAAATCCAAATCCAATACAGCCTGCTTTGCACACCCCTAGTGCCAACATGTCTCAGCAAGAACACTTTTAATCATGCCCTATGTATTCCCATTAGAATGCTTCAAACCCAGAAATGCAGCAGTGAATCCACACCAGGGGTGGTTTACAGCTGTTGCTTTCAAGGGTTCAGTTTCTGAACTACTTTAAAGCCCCTCCTGGGGTTGACTTAGAATGGCCTCACCAGTGCAAGTGAAAACAGGTGCATGGAGTATGCTTCAAAGTATCTTGCTAGGACATGTTGCCACTGCAGTATAGATGGTGGCAACTATCTATATCACAGCACCTCATCCCATCCCGATATCCCATCCTTTCTACACTTGGCCAAAATGTCTTCATTACTGGCTGACCTGCTTCATTGCCTAGTTACACAGGAGCAAAGGACTTATGCACCCATGCCCAGGTGAAATTATTAGTCAGGATTTGGCTTAGATATACAATATACAGTAAAGAAAATCGAAGAATGTATCCACAGAGTATATGTCTTACAATAAGTAGGATCAGGTATTTGGCTGGGCACCTCAAACACTTAGCTCTCCTTCCCTTTCATTAATCGATCCTTAAATTAATTCAATTATATATGTCAATGTTAATCATGACCAACTTAAAAAAAAGTCTGACCCAAAACAGTTTGTATGAATAAAATAAGTTGAGTTTGTAAGAGAACAATTCTACCATATAAATATGTAACAGTAGTATAAGAGTGATGTTGTTGCTGTGATGGTATAGAAATGATGCAAACAAGAGACAAGGATTTCTTAAAGTAGTACCTTTTATTGAAACAACTGTGTAGTTGGGATAGAGTTGGACAAGCTTTTGAATGCCAGACATTCCTCATCAAACATCAAAGTCTTGTCCAACTCTATCCCAACTGCACAGTTGGTCCAATAATAGATATCACTCTAAGCAACCCTTGCTTCTCATATAAATATGTACTATGTTTGGTATTCCCCACAAGGTTAGCTTTATACCAAGAAGAGATCAAATTAGCCCCTTGTCCATTTAAACAAGCCTACATTTTCAAACACACTGCAGCAGAATTTAGTAGGTAAATAGCCCAATTTTCTGAGCTGTTGAGCACCTATCAGTCCTATTGTGAGTCCTTAGCACCTCTGAAAAAAACATGGAAACTGTCTGCCTGCCTGCCTCATGCTCCTCAGTCCTTTAAATGAATCTACACAGGTGGACCATGGACTTTCATGGAACCCCTTGAAAGCCACAATTAAAACACGAAGGATGACTGCTGGCAGACCCGTTTGGAAAAATTGGCTTTGGCTGTTGTCTAAAGTGGCTGTTTTTGCAGAGATCACATCTTTGTATTACTGAATTGCTTTTTTTCTAGTCTGTTCTTTATTATTCCAGAAATATTTGTGAGTTAATGCTTGTAGTCAGTAAATCACGTAGGGATACTATTCCCTGAATGGAAAGATTCCTATTATTAAGCCAAAGGTCCTTTCTGCTTCAGCACTGCCTCACTGGAGCGCACTGCCTATAGCCATCTCTAAATGTCAAGAGCTTGCCCCTGGTACGAGTACTAACAGACTTTAACTACATTTTAGATATCTTTCTTCACCGTGATCATAAATTAGGTGAAAACCCACCAGTTCCTGGCTTACACCTTCTTTCCCCTCTTGCATTACCTCCATGTTAGTTTAAGTGAACAGAAAGCACCCGGATATATCTGTGGTTTGGGGCTCATATCACATGACATAGAACAGCAAGAGGCAGGTTCTGTAAATATACCAGGCTGCCATAGATGACAAGGATCTGGCAATTACTACTGAAAAGCAACCAGAAAGGAGAGACAACAGAGACATCTGAAAGTAAGCAAACTATTGGCTTCAAGGAACATGACAAAAAGGAGAAAAGAGGTAGTGGTGGCATATAATTTATACAGAAGATGCCCCCCCACCACACTTATTCTAGGCATAAGCAATTAGGCAGGGATTCTTTGCCTGCCTGCCCATCTAGAGAAAGGTAAGATTGAAATCTGTCATCAGGGATCTTCCTAATATGTGATGTTTGCCTAGTGTTATGACACATCTAAGGAAATAATATAGCCTGTAGTATGCTTGCAGTGAAAAGCATGCTGTAGGAGGGGAGACAAAAAGAGAAACTTGTAAAAAAAATCCTGCAATGGAACTAAGCAGTGATATTATTATTTGTATAACCCTAGTACCCAGGGGCCAAGCAAAATCAGGGCTATGTTGCACAAAAGCCTTGTGAGAGACTGCTCCTGGCCTCAGAAAGCTCCCAGTTGAAACAGAGAGTGACATTTCTTGCATATTATCATTTCTAGTCAGTTTTCACGCTTGGTATTTGACAATTATTTGTGAGATGTTCCCTTAGAAATAACTTTAAACAGAGCTTCTCATAACAGGGGGAAGTACTTTTCCATTTAAAAATTAAAAGTCACGATACTTTTGACATTCAAAAAACATTACCATAAGATGTGTTTGTGCAGCAGGCCCACTCTTCTTTTTTTAAAGCCACAGAGATATAAAATATAGAACATCCAAAGACCACATGAAAAGGATGTCTGGATCTGTTAAAATATAAAGGAGGCTCTTCCAGCCAAGGGCAAAAGTTTAGCAACAATAAAAGTGTCTTTAGCGTTTTTTGTGCGTAAAGAGAGGAAAAGAGTTTGTGGTCATGTTTTCCAGCTCTATGTATATTTGTCTATCATTTTAATATGAAACAGGGTGTAGTTATAAAGCCTAAAGAAATAGGAAACAGATTCACTGGTTCCTAAGTGCCAAGAAATATCGTCAAGGATGATAAGCAATTAGAGAGAAGAGTCAATCAAACTTTCATGACACTTCTGACCAAGGGTTTTATTTTTATTGCACAAAATTCAATATGACAACAACAGATATATACAGTAGCAGCACCCACCAGTCCTTCTGTTGTGAGGGACCTGCCAGCATTCCCATTATAATCCCATTCCTAAAGGGAAACTGACACTTAAATTCACATGCAACTTGACAGAAAAGTTCTCATCACTTTTTAAAGTTATATATATAACTTAAAAATATATATGTAAAATTCTATATACTTAGAATAAGGCTTTGATTTCTCCTCAGCAGCCAAGGCCTATGTACCGCAGCAAGGGTTCTGGGGTGTCCTGTGAAATGGAATGTGCAGTGGTCACAAGGGAATTAAATATAAAAGAAAATGTTATTGAGTGAACAATTAACATTACATTTTAATGTAAATTAAAAATGTACTTGTGCATTATCCCAAATACTCAGTTTGAAGCATCACAGATATTTTTGTGTTAGCAAGGCAGAATGACTGGCGTCTGTGGAGGAGGTGAAAGTGCTGAGAGTGAGAAACAAGACATTTTAGTACTGGGAAAGACTTGGCTTAATTTTTGGCAATCCATACAGTAACCGGGCACATCTACACATTAATTAATGTGCCATAATTACAGCACATTAAGTTTAGTATCTGTAATTATCGGTGTTAGCTTAATGCGCTGTAATTGGCACAACTGCGTATTAGTGCTGGCACAAGCTTTTTTTATTATATTGTTGCACAGTAAACTAATTCAACTGTACATTAGCATGGGTTTTGCCCACTGCACTAATGTGCAGTACAATTAGTCTACTGTGCTTGAAGTGCCTCATGTAGACATACCACTAAGGCTTTTGGCACTGTGAAAGGAAACTACACATTTAGAATTACTATGGCAATAGGAAGATAATAAGGCTTCTTCTGATTAAACTAATTCAGATGGACCAAGCACAGTACCAATGAAACACTCTATTTTACAATAACAGGTACACCACTGAAATCCTTCCAATATTTTCAGTCCATCTTTTGAAGTATGCTACTATAGAAATTTTGAGCCAAATGCAGAGAGGATGCATTATGTGATGTAAGTTTCATATCAGTAAATGGGAGTAATGGAATCTGAATTTCTGCAATTTACACTCCATATACCCAGCAAGCAGAGTAATTAATAAGGGAATGTAAGATAAAGTAACCAGATGGCACCTCATGCCAATATCCTCTTATAGTCTTTCCTGCCTCCTCAATCCAGTATACAATTTGGAGATCTTTAGCCCTAGCTTGCCTTACTGTGTATATATATATTATGTATAGATATATATGTATGTATATATATCTCTTACCAGAGTAACCAAACACCATACACATCATCTCACAATTTGGCTCTTTATCTCAAGTATGATCTGCTCCCATTTTAATTAGAAACCTATACAAATTGTAGAAGTTCAGTCTAGAATACAATATGTACCTAAAAGACAAAAAGATTCTGTGTGTTTTAGGCTGGGATATATGCTGTACTGTACAAAGAAGAACATTTGTACAAAAAAACAAAGCTTGATTGTTAAGGTCTCTACGTCTGTGGCAGTTCTCATCTTTGCCACAGACTAGAGTAGATGTGAAAATGATTACTGAACTCAATTACCAAAGAACATGCATATTGGACTTCCTAAAATTCTGTGGTGAGAGTCACAGTTCATTGAGAATTCTGTTACTTGCATTCTTACTGTACATGTATACAAAAAACCACCACCATGTCTTAATGGCTTCCTCCTTAAAAACACAGAACAGAAGAAAAAAGAAGTATAAGTTCCCTAACCCTTATTTTAAATAGATTTTAAATAGTTTGGCTCTCAAGAACTTGCAGTTACTTGGTTTGCTGTTTTGTACATTATTATTTTGTACCTCCTATAGATTTTATCACTCTTGGATTAAAATTCCTGAAGTTTCATTATGGTTATACAAAATTTCTCTAGCCATTTACACCAACAGTTTAGATGCATTTCCTTAAATGCTTTAACTTTGGCCACTTTTAGTACAGGTATCAGATGTATGTTATTTTAAATACTGGGCCAAATTCTGGTCCTGTTTAGACTGGTGCACAGCTGGAGTAAACCTGGAAAAGTCATTTGAGTTACTGAAGATTTATACCAACTACAGAATCTGACCAGAGAATTTAATACAGAACATTTGTTTTCCAGCAAAGATGAGCCAGGATTCCAGCTTGAGCAGCTGCCTCTGCATTATCCCCAGTGATGTAACTCAGAGCAGAATACGACTATGGACATTAAACAGGTAAATCTAGTAACTGAGCATAATACAATTTAAACGGTTGTCAAATAGTAATCAATGTTTTTATTATAACCTAAGAACACTTTTTTCCCCTTGGAAATAAGATCACAGCTCTCTCTGAGGACAATAGGAGTTGTTTGTGTGTAATTCAGGATAGAAATTGGTCCTAAAATGGTAGCATTACAGACAATTTATCAGATTTATCACATCAGTTTGCCATTATTTCTGATACCACCTCAATCCATCAAACATTTACCCATTTGACTCTCTCCCTTCCATAGAAGCAGTCCCAGGATTTTGCAAAGGGTGGAGTAGTGACAGGCACTGCAGGGGTGGCTACAGCCCCTGCTTCCAGCCTCCAACCCTTCTCACATGGAAGGGTTGGAGACAGCCAGGACTTTTGTAAGTCCCCAAAGCAGGTAAACATTCCCCCACCCCCTTCCCATACCTCCTCAGAAGCACATCCCCTTCCTTCTTGTCTCCCCCTCCTCCACTTCCCACTGCTGTCGTCTTCAGTGTCCCAGAGGGAAGTGAGCTAAGCTGTGTGGGGGCTGGACTCAGCTCAGGACAGCAGTAGTGGTGGTGGGCATGTGGGTTCTTGCTCCCTATGCCTGCTTCTGGGCTGGTGGGGAAAATCTGGGGGGATCAGGCAGGGAGAGGGAATCTACCTTCCTGCTGCCTTTGCCACTTTCCTGGGCTGAGCGTAGCCCCCGTGAAGTTGGAGCAGGACAAGAGCTCCCCACACCCCTGGGACAACAGCGACAGAGGCAGGGGAGGGGATGTTCCTCTGAGCATGGCAGGGAAGGATGTGGGTAGAATTCTTACCTTATTTGGGGACTTAAAAAAGTCCCACCAAACAGCCCTTTACTCTTTTTTACAATTACTGAATGGAGCTAACATTACTACAGAAAATGACGAGAGAATCATTGGACACTTAAACGCTATCTTCCCTTCCCAAAATATTTTGTGACTCTATCTCCTTTGCATGATGGCTGACCCATAAAAATGGAATGTGCTGCTGCTCAGGTCCAAGCAGCAGCAGCATAAGCCACTTGTTCATCCCCATCTTTTGCAGTTTGTTTCTGTCAGCCTTGGATGAGACAAGTGGGTTCAGTGAGAAGGAAGAAATGCTCTGCATTCTCTGACCGCTTGAGTAAGCTCTAAGAGGCAAGAAGAGCTGTGGGGAAACTTCATTCTCTGCCAGAAGCCCAGTCTGTGAGTGGCATTTCAGCTGATCCAAGTGAATGAATGACATCAAGGGCAGCTGTGAGACACTTGGCAGCTGTGAGCCACTAATGCATTCTGGGATGTTTCTAACCCAGTGCCCATATGATTCTTATTCCCTTCTCCCTGTCCCCCAAAAGTGTAATGTTAATATGGTAGAAGTCAGACTATAAAGAATTAATATTGAATGTCTGACAAACTAATGTGAACAAAAAGTTGGGTTCTGCTTCTGGGTAACACAGAATTGATGGTGTGTTACATCACCCAATATTCTGAACCCACTAATGAAGAACAGCATCACCAGCACTACAGATGGAGCTTGCTAAGTCCCAAATTTCTTTGCTTTTCTGGGATTAGTCAGACCCATAATATTTCTTTAACATGTTTTTTGTGGTTAAATTTTTTATATCATGAATATCATTCCAGGGAGCTCCCAGAAATAATAGCAAACATGTATGCATTAGGGTCACAAACCTGGTAAAATGTTAATGCAGTTTATTCTCTTTGGAATCTATAGTTCTACTGATGGAAGATGTGTGTAGATCTGCAAAGAACAAAAGAGCATGATTTCTAGAACTCTCCAGAAATTTTGAAATAATAAATGTACATCCTTTTAATTAGTTGTATGGATACAAACACTGCAGCATGTAAAATATAAATACTAAGCTGAGTTAGCAATTGTTCCATAGGCCAGATGTTCCTCTAAGATATTTGGTCACTTTTTCTGGGTTAAGGTTTTGGCTTTTGTTATTCAAAGTTCCTGGCCTTTTGTAGAAGTAAATTTGAGCTGATGAATGTTGTCAAACTGACAGCCATGGAAACCTACATTCTCTACTTTCTGAGAAAAATTGTGCTGGCAGTTACAAGCTTTCTATGTAACTGTTGACTCAATGAAGAGCTGAATAAGCCTTTTGACTTACAATCTATGGTTGTAGACTCCCTTTTCTGTGCAATGTCTTTGCTTCTGAGGCTCCTTCAATGAAAACTTGGCCTCACTGGCCATAGCTACACAAGATACTTTATTGAGTAGTAGACTACTCTACTGCACAGCAAAGCATTACCATCTACACATGCAGGTGCCTACTGCACAGTAAATCTACCACCAGCATATGCGGATAGTAAATTTACTGCGTACTAAATTTATTGCGCAATAAAGCCAAATAGCATTAATTATATGTATAGGTACACCCACTGAAGTGTAAGTTTTGCTGCTGAAGTCAACCAGGACAGGATAACACCTGGTGTCACTTTTATTCTTTTTTTCCCCCCCATTTACCATTAGCAGATGGACTCAACCATTGTTTGTCCAGTTTCTTTGTTTTTTTTATAACACTATTTCATAAAGTGTTATCAACACGTCCAGCCTTGTTGTTCATTCATGATGTTTTCCCACCCAAATGCATAGAGGTATTTGCAGATTATATACTACCACAGATACTAATACTCCTCCCTTACAAATGAGTATAATCTTTGGATGACTCTTCCTAAGAACTCCATATAATCACTTTTCCTATCTATCAGTACCATAATGTAATTAAAGTGTCTAGGGGGAAAAATATTCCCTGGAATCAGGTGTTCCTGGATTCCTGCTCACCTAGGCAGAAATATGGATGCTTGAAGATATGTGCCAGGATTTTACTGCACTACAATATTATCAAACATAGATTTTATTCAAAGAAAACACAGTTCATTGAAAAAAATCTTAATTCATTGCGCAACTGCGATTGCAAACAGTACTAACATTCTATTTAAGTCTAAAGAACAACTACGTACAAGCATCAAAACAATCCCATCAGTGCTAGTTGAAAAAAGCTATACATTTTGCATGTAAAAGAACAAAGTGAAAGTTAACATTGTTTGACAGTTTTCATGTATTCTTTTCTTTCTATGAGCTAAAACCAAAAAAATTTGATCACAGTTTTTGAAACAGAAGAAGTTAATATTAATTCCCTCTTCACTTCTTTGTTTAGAAATGTGAAAGGTACAAAAAAAAGCACAAAAATTAAACTATTCTTTTGTTGTTTTGTTTGCCAACGAACATGGATAATTTAAAATAAAAAATATTAGAGAAGTTTACATATGAGTCAACACTATTTCAATTAAAAATGTTTTGATTAATATTTTTAATTAAATTCACAGATTCTCTTAAGGTATATGCACCATGTGAATATACATTAGTTGTTTAACTAGTTTAGGCATTCCTCAGAGTCCCCTACTGTACTGCCCTATGAGAAGCAGAGATATTTGTAACCTAGATTCCCAGGAGAGACATCACCAGTGCTGCTAATTATTTTCCCCATGCTTTTAACAAAAGGGGAAGTGCAGTTTATCTCACATGCAACTGGTTTGTCAATATTTACAATAGTAATGAAGAAATCCTAAAAGATCTTTAAGGAAATAAACTATACTGGTTAAACAAAAGTCTCTTTGAAGGTGGGAAGGATGGGAGAGAAAGGGATTCTCTTCCACTGTTGTTCCATGGAATCTAATTCACAGCTTATTTACTGAAAAGATAGTATCAGCAATGCAACTGGCAGAAATCATTTTTCCAGGACAGCAAATAAGTTATTCAGGACATTTTCTGACAGACAGGGGCTAGAAGTCTGTTGTAAATGAGGATACATCTATAATGCACCAGAATGCAAAGCAGTGGACATAATGCAAAAAACTCTTCAGATATTTGACCAACTTCAAATACAAACTCATTTTTGCAGCGTCCATATATCTGTAGTGTTTACATGCTATGAACAGTTTGGGCTTATATGCTATACTGTTTACACTAGGTGAATTTATTAGTATCCACGACTGAATAGCAAGCAGAGTAAACAAAATGTGTGAAAAATGTCATCAATTAAAAATACATTTTGATAAATAACTATCTGCTTTGGATAGTCCATGAACAAACAGAAAATTTCATTCACTGAGTAAATTATTTGACACTAGTTGGTGGATCAGCTGTAATATCTGATACTTTATTAGCTTGTTGGTAAGGGTAAATGGATTGCTGTTTTTTATCATCTGATCTGTAATGGTGGGAACACAAATATTATTTGAAATCTTTGCTTTCTTCCTAACTCCTAAATTAAAATATTCTAGGACCATGTCTATGTTAAAAAAATTGCCCATTATAAATCAAAACTTCCTTCCTTTTCATGTCCATGTGACAAGGTATTTAGCAGATTCATTGGAATCCAACAGGGCTGTGCCATAAGCACTTCTGCTATGGCCTCAAACTTGCTGTCAACCACACACCTTAGTGCCTGTGCCACCCCAGCCCCCAATGAAAGCCTGAGTTACCATATTCAGCTTTCTCTCAATTGCTTGCTTATGGAATTGGTCTTCAGTTCACTTCCAGTTTTACAGATATATTAAATCCACCTCTTTGAAATATGTTACTACTTAACGTTGTCAGGAAGCCATGAATTAGTATGCTGCTACTACTCAAAATACATATCCAGTGTTCACTTTTTACAAAGGAAGTTCAGATTTGTGGAGAGGTGCCTGGACAAGTAAAGGTATGGCTGTGTAGAAGCAAAACTAGCTGCAGTGTAAGAAATAGATATAGGTAAATATATAGTTGAACAGTACACCTCCTTTGATGTTGAACAATAATATTGGCTTTCAATAGATTTAAGAGCTTATATGCCATTTCTAAGAACCACTCAGATTCATTTGAAAATGTTAACCACATTTAAGTGTTATGAGACAGGTATTATCAAGTCAAATCAATGGGTATTGTATTTCTCCTTTACTTGGATAATGTAGCATTAAAAATTATTTGCCACAATCAAATGATATTTTATGTTCTTTCAGAAAAATAGATCTTACTTACGAAGCCTGAAGCATTGGCTAAGTGAAATTCCATTCAGAAGTCTCTGAAATGTTCAAGTGTTTTCCTATTGGTTAACTTATCATTCATTATAACTGTTATAACTATCTCACAGTTGCTTTTTTTAATATTTGTATCTACTGGTTTTAAATTTGGATTCAGAGCTACACAGCCAATGTAAATTTAATAGCTCAAGGGACAGATCCATCGAGCTTTTACAGTTTATGCTAGTTGAGTGTCTGTCCCTTAATCTTTTGGTCAATGCCAAAAATGAATTTTAAATGTAAAGTATTAAAGGTTTAGCAATTTATTGTTTCACTCATTATTACTCATTTTAGTGTTTTACTCATTACAGCCACAAACCTAGAAGTTTTATGAGCTTACAAATCAAAACTAGTTATCTGCTAAAAGCTTTAAAATTATGTGGATAGTTATGAATGAACAGAAACTCAATAAATGCAACTTTACTGTTGATAACAGGATGCAGTACGTATTAACAACCTCCGCCCCTCTTTTTAAGTTATATCTGAGTGAATGTGTCAAAGGTATCTGCAATTTTCTAAGCTTAAATTAATAGTCAAGCTTCTTACATAAGGACAACTTGACCTAATATAGCCCCTTTCTAGTTGATTTTAACAGTCAGGATTTTTCTAGCATGTATGTCCTCACTGCTTTTCTAAAATAATTTTTCAAGTTTTAAATAAAAATACATCCTTAAAAATAAGGAACAGTTTCCACTGAAAAAAAAAAGTCACAATATTTTTTTAAAATTGCAATGTGGAATGTTTTTACACTGGTTTTCACCTGTGAATAGGTGAAATACAGTCTGAATACAGAGGTATATATGGAGAAGGGAAGTTACTTGCATTCCTGAAGAGGATGCTTTCCATTTAACTTTGTGAATAAAAATAATGATCAATCATTTCTGATAAATTCAAGCCATATACATGTTTGGCAGCTGCCCCATTGTGCCAAGAATTTAACCAACACTTCTTTTATTTATGATGAAACAAAAATGACATAACGCTTTGTCATGAAAGAATGCTGTAAATGATGCTTTTTTAATTACATACACTGTTCTTGAAACAGCTCTCCAATGATTTATGTTTATAGTCCTACACACATGCTACGGAAGTTGATATAAAATGCAGCTGTGGTCAATGCCCATGTGATTTAAGCCTGACACTTGCTCAGAGTTTGACTGGAAAGAGAGGGAGGGAGTAGGCTCATCAACAAGTGCTTTTCCCACCATCTTTTGCATTGCTATTGAGGTACTGACCTACTAATCAAGTTTTTGGTGTCTGCTGGGAGAGAAAATGAAATTAACTCATCTGATTTGAATCTGAATTCTTCTGGTCTTAGATTAAAGGCAGAAACAGAACTACTATATTATACTGGAAATTTAGAACAATGGAGAGAAAAAAAAGTTACACTGCCCTTTCAACAACTGAGTCTAAGTGCATCTTTAATATTCGATGATTTGCAATTGGCTCATCTTCATTCCTGAAGTTGAGGAGTTTTGAATTGCACAGCAATTCCCAAGTTTATCACTGAGATTTTCATTTAACAAATATTTTTCTGACTTGTTTATTTACAATGGTAAAAGTGTTCATAAATTTCCTAATATTACCATATCCCTACTTTATTTAGAATAGGAAATGGCCTACTCTGTAATCTGGAATTTACTGTTTGGTGCAACTTTGGAGCCTAGTATGAAATATTTTAGTTTTGCTATGTTTTCTATTACTAGACTCATTCCAGTTAATACTTTTTAACATGAATGTTGCACTTTGTTCAATGTAATTATGGGTGTCTGAGAAATGGAGGAGGAAGCCCTTTGAGTTCAATATATACAGATATCTTTGAACAAAGGTTAACCAAATTGGGTTTTCTTCGTCTAGAAAAGAGAAGATTAAGGGGATGGAGGGATACATGAAAAAGTTGTCAAATATGCAAACCTGCTCTAGAGAATTGAGTTGAATATATCAAGAAGGTAACTAAGAAGTTGGCAACTTCAATATACCGTTGACTTCATAGTTATCATGTTCAACCTGAATATTAAACCTAGTCCTGCAGGACTACCACTCACATCTACTGGCCATGCCCAAAACTGTGAAACACCTTGTGGGTTATTTACACTAGAATGATGTAAGTGGAAAATGCTACCACATTCTGATTTGTATATAACGATGCACATACAAGGCTATGGAGGATCTAGGCCATTGAAGATTTTGCCTAGTTCCTCCAGTCATTCAAACAGTTTATTTTTTCTCTAATTTGATTCATTCAAAATGACAGACAGTAGAACAGTGAAAATGGAAATTAACAGCATAAGAATTTGAGAATGAAACAATTTAGTTCTGGCTGTCACAAACAATCACCTAGAATTGTCTATATTTTAGGTAAGATTTAAAGAAAAAAAAATACAATGAATCAGATTAGAGAAAAATAAACTGTATGAATGACATATGAAAGTAAGTTCTGCTCCTTCACTTGATGGTAATTAAAAGTATCTGCTTATTTTCTTGAGCTTGAGATCTGTTTGGAAGCTTTAATTAATTGATTCTTGCACTACTGAACTAATGATTTTCAGATAATATCTAAAAACATTATCTATTTATGTTTAAATGCATTCTGCACACTTAGCTCAAGTGGCTAATTCCTATACTACAGGCCAAACTACTTAGCTCCTACTGAGATCAAAGTCTTATTAATCTTAAAATGTTAAGACTTCGGACTTAACAGAGCAAATTTATTCCTGGTGCAACTCAGCTGAGTTGTGTACCATGGACAAATCTGGCCTGTTTACAACAGCTTGCATCCTGTCCAGCTAACAATATCTTACAGCCTTCAAAAAAACAAACATGGTTCTTATTCTCTCTCAAGATGCAAGTTTGTCCACTTTCTCTTGAACATTTCTGATTTCAATAAAAAAAAATCATCCTTTGAGTTCAGATGATTAGGAGAGCCAAAAGGCATTGTTTTAGTTTTTGCTGCATTATAAACCAGTTTGTTTTCCTTGAACCAGTCTGTCAAAGTCTTTTTGCAGTTCAGTCGTTATGTGAGAAACAGATTTGCCATTAAAATGCACAGTCGTGCCATCTGCATAAAAATGTATAGCACAGTAATGACATAGCCTTGCAAAAATCATTAATAAAAAGAAAAAACAGGAATGACTGACACCACTCTTCAGGGAGGGGAGGAGGAAGAGACACTGACACCTTTGACTGACAAAGGGGGGAATAGAGAGCCCTGTGAAGAGAAACAGATTGATGTCTATGAGAGATTCTTTGTCTTCGTGACAGCGTATGGGCTGAGACATGGACCACCTACTTTCTTCAGCAAAAACCTACTTTACTTCTGGCCAAAGACTTTACAAAAGCACAGTAAAAATTGTTTTTCATGAATTGCATTTATTAAGTGCACACGCACCTCATTTACCCCGTTGGATAGACCTAACTATCGAACAACCTGAACCATAATCCAATGCAGCTAGGAGCTAGGTCTCCAATGTGAAATTACAAATCTGAGTTGAATTGTTAAAGGATCCTGCATTCAGCTCTTATCTGTGGCCTGGTCCACACAGGACTGTTAAATTGCACTAACTGGAATTAGTTTGCACTACAGTGCCCTATAGCCACATAAAACCAGCTTTCAAAGTAATTTATTTGGCAGCTTTATCCGCCATAAGCAGTACTTCTTGGAACACAAGTAATTCCCCTCTTTTCAGTGAATTAGTTCTGACTTCCATGTGGACCAATTCCTAGCAATAGTGTTGCTGGCAGTCCTCCAACTAGTATCCCAGAAAGCACTATTTCACATTGTTCTATTTGTTTTGTCATCTATGTCTCTCCATTTCTCTGGGATCATCTAGACAAGATATAATCTTTCTGTTCTCTCTATTCAAATGTTGGTGGGCAGCTAAACCTTTGTTTAATCCTAGGCAGCAGCAACTTCATAAGCCCGTGAAAAATCCATGTCCCCCTTCACAACCATGTAGACTTTTGAAGAAGTCCTGGACTCAACTGCCCTCCTTGGAGATTTGCATGACCAGTTGAATTTTGATAAGAATCCCTTGAATTAAGATATCTTGAATGAAAGCAAGGAGGCACCCCCCAGGCTATTCCAGAGAGCTGTGTTTCAGAATAAGGCAAAGGAGACCTGTTAATTCACCCATTCTCTATCCATGTTATGAAGGGGGCCACATTTTTGCCAAGCCATAAAAATGTCACTATTTATCAAGAGCCTAACAAGTCATCTGCTGCTCCTTTGATCCCATGGGGTCCAAGCAGGACAATTATCTGGGCATCCAAAAACTGTGAGACTCAACAGGTGTGCATACTGTATAAGCAAGCCATGCAGACAATTATACTGAAACCATTGTGTAGGAGAGCTTTTCCAACAGCTACCCTGAAATTGCTGATGAGAAAAACTGGACTGATAAGTGGCATGTGTTGTATTACAATACAACAGTAACATATCATGCCATACATGGCATCAACCAAGACAACTTAAAACCTGGGTCATTTTATTTATCAACAGTATACAACCAATACCAAAAGTCAGTCACTGTCCTCATGAATACCTTTCCTTTCCAGTTGTCCTTCCACTCTTACCTATAAATAATACCATCAGCGCTGCAAACTTAAAAATTTAATTACTGTGCAAAATTCCACAGCCATCAGCCATCTCTTTAGCAGCTTTCATTGCCTTCTACCCCTCTCTACTTACAGTATGGGTTAACAATGAATGCAGTGCCTAAAGATTCATTTCAGTGTCTTTCCAGATACAGAAAGATTTTTTTTTAATTATTAGAAAAGGCAAATAGGCAGGTATCTCAAGGGACTATAATGCATGTGTATTCAGAACTATTACTTCAGAATTTTGTAAGCTAGTAGCATACCCTACACTGATTGGCAGGAGTTATAAACGAGAACGTAAGGCAAAAATATCACACTTTTCAGCACAGCCATCAATGCCCTAAAATCTAATGTTTCCCTTTCCCTACTATACATGCTGGAGTGAATCTGTCAGATTCCTTGGTTTTGACTGAATACCAGATAGAAACAGGAGGGAAAAATAATAAGAAAATTACCACTTTAAATCATATCTTTAGTAATTTAAAGTAACCCTGCAATGGCTGTTGGCCTAAAATTAAACCTACCAGATTTGGTTTGATTCAGTTCATAAGAAAAGAATAGATGAAAGGATCAGAAGAGAGAAACTATGTGTATATACCTTTTGATCACTGAACAGTCACCAGTGCTCTGCATTTCTTGTCAGGTCAACTAGGTGAGTTTCTTCCTTCATTGCAGTTGTCTAAAAATAACTAGGCGTCTTCAGTGTTGGCCATATTATGCTTGACAAGTGTCTCTTGAACTTTGTTTATTTGTCATCTTGTAAACGTGGCATGTTTCACTTTTCACTATCAACAAAATGCTCCACTCTTTGCTTTTGTCCAAGTACATATGCTTGATTGTAACCCACAGTCCCTGAATGTCCATGGGTCACAGCCTAGGTCTTTTGCTGGTTCTAACAAAGTATGCTGAAAACGCAAACGCATCAAAAACAACAAAAGCCATAAGAACATCTTTACAAGGTATTTGTTAGCACTCACCATTGACTCAACTATTATTTGAGAGAAAACACTGTAATTCTGGTGGAATTATAGATTACAGTTTTACATGGACTTCCTAAAGTTAACCTCTACCATTATGCTCCTAAATTTGGACCAGTCTACTGTGCCACTTGGAGTAGGGCCATTAGTTCATCACTTGCAACTTTAGTCACATATAAAGAACATTTTTTAAGATGATTCTTCTTTCATAAGTGTGGTACTATTTTTAGAAAGATAAGAAAGTAAAATGTTCCTCCTTTTAAATCTGGCTTTTACTGCACCCTATAATTTATGGCAATATAATAAGTAATTTGAAAATAAAGATTTGAGGCAACATTTCAGCATTAGTGTTTTTAAGACAAAAACATTCAAAATAAAACCTAAGCCACAGCAATGCAATCTATCATTAAATGCCTACTTTCTGCTAAATTTATAGTTATGGTAGCTTAAATCTCAAGCATTTGTTGTGACCTCTTGCAAAGTAAAAATAATTGTATTATTCATTGTGGTTCAAGACCAGTATAAGGTATTATTTCATCTTAGCCTGAGCATTCATGGAATCATATAGCATTGCCTTTTAAATTGAATTAATTATTTTTGGTGGTGTCAAATGACTGCTGTTTTTAAAAGAAAATGTACAGTATGATATTGTATAGGGTACATTTGTACAAAATGGCACCATTTGTTTCAGGCTCATATCACAGTACATTACATTTGACTTGTTTAATCAGTGTCTATCAAAGTTCAGTAGAATTAATTTCCCTGTACATGAATATATCAGTCACAAAGCCTT
Source organism: Caiman crocodilus (assembly GCA_030014935.1). Taxonomy (NCBI): domain Eukaryota; kingdom Metazoa; phylum Chordata; order Crocodylia; family Alligatoridae; genus Caiman; species Caiman crocodilus. Next base: position 59,506,255 of record JAGPOW010003685.1, read on the forward strand.
CTTAGTGTTTGTGGAATAAATCAGATACAGACTCTTTTTTTCCTGTTCATTGTATACAAGCTGCTGACATGTTATAGTGCCAAAACTAAATGTTAGAATGCAGTAAATAATACATGCCAAGCAGTTCAATTGAGTCCATTAACTGTCAAACAGCTCTTTTACCATCACACCTTCTAGCAAAGCACATGTTGCTGCTTATCATCTTTTCATGGGGAGGAAACACCTCTTTGCTCAGTAACAGCATGTGGGGGTTGAGTTGGGCAGTCTGCAGTTCTAATCCTTGTTTCTGCCACCAAATCAATGGATGGCCTTGGGAAAGTCACTTCATTTCTCTGATTCAGTATTCCAGCTGCAGTTATAAAAGCCTGATTACCTACAGGGTTGTGGAGACAATTAATGGTTGTACATGGCTGAAATGATATAAGGTAGGTTTATTAAAAGTGTTGGAGCTGGCTCAAGCTTGGGTTCATTAAGCCAGTGGTCCTACCACTTCCTGATAGGCAGGCTGGGTCCTTTTGCAAAGTCACCCATAAATTGCTGCATAGTAAGCACCGATTTTATGTGAAGTACTGTCCTTTATAGCCAAAACTGTTTAGGCAGGCTATCTTGAAATGTACTAAGGTAGATTGTAGGGCTGTGTGAAGTTTTGGGTGGTGATTCGATTCGGCAGAGATTCAGTCAGATTCAGTGGCAAAAATTCTGAGTCCGAGTCAAATCAGGGGACCAATTTAAAGGTCAAAATCGATTCAAAGCTCTCCAAATCTTCAGAAAAGATTCAGAGAGCTTTGATGATTTGGGCAGTCCCCAGTGGCTGCAGCAGGGAGCTGCAGCTGACTCCAAGCTGGTAAGTACTAGGGATGGGAGAGAGGCTGCGGGAGGGGACCATGGGGGAACCCTAGCCCCGCTTGAGCCCTGCCTACTCCCCCAGCCTCCCCATGGATGTTCCCACCCACTCCAGCTTGGTACTTTAAAAAAAAGCCCTGGTGTTCACTGGGTGCTGCCGGGTGGGGAGCAACCCCCCATGCACCCCACTGCCCACACTGCATGGAGGAGCTGTGCAATGAGCCACCAACCCTCCCCACACTCCTCCAGCCCACCCACAGTTGCCTCACCCGGGCCAGCTCTGGCCCTTTAAGAAAAAACCCCCAAGAAAAGCCCTGGGACTCAAGGCTCCTAGTGCAGCCTCAGGGCTGCAGGGTTTTGGGGGCTTGTGCAGAGCCTCCCACATGGTGCGGGGCAATGAAGGGCAGCAAGGATTGCCCCTGCTGGCAGAAGCATGAGTTCGGGGGTGTTCTCTGGGTTTTTGTTCTTAAAGGGCCAGAGCTGGCCTGGATGGGGTACCTATGGGGGACCTGGGGAGTGAGGGGGGTGGGAGAGCTCGTGCAGAGCCACTCATGCAGTGTGGGGAAGTGGGGGGCAGCAGGGATTGCCCCCCACCTGACAGCACCTGCTGAGCTAAGGCTTTGTTTTTAACAAGCACTGGGAGCTGGGGCAGCCATTGCCAGGCTGGGGGAGCAGGCGGGGGATGGGCCTGCTTTATTTGGAGCTTCAGAGATTTGGCAGCAGCCAAATCTCCGAATCATAGTTTCATAATGCCTAGGGTCAGAAGGGGCCTAGCGCAGGCCATCTAGTCTGACCCCCTGCCAATGGCAGGAACGAGTGCCAGGGTCACAGGACCCCAGTCCCCTGAATCTTGAATCAGATTCATCCGAATTGAATCAGGACCGTGATTCACTGAATCACTGAATCGAATCACTGTCCCCTGAATCTGCCGAATCCGAAGCAAATACTAGCCACTTCGCACCGGCCTAGTAGACAGTGGCCCTCCTATACATACTGCACTGCTCTGCACAGCTTATCCTCTGAATCAAAAGCAATGTGACTGCATTTATGTATCACTAAGTCTCAGCACAACTTATTAACTAGGTTGCAGTACTATGCAAATGAGACTACACTGCTTCTGTCTGCACAGAGGTAGCCGGCACAGAGCAATACATTGCATATGAGAACACTACTATTTACTAGGTTTAAGCTGCTGTATGCATGTGCCTACAGAGAGGACATAAAGAAAAAGGGGAGAGGACTGCTGATCCTGCAAATCTAAGTAATATTAGAGGAGATGGAGATCCGTGAGCTTTCTTTGTCTTGAAGTTTTAGTCACTAATTAAATAGTGAAGAGGATGCAAAGGAAAGCTTTTAGACTGCACTTCTGCTTGGATTCCCAAAATGCATTACAGCCTAAAAGGTAGAAATGAGTAACTGGATGTGGGATCCTTTTGTTAACTAGTTCACAGATGCACTGAACCATCACACTAGCTTGAGTATTACAAGAAAAGAAATAAGATTTTTGGAAATGGATGAGAAATGTTTTGCATGAAAATTCCTAACTTTTGATTTCTAACCTTGGAAACATCTGTCTTTTTTCCCCTGACTCATACAATCCAGATAGGACCTGTAATTCAACATGCAGGCCAACTCTGGCTGTTGGACAAGCATACACTGTTCCATTAATTCCAATGTGCCTCCAAAGGTAGGATTTAGTCATGAAGTTTAGTCATTTTCTCAGTGGAGATGCCTTGTTGCCAATAAACCTGTTGTAAGCATCAGTACATTTTGGGGGGCAGTTGGAATCCATTCTGGGATCCAAAGCCTGATCTCACAAGCCATCTTTATAAATAGGCCAAGCAAACCAGAACTCAGTATCCAGCCCCTCAAAATTAAAGGATTTATGATGAAGATTTCCATAAGCAAAAGTTATTTCTAGGCTCAAATTCATATTTAGGCATCTAAATCCTTACTCTAATTTTCAAAAATCCATAGCAGCTGAAAGCTTCTACTGAAATCATATGTGCATGCTGCTTTTGCACTTTTGAAAATCAAACCTCTTATTTAAGCACCTATGTGTAGATAATATATGTAGGTTTAACATTAGGCTCCTATTTTTTAACCTGCTGGCCTAAATCTGAATCCAGATTTGATTTTTGTCACTTGAGACGATATCAATCAGTATAACTCAAATATGTAAATATTCTCTCAGCAGTATAGGAGGAAACAGTCAAAATTCTGCCCCTCTTTACACCTACACAAATCTGCTGACTTCAGTGTGGTTTGGCAGGAATAAATAGAGTGTAGCTGTCTTCTTGAGTTAAAGCCCCTGAAAGTTTTATTTTAGGGCAAGGGAAGTATTCAAAATGAGAAAGAAAATTCTCTAATTTTTGTTCTATTTTCAACCCTTATGTAAACTAACTAAATAAATTATAAACTGAAACTTTAGTAATTAATAATTGATCTTTAGCATGGCTTTTTGTGCCTTACTACAAAAAATATTTGTACCTTCTTGTATTATTTTTGTTGCATTTTTAACCTTAAGACCACTGGCATTGTGCCTGGAATTATTGTTTTCTGGTGACAATTTTTCCATGACAGTTCATTTGAATTTATGAAGATTGTTTAAAAGGGGGGCATGGAAGAAGAGAAATTTTCCATTTTTAATGGTAACTGACAACTACAAGCAAGATGAAACCCAAAAGCTCAAATTTCTGCTTGCTTGACAAATTATAATTTTTATGATTAGTACTTATATGAAGATCTGAATAAGAAGAAAGGAAATTTGTTGAAGGTGGCTTCTGGTGAACACATGAATGGCATGTGCTGAGTTTCTTTGCCCCTTGACAAGACCTGAAATTTCCAAGAGACATCAATTTTGAATTTATTCTCAACAAAGCAAGAGCCATTGTATTGAACATTATGTTTCACTTGGCAGAGCTAAGTTCAGAAAAGAGTTCATGTAATAAATTCTGTGTATATAACATGGAGCAAATTATGTAGACTATAAACTCAGTCCTTATGCCAAACCTGGGCTTCATAGGCTACGGTTCAGTAGAACTGAGTAGAATCTTACCCTAATGCAAACTGTCACTAGAGATGCTGCACAGTCACTACCAAGACCCAAGACTGCACCTGACGGAGAGGCTTCGTTGCTACCCCCTTTTTAGTGGGAGTATACCAGTATTTAAAGGAACCCTTATGGACTGAGAGCAAAAATTGATTTAATAGGAATTTAATTCCCTGCTCTTTCCCCCTAACTGTTGTATGTTGAAATGAAAAAAAAAACAAACTTCTATTTCAGGACTCACATAATAAAACCAGAAGGAAGAAAGGCAAATACTAAAAATACACAGCATGAAAACAACTTCAAAAATGATCCAGCAGATCTTTTTCATCTCTTACGTGGTGCTATTTTTTTTTTTCATGAATTACAGCTAGTTTGTTGTCCTTACAACCCAAACCTAAACTTTCTACACCCCTGGAAGTGTCAAAAATAGTTTTATCTAAAAAAACCCCAAAGAATATTTTAATTAGAGCTATGATCCAATACATGTTGGGAAAGTTTTGACTGGATTTCAAACTTTGTATCTGTCCTTAGTTTGTTCTTAATGTACTGAACAAAAGTTCAGCATCTGAACTGTAGGAGAGGTTGAGAATTTGGAACAGCTGGCACCAAAGCTCAAAAAAGAAGGTCTACTTAAATTTACTGATGCGCTTATGTGGGGAAACTGAGGCTTGGTGAAATGTAATGACTTGCCAGAGGTCACACTGCAATTTAATAGTAGAACTATGCACATAACATCCCAACTCCCAGTCGACGTTCCAGTTCCCATTGGACCACAATTAAGAATGCTGAAAACGTAACACTAGCTGCTGAACAGAGAATTGGCTGAAATATTTTAAGGAAAAGTTGTTATGGTAATGTGGTCTTTTCAAAGCAAAAACGTTAATAAAAGGTTGATAGCTTTGTTTTTCAGGAAAAAAAAATCAGTATTTTTCCTTTCCCTATACAAATATGTATTGAAAATATAATTACAGCTGGAACTGTTAAAAAATGGATGCTTTTCAGAATCCAAACATTTCTGGAAAAAAATTTGATAGCTATTTTGATAATAGTGTTTACATGTAATTTTTGAACAGGGAGAAATACAAAACTCTATATAATATTCGAATAAAAACAAGTTCAAAATGATGTTTTTTCCTGGAGAAAGATTGCAGATATATACCATCTCAAAAGACAAATACTTATTCCCACTCACACCCAGGGATGCAATGAAAAAGTCACAAACAGAAGTGCTGCTGTATGCACATGAGAGTCTTAGACTCCTGCATTTTCTTAAGTGGAATTGATCCTAAAAGAATGTTATTAAAAAGCAATGCAAAATGAAGGAAAATATGTTAGAAAGCATTTTTACAATGAAATAATTCTAAGGAATGTGTTGTCACATAAGAACCTGTACCTACAGCCAAGGACAATTGCTTTACAGTGCTTAATGTATTTATGAAACGTGAGGTGTCACTTATGTGATTTAGGCAGAGATTGGTGCCAACAAGGCTAAAGGAGTTCAGATTGCATTCCATAGCACATATTTTACAGATACATTGATCAGCATACACAAGTCCTGTTCTCTGCAACTAACTTATGTTCAACAGTGTGTAAGATACTGGTGTTTGGTCATATTTTTGAGCAAGTCTGCTTCATAATTCTAACGTTATGATTTTTCTTCTGCAATTGAGTAATCTTTTTTGTCAATATTGAGTAAGAATCTTTTCAAAATAGTGACCCAGTTCTGAGCAATTGTGTGAAGAAATTTGCACAGTTGCTACCCTTACTATACACCTTCCCTTCTACGAAGGGCTTTAGACTCCATGGCTCTAACCCTGGCAATTTTCACAGGAACTAACTTTCTTATTTCGAAAATATTTAATGTAAAGAATATAGGTTCAATATGCAGCAATAATAATAAAGCAATGAAAAATTACAAACTTGTTTTCATGGGAAATGGTGAAAAGAAATCTTCCATTTCAGCTCAAAGTCTAAAAGGTTGAAATTTCACATAGAATTTAAACCCCAAGAGATATGTTTTGTAATATTCGACGTTTCATTTATGTGAATGAAACTTACCTTCAAAGTTCTCAGGGCTACCAGGCTAAGCACAGGTGTTCGAGAACCTCATGGCAGAAGCACTCTAGCTTTTGAGCTTTACTTAAAGTGCCCCCATTTATGTCAAGAGGAAGCAGAACATGTCAGTCCTCGTTGCGGGGAGGCGGGGGATGGGGGGATGGGGGGAGGGAGGGAGTGGGAAGTGGGAAGCTTGCCTTCACAGCCCTAGCACAGCAGGTAATAGGAAGCAGGCTCCGCAGGTAGTGGACAGCAGGCCCTTTCATGCCTCCCAGTACTCTCTGTGGGGTCCCTGGGCTGCTGAAGCCTCCTGAGCAGAGCCTAAAGGCTGAACCACCCCCTAAGTGGCTGGTGGGGACATTAGAGCCACCCACTTGGATACCCCTCTCCCTCCCCTCCACAAACACATAGAACCGAGGTGTCCTGGACACTCGCACAAACACACACACACACATACATATACATGGAACCCAAGTGTCTGGGACCTAACTGAGCCACCAACTATCATGTGGCCAATGAGGATGTTGCCACCTCTTGTGCAACTCCCCATTCCTCAGGGTGATAGAGAGCAGGCACTATACCCCCAGGGTCCCTGATTTTGTCATCAGTGATGTCATTGCCCCCCTAATCCTGGTGAGGGGCCTGGCCTATCCCCTCCTGCCCTGTTTCACAAGGCCCTGTGTGGGGAGCTGGATCACCAGAAGAAAGCACTTCAACTACAGATCAGGCCAGGCACGCAGCACAGGGACAGGGGAGAGGGCAGGCCCAGCACAGCAGCTGGCTGTCCAGATCTGTGAAGCCCAGGCAACCTCTCTCTTCTTCCTCATGGAACAGGAACAGGAGCCCTCTGCAGATGAGTAGGGCCCAAGGGCTTTGAGTACCTGTGCCCTGGCACTGGGCCATGGGTCTCCTGCCATGGGTTCCTCTGGATCTGCTTCATAGGCAATGCTGTCTACAACCCAGGCTGCCTGAACGGTGCCCCCTTCCTCTCTTCCTGCCTAAGCCCTGTCAGGGCCACACACTGGGGTCTGGGAAAATGCAGCGTGAGAATGAGATGTGCCTTGTTTTAATCAAATGTTGAAGCTGCCAAACTGTTAGTGTGTTTATTAAACAAAAATTGTATAACATTGCCCGCACCAGTACTTGAAAACTTCTTCGTTAACACTGAGAGACTGGGGAAAGACCCTGCCTGCACCAGGTGGTGAAGCTGTTGAGGATGGGGGGAAGGGGAGTAGCCACGGGGGTTCAACTTGACAAACATGAAACCTTGGGGGACCAGGCTAATGCCATGTGTGATACTGCCACCCATTGGTTTAATTAAATGTTGCAGCTGTCAAACTTTTCATGTGCATAATAAAGAAAATGTGAAACGTTGCCTTCCCTTGAAATTGGCCCTCAGTGGTCTTCCCCAGTGGGCTGATAGGATGCCACCCACACGTCCTGTTTTCTTTGGGGCCCCATACCTATGCTGGCAACTACCAGTGGCCAGGCCTAGTGAGCTTGTCCTGCAAGGCAAGCTGAGTAAATGCAGGCTCTGGCATCAGGTCTCAGGCAGCTTGGTCCCCCTCTCAGGCTGCATGGCTGCTTCCCAGATCTGGTCCCAACAGATGCCTTCCTAGGTCCTTGGGCCATGGGCCATGGGTCAGTAGCTCACATGTGCCACATCTCGTGTTCCAAGCCCCTCTCCCCCATCCCCCAGTATCCCCCAATCAATGAAAAGTGTGGAATGTTCTCCCATGGCTGTCATCCTGAGCACCCCCAGGGACTCTTGAGCACGTCACCCTAGGAAGCAATCCCTGAAGTGAGGCTCTCCACAGTGGAGGCAGGGGTGGCAGCCATTCTCCACTACTCTGGTCTGGGAGGGCAATGGTCTTCTTGTGGGAGGTGGCAATAAGACACGGAGGGACCTATGGTAAGTCCCTTGTCCACAGCTTTTCTCCCATGTGGGGCTGGAAGCCACGCAGCTGCTCACAACTTGGCACTGACCATGCTATAAAATATTTGCTGGAAAAACCTGGATGCCTCTCCCTACTGTGGGAGCCAGAAGGGGTGGGAAACCCAAGAGTTAGTGCCTAGAAGCATGAGCCTTCTCTAGTTCTCCAGGAGGAGAGGGAAGGAGGGAGGGAGGGAGCGGAAGGAGTTTTGCTAGGGAAAATTCCCATTTCCTGCTGCACCTTTCCTGCAGCAGTGCCAATTTGTAGCTGCTCTGCCAAATGGTGCCCAAAGGATCTCTAGCAAAGACACGCAGATTAGCTTGTTTGTTACTCCTTGGCTATGGGGCACAGAAAAAACTTTCAGTGTATATTAGGGTCTGTTTGGATTTGGATTGGTGGATCCAAGTAAGCAAGCTGGCCTCTCTCAGGAAAGCAATGCAACCTTGAGCGTTGGGGTTATCTGTTGACAATTCCCCAGAGTTATGGTCACACTCAATGTAATACAGCCTGAGAAGTCCTGATCAGTCTTGGCCCTGATACCTCTGCTTCATTCCATGGTGTTTGATAGGCATGACATCAGTGTGGAACATCAATACAGCAGTATCATCAGACTTCCATCTGGACAAACATTTTGCCAAGACCATGCTGAATACCAGAGTAGGCAACCACATCCTTCCTTATGAGCATACCCCAAATTACCAAGGAGTCACATTAGACCATTTTCTTACCTATAAACATCACATTCAGAAGGTCAGCACTAAAGTCTCTGCATGGGTAGCTGCCTTTAGAACTTCAGCCAGCACAACATGTGGTGCCAACTTCAAAGTGTTCAGAATCACCACTCTTGCAATGGTATACACCCCAGCAGATTACCATGCTCCTGTCTGGTCCACAAGTTGTCACAGTAAAGAGAATGCCACTGTACTTAACAGTGCATAGAGATCCATAACAGGCTGTACAACTTGTACACACATGGACATCTTCCCTGCACTCTAAAGCATTAGACCAAGTGACTTAAGAAGACTGATCCTAACCACTCCCCTGTTCATAGGCAACATGTAGGGGGGCATGGGGCCACAAGCTGGTGGAACTTCCAGGTTGTCACCAGCACTTCCACTGGCAGCAACGATCAGCCACTGGGGGATCCCCCAGCCCTGATGGCGATCAGTAGCTGGTGTCACCCCAGAGCCAGGAGGCACCAGTCGTCCCTGCCCCTGTTGCCAGGTTTCTGGGCCTGAAGAGAGCACAGCAGGCCAGGTACTGTGGCCTTGTGTGTTGCACTAAATTTAGATAGGAGGTGGGGTGAATGGAAATGAAATGATCATTCAGAGTAATCAAGTCTAAAATCTAATCCTACAGTGTTTTATATGAACACCAAATGAGTTCTCCTTTGGGCATGACTTTGACAGAGAAGTGTGAGTCAAACTAAACAGACTACAATCTGAATACAGATGCTTCAAAATAAGACTGTACAAGATGAACATCTTGGACAGTCCCCTATGTCAATGTAGTGATGTAGTGTTGATAACAAGCACAGCACAGAACTGAAGGCTGCAATCTTTACAACTGTTCAGATGAGGTGGATGGAATCCACATACTGAGTGATAATACCAGTCAATAGCTCATAGCTGGCTGGGGAGAACAAGAGTGGGGTGGAGCTGGCCAATGCTTGGGCACAGGAGTCAAGCACTGGCTGAGGCTAGACTGCTGCCCTATAAGGGGGAAGGGGCAATGGGGAGCCACAATGCTTCGTGGGGTGTCAGCAAAATGCGATGTAATGTGAATCATGGTGGGATGTGGTACAGACATTTATTATGGCATTCTAACTTACAGAACTGAAGTCTGATACTACATCCATCCGGGGTTATCCTAGGGCAGGATCCACCATTTTTACCGTGCTCTAGAGCCCTAGAGCACTTCCTGCATGCCTACTGGCCAGTAAGTGTAACTTCTGTACTTGGCCCTTGATTCTTAGCTATTCATCAGCTGGAAGTCTAAAAGCTCTGACTCAGGTGGGACCTAAGACTCTGAAACTGGGATTCATAGCTCTAACACAGGGAGCCTGTAAGCCCTCAAGCCAATGTTCATCTCAGGGCTTCCAGGCTCTTCTTCAGCGGCAGAAAGCAAGCCCCAGCTATGACCAGGGAACCCAGTGTTTCCAACAGTATTAGGAAGCCCGGAGTCCATTGCCCTGTACTAGCCTGTATCATAGCATGGCCCCATATTAAAGATCTTGGAAGCCTTGGCATCCCTGGTAACCCACCAGGTTTATTAGTAGGAAACAGGAAGGTTTCTGAGAGAAATCAGGGAGGAAGACTAGTTTCCTTCAGAACCTGGCCTGTAATTCACTGGAATTTTCTTAAAAATAATATATTTTCCTGAAACATTTTGGTTTCAGTGAATCAGTATTTTTGATGAGTACCTGCTTCATCACAAAGTTGCTGACCAGCTCTTATAAATAACGAAAACTCATTAACATTTTCAAAGTCTCTATCTGTTTTACATCAAATTTCATTTTATGGAAAAAAACAATCTCCTACCAACTCATATTAATAAAGTATGTATATATTTACTTCATCTTGGCATGTGTTGCATCTCTGTTTTGGTCAAGGCATAATTCATGCCATGTGGGGATATGATTTTAGCACGTTTCATCAAGCTAGTAAAATAACTTGATTTCTGTTATTTCTTGAAGAGGGAATGTTACCTAAGACTTTTACTGCTTGGATTACATTTTTCCTCCATCTTCAGTTTAATTCTACAACATTATTTGAGTCAACATGCCTCTAAAATGGAGCAGGAAATTGTTTTGGGTAGAATTAGAAATATGTAGATCAAATACAGTGCCATGCTCATTAAGTTACATTTGCTGCACTGTTTCTTAGCTCTTATTATTTTGGCACTGTTTGTCTTGCTCCTCTTGCTTGGAAAAAGGTAGAAGAGATTAAAGGAAGGGTGGAAAGTTGGATTACAGTTATTTTTCAATATAATGATCACCAGTAGTTTTGAAAAGACCACTACTCATTACTGACTATATACTATTCTTCAGGAGGCATTATTTTCTAAAGCAACAAGCCATTGAGAGAACAGGTTATGTGGGTCTGTAAGAGTGGACTATAAATGTCTAGCTTGGTCTTTTTTGGATTTTACCTTTTTGTTACACCTGAAATGAAGCTTTGTTACAGTCCAATAGCCTCTGACAGGGGCTGTGGACATGGTAACTCTGAGGAAATGGTAACAATGGCAAAGGAGAATGCAATGCTGGTAGACTATGTACAGACGTGAAATTACCGACCAGAAAGAACACATACAATGCCAGGGGATATTGTTTGGAGCAAAACACACAAACCCCAGTTTAACAAGAGTCTCAGCAAAAAGATGCACTGATTTCAATGAGACTCCATAAAAGTATAGGATTCCAGCCAAAAAACAGTTCGTTGGACTGGGGCCAAAGCAAAGCACTCTTTGTCACAAAGATTTTTCACAAACGACTTTTGAGGTAAGCCACCTGTGATGCTTTGGATTTCCTGTATATATGCAACTTGTGAATTCTGATAGAAATGTTTTAAACTACTATATCATGTATACTGAGAAGCAATGTGTCATGTCATAGGTTATTAGAATGGAATGACCACTTATTCAGGAGGAACATCTTGGGATATTGGGCTGGCCAAAGATAAAAGAACAAGTTTTCTTCAAGATCTCTTTAAGGAACTGGAATCTGCATCTGGGAAGATTCCCAAACACAAAACAAAAAAATCAAGATAGTGGTACTAGTCCTGTGAACCATGGAGACAAGTGGGTCAGGGGAAAGCACTGGCACAGGAGGCTAGAAGAGGAGGAAGAGTAGCAGGAAGCAATCTGCTTAACTGTAGCAGCAAACAGTGTCAAGCAAACTGAACTGGAACAGAAGGAGAAGATCCATCATTCAAAAGAAAACCATAAGTTGCAGGAGAAAGATTCTGGATACTCCAGAGGACCATACCCTATGCCCACAGAAAGCTCTACAATGGGGAGAAAACCAGGGCAGGGAACTTCATGTAAGCTTTATTCTTCTGTCTAGATACGTGTATTCCTTGTGATGTTTAAGTGTAATTTATAACAGAAACCTGTAGAAAGTCTGGGTTACATGATTCAACTCTTACATGTCCTTGAGGAGTTCCATCATTTAAGTAGGTGGATTCTGGGAGAGATGGGAGGAGTCTGAGGGGCCAGCACTAGTTCCAGGCCATTAGTATAAGTGATTGGAAACCAGTCTACACTGGTAACAGAACAGAAGTTTGGTACACATAGGACTGGTTTAAAAATGTCAGAACCTGGTCTAAGATTTGCCCATTCCCCACCCCCATCCCCAAGATTGAATGTGTTCTGTTCACTACCGAACTAAACTCTGTTGCTTACAGAAAATCATGTCACTTAGACTGATTCTGCCTTGGGCTTTTTGAATGCCTGTACCTAGCCCTAGGTGGTAAGCACCAACACTGCATAAATACATAGACTTTCTGTTTGTTCACCATACTAAAAAGTAATAAAAAAACCATAGTCTTCAACCGACTTAAAAAGAATTTTTTTCTGTTATATAAAATTTTAAGGGGAAAATTTAGTGCCATATTGAATGAGACTTTTAAAATATATGTATTTTAAATAAAATTGCTATATTTTTAAACAAAGCAGGTCAGTCGAAAAAATCTGGTTGTTTTACTTTGAAAATGTAAAAATGAGATCCAATTCATTTTCCTTTTTGGTTCTTTGACTAAAACAATTTGGAAAATCCAGTATGAAGCAGTCAACTTGCCTCTGCATTGTTCTCGGAAAGGAAAAGTTCTATCTGAAAACCCCAGCCAAAGTATACGAGGCAGCTGGAGCTCGGATAGCAAATATAAGAAGGAGATTCTAGCCAGAAAATCTGAACCTCGTCGGTGTGCCTGCAGGTCCAACCATAGCACAGTGTAGACTCTGCTTACACTCAGAAAAAAATCTAAGGGCATATTGGAGCTTTTTATATTAGGCTTCTACATAACAGCCTGATCAGTGCCAAGCCAGAAGGAACTCTACTTGGACTGTGACATAGCCATTTAATATTGATAAAATCTTCTTATTAGTGTTTCCCTCCCAGTGTCCAGAAAAGTAGAAAGAAGAACATACAATTATTATTTACAGCTAGAATTAATGATTGTACTTAGCTCTACAGACAATAATGTACTATTGGGTCCCTGTGTGAAACCCAAGTTAGTGGTAAAAAAGAAGGAAAGTGAAAAGTTCACCACCACATGCAGGGAAAATGAAATTCTTTTAATATTACATGTTGCTTTTTTTTCTTCTACAGCCCCATTATTTGGTACATCTTGCGAAAGAGCCTTTTCTCTTCCAACCTCTCTAGAAATACTATCAAGCATTAGATGTACTCATAAGAAAAAAGGGATTTCTGGGAATCAATAATTACAACAATTGGAATTCAGTGCCTTTGAAATCTTCATTCGTCTAATTAAGTATTTCAGATCCTGTTTTGTCCCCAAGATTTTAAAAATCATAATATGAATCTTTCTAAAGTATTGACTTTCAAAAGTAATCCCTACAGGTGTCAGTCTAGGCCTTTCATCATCACTAAAGCCTCGAAGTTTGCTTTGAAAATATAAATTCCATATTTTTGAACTAGTAAACTTATTATATATATATATTATAAACATATCTATATATTATATATGTGTGTGTGTATATATATATAAGCCTGTGTTAACAGCATACACAACATAGCATATATGTATAACCACACACATATACATATATATATAATGTTAACAGCATATACAACCATATACACACACACACCCATTTATAACAGCATACAACCCCATATGCTTTCTAGAGAGCGTATAAGTGGCTGCATATGAAGTTAATATACTTTGACTTTGAAACAGATTGTGGCAGATATAATTTGTGTATATGAACATTTATGAAAATAAGCATTTCACCTATCACCTTATTTACCTACAGGCTTATGTCTTTTTACCATTTTGAAGACCTTTGTTATAATTAACTGTGTATAACATAACAAGTCTTTATCTCACATCCCTTTTAGTTATTTATAAACTTTTAGGACTTCATCATTTTATAGAGGTGGATGGTAAGAGCTCCTTAACTGTCAGACCCCACTTTAATCTATATTTTGTTTGTTTTTATTATATTTACATAGCTAGACTAGCAGGGACAACACAACTACCTATGTAAATCTAAATAGGCAACTGGGAAAAATAGTGTTCTAGAATGACTTCAGTCCTTTCCCACAGGCATATTTAACCTCTTAAATGCTTAATGATTCCAAGTCCAACAGGTCAGGGAAGTAACTTCGTTCCTATTTTGTAGCATATCTAAGGGAGCATAGCTCAGCATTTCATGCATTTGAAAAAATGCACTTCAGAAATCTCTGTTAAGGTAGAGAGAAGGGGCTATAGAGAGATGCCTGTTCTGATAAAGGTACCTCACTAAACATACCCACATATTTTAGAATGAACCATCCCTGAGCACAGTTTGGTTTCTACAGTTATGGGGGTAGTAGCTACTTCTAGGTGCTGCTAGAAGCATATTGTGCCATTTGCATTTGTCAGCTGATGACAGGCACTTGGGCGGAGTGGGCACGGCTCCCATAAGCCCCATCCCAGTCACTGCTCCTTTTGTTTATAAAAAAACCAAAAGGACCACACAAGGAGGGCTAGGGACACAAATGACACATAAACTGGTATAAGTGATCGGAAACTGGCCCAAACCTGTAACAGGACAGAAGTTCAGTGTACATTGACTCGTTTCAAAATGGCTCAAGCCAACTTAAGATAGACCCGGATAGATGTAGTATCAGATTGAATAACTGCAGGTTAGACCAGTCTGTTGAACTTCTGTCCCAGATCCCACACAACACAAGTTACCTCACAGTCCCCTGGCATCCCTGGATCCTATGAGACCACCAGTAGCTCCGCACGGGAGACCCACTGGAATACAGCTCATGCTCTGTTGCTCCAGGCCAGCACCTAGCTGGCCCTGCCACTAGGCTCTCATATTGCTGAGGCAGCAAAGCCTCAGCCTCTGCTTCTCAGCCTGCTTCTTACCTGCACCTGTCAGCCCTGTGGGGCAGCGGGAGGTAGAGGTGGGGGAACAGAGCCCTCTGGCCCCAACTTGGGGTCCCCCAAGCCTTGGTCTGCCCTGCAGCAGGAGCATAAGGAGATTCCCCCCCACCTCCTTCCCCACATGGTCAGGCAGTGGCTCAGTCCCACCTAGGCAGGTGGCAGTGGGGGAGCAATCCCCTGGGCTGGTGCCATAACCCCCTGAACTGGGCATCTTCCCACATGGGGGTAGCCCCATAGCTCAGGGGGATTTTCCCACCCCAGCCTGGGGTCCTCTGCAGCCTGTTCAGCCCTGCCATGGGAACAGAGGGGGATTCCACCTTCCCCTTCCTCCATGCAGTAGGGCAGACCAGGTATCAAGGGACCCCAGGCCAGGGAGGGGTAAACCCACTGAGGTTTTGGGCTCCCCCCATGTGGACAGACTCCCAGCTGTGGGGACTGGTACCTGGATGGGAGGGGTCTCCCTCCCCCCCTCTGTCCCCCGGCAGAATGACAGCAAGGGGTTGGTGGTAGTGGTGCTGGGCAGCCAATCAGGGATGGCTCCCACTTGGCTGGGCTTGGCAATGGCTGGCAGGCGTTCTCTACCATACTCTCTCCGCCCCACCCCACTCCTTCTGGCATGGCCCAGTATCAGGCATCTGGCTGCCTTTCACAACTGAAAAGTAAAGATGAGTTCAGTTCATTATTAGTCCAATCTACACAATTTAGAGAAAGCTGTGAAGACTGAATCGATTCTGCCTCAGGCCTGTTGACTGCCTGTTACTTAGCCAAGTACAGCAAGAAATAGTAGACTTCCAGCAAATGAAGGGGCCATTTCCACAATCCTCCTTCACTTGGAGTTGTTTTTACTGAACAGCAGGACAGGTTAAACAGAACAGCTGCAGAATCATATCCTTCAAAATAGCTTGGAAACAACTTCCAAAAAGCAAACTTAGAAATTTAGGTGGGTTCAGTATCAGATAAGCCTGTTTTCCCAGAGGCAATTTAATCCTTTACATGGCATGCTTTTTCAGGAGAGTTTGTTTTTTTTCCCCACAAATGATACTAATGAAGAATCAAGCAAGTCCATTCTGGAACATCTTTATGTCAGTTGTGCATGTTCAAATGGTTAGGACTACATGCCCATCTGTAAAACATGCTCTGTGCCTTTTGCTTGGTTTTGAGTTGGTCCAGAGGGAACACTTTCAAAAAGAAAGTCCATAACATAATTAAGAAGCCCTATTTATTTTTCACCTTTTTCTGTTGTTTAAAACCTTATCAGTTTAAGTTTTTGAGTCTTTTCTCTCCTTCTACTATAGTAGTGCTGTTGTATGCTGATAGGACAGTGAATGGTGGGTGTATTTCCATGGAAAAACTGTCAAGTACAAAACATTAGTTTAGATGACACCAAACAGATGTTCCCTACCTAATTATAGGTCTGATTTAGCAAGGCATTTCAACATACACTTAAGTCATACTCCAGTCAACAGAACATAAGCATATACTGACCTGCTTTGCTAGGGAGGAACATTTTTGATATGATGCAAAAAAATCTTTGCAAGGTTCAAGACTCTATTCATTATTTCTGGCAAAAACACAATTACAATTTTTTTATTTTTAGCACCTTAATATTTGTCACATTTATACTTCAACAAAAATGGTAATCTGCAAAACTTAGAGGCATTTTATAAGAACTGATATGCAGATTCATTAGCACAAGTCACTGGTTTAGTTGCCTTGAAGGAACACTGGGATTCATTTTGGCCATGGTAATATAGGAGAAGGCCGCTACCACCAACACATTTTGCATTTGTTTTAAGTCTTCTCTTCCCATTTTTACCTTTCCTTTTCTTCCTTGGCATTATGTCAAAGTATTTAGAATGAAGTGGATTGGGTGTAAAAGGAAGGATTCACACATATGGAAAATGTTTTTTTCCCTTGCTTGATTCACACACACTCCAAAATCCCTTCTTCAAAAGTCTTGTGCCACGCATAGCCCCACATCAAATATCTCTCCTTAATGCAATCTATTTGGTATCTTCTGTCTAATGAAAAAAGTAGAAATATTTTATATAAAATGGCCAGTTTTTAATCTCAGTTACACCAGCTGAAGTGGCAAACAACTATTAACCAAATTGGATTACTCTTAATTTTCAGTAGTACTGATATTAGAATATGGCCCCTTACATGGATACCAACAGATCAGTGAAAATAAAGATTTTTTTTAATGGATACAAAATAATCCATGCTCAGTAAGTTCAAGGGTGGCAAGCTGCATATAAGTATAAGCACAAGATTGTATCATGACAATATTGGAAACCATTTACATTTGTTGTGTCCAGAATCCAGGAATAGGATCTAAAGCACCAAACATCCATAAGGCATTGCAGTGGACTAAATTTCATTTAATCAACAAAAAACCTAATTAACAGTTTGCAAGGATTCCCATTAAGCAAAGGGTAGTTTAAGGACCTGGCTCAGGGGCTGAGAGAACACTTACAATTAAATTTAAAAAACTACAGAATTAAGAACAATATAATGTCAGAGGACCAGAACCTCTGCCCCTGCACAAGAGACAAAAAGCTTTTGTAACACGGCAGAGTACCTAATCAATTTGAGGGAGGGATAAGCCAACTTCCATGTTTCTAGGCACATACCATAGTAGAGTGCATTCCATGTGGGTGCCCTGATTAGGAGAGAGGCATGGTCGGAGCACACCCATTTGGTCACAAGGGAATAACCCACTTCATGGGTCAATTAGAGCCAGAACATAAGAGCTGCCTTGAGGCTCATTTACTGTAGCCGGATTGAAATAACTAAAGACACAATTTGGCCTTTTTTAGTTAGCACCAGTGCTCAACATTGCAGCCAATGTAATTGCCTCTTCTAAACAACTTCATTATAACTTCACCTGAGAGAATTATAGCAATCAGCAGTCTTTTGAATATTTGCACATAAGAGGACCCCCAACAGGTTGCTATAAAGTGCTTTATCATATCATAGTGTATTCATTTTCATTTTTTTCTACATTTACATTTATCACAATTTTAAAGAGAAGGAAATATGTTTTAAATGCTATTTATAAAGTATAAAAGTTGAGAGCAACTTGAAGACAGGAAAAAACTTAGTAAAATATTGCCAAAGGAAGAACTACAGTAGGTTTGTATTTGCCAACAGAGATGTCATGCTAACCATTTAGGAAATATATAAAAGGAGTATGAGTTTCTTTCTTTCATTCTTTCCCTTCTTCTTTCTTTCTTATACGTACTCTATCACGCACACATCCTCTAAAAAGAACTCCTATTAAAGGAATGACCCTCGATCTAGAAGCCAAACCTCTATTCAATAAAACGATCATAGAACATATTTTCACATTTCCCTGTTTACTCTGACTCATATTTTTAAATAAGTTGAAGAAGATAATTTTTATGCACTTTTATTACCGAGTTTCCAACACACATGGCATTCTATAAAACTTACCACTGCCGCACCCCATCCCTGGTGTTGTTCCAGCTTTTTGTGTTCTGCTGTTACTGTAATGATAGTTGGAACACCACTAGAGTTCTTGTTCTCTCAGTGTTTGCATCAAGAATCCCTTTTTAGATGAGTGTTTCAATATCATCTCTTGAATCTCTTAAGGGTGAGGGTTGTCACAAGTGTTTTGATCACTAGGGTAGATATTTTTCCCCTTTTTTCATGAAAATACAGTGGCTTATTTTTATGAGACTGAAAGAATGGGATGGAGGTGAAAAATGGTTGCATTTTGGTTTAAGATGTTTCTAAAAGTCTCTTCAGGCTCTCATTGAGAGACTGGATGTTATCAGATGCCAGGCCTTCTCTGGTGCCACCATCATCCCGTGAAGATTTTAAGCTTCCCCTTTAAACAATGAGTTTACAAGCTGGCTACTTCTCCTTTTGCCAGAGCAATATGCACCCATAAAAACTGCACCTGTAATTTCACACCCACATTTGAATTGCAGGCATAAAGCCTAGTAATTGCACCTCTAGCAATCTCATTGTGGGAGTAAATCAAGTAGCTATAAGTTTAAAATACTAAAGGCATGTACTTGTTATTCATTTAGAGGGTGAATGGTGCACATATACATTCTAGAGATGCGAACTGGCCCAAAAGAAAGAAAGCAAGTATAACTACTTGCAGCAGGAGTAAGGTTTCTAGGTCCTCTGATTATGAAGGAAACCTTCCAAGTGTGGCTGCCATGCCAGATGATGACTGAATCTGCTGTAAAACTAAAACAAGTTTGAAGAGATTTGACCCATTGCCTTTGATCAAAATGTGGTGTTTAGACTGCAATCCAGTGATGACAATGTAAATGTCAACATTATTAACTGTTTCAGTACTGATCATGTTAACAATAGAATCCAGATACTCTCAGATTGTGGGTAGTCTTGACTGCTTGCCCACCCCCACATGCCCAAGTTGACCATTGATTCCATTTCAGAACAGTGATCTTTTATAAAGTCCAGATATTTCACATGCTCTGTCCTTCTGGGGGATGGCAGTAGCTGTTATTTATTTGTTTAAAAATGTTTAAATGCTTGAATCCATATTAAGTTCTTTGAGCAGGACCCATCTTTATGTTCTGTGTTTATATAGCATTCAACACAGTAATGATGAAACATAATAATATATACATTTTAAAAAGATCTCCATGCTCATGAATTGGCATGAGAAAATCATCTATAGACTGATGCTGAATCACATTTTCAGGTCTAAGGTTTGGATCTGAACTGCACAAGGAGGTTTATGTCTGACAGTCTCACCTGTTGTTGTTACTGAGGATTTCAGTAATTATGATGTTTTCTTATGTTCATAGTTTTTTAATTTAGATTATCAGTAACTAAACTAAAGCCCAGCCTGCACTGTTAAAACACAGACTTAAACAGTAATCAATATTTTGCCATTCACCTGGTTTGTCAGTTCCCATTTACCTAGAAAATAGCTATAATTCATATGATCTGTTTGTGTAATACTTTCAAATTGTTCATAGTAAGAGAGTTCATGCTTTCATCCTCAAAGACAGCCACTAGTCTAAAGCATGGATACAGAAGGCTACCTGAACAGATCTTCTTATAGAACTGGGACCTTTAAATATGATGACAAAAAAGTTTGACAAAAAAGCAAAAAAGTACACCTTCAAGTTAAAGTAAGATATACCCAATTTTATGGTGTACAACACACCTCAGAATATATGTGCCTTGTTTTTTAAAGGCAGGATGGAGAAAATAAGAATTTTCCAGAGTTATGGCTGCACAGAATGGAAACAGAGGTTATTCTTCAGCTGGCCCCTCTCTTTCCTGCTTATCTAAAGCTGAAACCCTAGCTATTGTTAAAGACTGGTGTTCAGAGGTGTATCTATGATTTTGAAATGAGATACAGAGTCCCCAAAGGTGTGAAACAGGAGAAGAAGGAAACTGGAAGTAACTAGCAGACTGAAGCTTGTCATAAGAAAACTTAGCTTGATTAGTGGAGCATAGAGTCCTCTAAAAAAGAGAAATAAGAAGAGACATTATCACTTCTGGAGTGAAGAACAATGAACCATCAAGTCAACTCATTCCTTCAGCTTCCTGAATACTAATGTAATAACTGCTGCACTGTGAAACTGGAATCAAAGCAGAGTGCTTCTACCTCCATCAGAAAAATCAGCTTCCCTGCTTAATATACTCAACCCAATTTGTGGCGGGAAAGGTGTATGATGTATGTGAGAAGCGGTAAAATTGATGGAATATGGTGCCTTTAACCTCTCAGTTATCAGCTGAAATTGGACTCCCATAGGGAGCAACTGAAGTTTTCTCAGGGCCTTTATAACATTTCATTCAAGGCCTAACTATAATCTCTAAAGAACCGGCATGTTCTTGGCCTCCATATTCAATAATGCATCCTAGCAGCTAAACAACTTCCTAGTTTAAGGGGCTAAATGTTTGTTTATACAATGTTACATGCATGAGGTTTGAGTAGATAAGTCCCCAAAGGGCTACTGATTATATATATAATACATACATACATATACACACATGCATTTCAGATGCAACTCATTTGTATAGGCAACAAAGCAGTGAGACAGACAGAGACAGAAAAAGTGATAGAGGATTTTTTTATTACTCCAAGATTTAAAAAGTATGGTAAATTCAAGTAAAGGTTGTAAATACAAAATAGTAATTTAAGGGTAAAAATATTTCAAGCATATCATTTGCACAAGTTTGGAAACAAGGAAGTCACAGTATAAGTAATCCAGGCCCATTAAATATACAGAAATATACAGTGAAGGCACAAAGACAACCATAATACTTCCTGTTTTTACAGCCAGAGAATCTCAGGTTAGATGCAAACTGAATGTAAAAGACATAACAGTATAATCTTTATTTTTCACCTTTCATGCTGTCAATAAAAAGGAAGCAGTGGGCTGAACAGCAGAACTGCATTCACAACTTTTTTTGTATTGCCACAGTTCCTGAAGCGTAAAGATGAATAGCACTGGGTAGAAATTTTCCTGTTCCATGAAATTTTTCAAACATTCTATTTTTCTTTCCTGTAACATACCAGAATGAATTGAAACCTATGTGGAAAAGAATCCCCCTTCAAACAGACTAATAACTGGCCTAGTGGGTAAGGCACTTATCTGGGATGTGGGAGACCCAGGCCCTGCCAAACTCAGGTGAGGGATCTGAGCCCAATAAACATGTCATTAAAAAACTATTGTGTTCCTAAGAAAAGTCTGGGTTCAACAAATCATCATTTTCTGATCAAACAAAAAAAGGAATAAAAGTTCCTAACCAACTTTAGGAATGACTTTGCCCTTTCATTTGCAGATGTTTATTTACTGATTTTGGGGGCTGGACTAGTGACACTGGTATTCTGTTAGTTTGTGGAGCATTGGGAAGGACTGAAGGTTTAAGTCTCCATGTCACTAATGTTTTATGATCTACCACTGCTTCATTCCCCCTGGTAGCACCTTAGAGACTAACTTGGCATGTCTACATGTGTTTTTACAAGCACTTCAACTTAAAGCCAGGAGGGATGTGGACAGAATCAAGAGGGTCTAAAGGAGGGCCACTCGCATGATAAGTGGGCTAGGAGACTGGACCTGTTCAGCCTCCACAAGAGAAGGCTGAGAAGGGATCTGGTGGCAGTCTATAAACTTACCGGGGGACCAGAGTGGAGTGGATGAGACCCTGTTCTCCCGAGCGCCTCCTAGAGTAACAAGAAATAGTTTCATAGTAGCTAGGGTCAGGACGGACCTCAACAGATCATCTAGCCTGACCCCCTGCCACAGGCAGGAATGAATGCTGGGTTCACAAGACCCCAGACAGGTGATTGGCCAACCTCCTCTTGAATTTGCCCAAGGTAGGGGCAAGGATCACCTCCGTGGGAAGTTGGTTCCAGATTTTGGCCACCCTAACTGTAAAATATTGCCTTCTGATCCCCAACTCTAAACCTATTCTCCATCAGCTTATGACCATTGTTCCTCGTCACTCCAGGTGGTGCTGGGGAGAAAAGAGCTCTGCCTATTTGCTGCTGATCCCCCTTAATGAGCTTGTAGGCAGCCACCAGGTCTCCCCTCACCCTCCTCTTGCTGAGGCTGAACAGGTTCAGGTCCTTCAGTCTCTCCTCGTAGGGCCTGTCCTGTTGCTCTCTCACCAAGTGAGTGGCCCTCCTCTGAACCCTTTCTAGGTTGGCCACGTCCCTTTTGAAGTGCGGTGCCCAGTACTGGAAACAGTACTCCAACTGCAGTCTGACCAAAGTCGCATAGAGGGGGAGTATCACCTCTCTGGACCAGCTTGAGATGCACCTTCGGATGCATGACAAGGTATGGCTGGCCTTGCTGGCTGCGGTCTGGCATTGGCGGCTCATGTTCATCCTGGAGTCAATAATGACTCTGAGATGCCTTTCCGCCTCTGTGCTTTCAAAAAGGGAACTCCCCAGCTTGTATGTATGCTATGGACTCCTTCTCCCAAGGGGCAGCACCCTGCATTTGTCTACATTGAACCCTATCTTATTCTCATCTGCCCACTTTTGTAGTCTGTCTAAATCTAGTTGCAACCTCTCTCTCCCTTCAAGTGTGTCCATCTCATCCCACATATTAGTGTCATCAGCAAACTTGGACAGCACGCTTTCCACCCTGTCATCCAAGTTGCTGATGAAGATGTTAAATAGTGAGGGCTTGAGGACCGAGCCCTGGGGTATCCCACTGTTCACATCTCACCAGGTTGAGTACAACCCGTCCACCACTACTCTCTGGGCGTGCCCCATCAGCCAATTTTTTACCCATCCAACTGTGCTGGCATCAATGCCACAATCACTTAATTTATTGATGGGGATGGGGTGAGAGACAGTGTCAAACACCTTCTTAAAGTCTAGAAAGACTATGTCCACAGTGACACCATCATCCAAGGATTTAGTTACTTGGTCGTAAAAGGCAATTAGGTTGGTCTGGCAGGACCTGCCTTTGATGAACCCGTGCTGATTGCCCCTGAGCATGATCTCCCCTGCTGGCCCCCCACAGATGTGCTCCTTGATGATCCTCTCCAAGAGCTTCCCAAGCACCGAGGTGAGGCTTACAGACCTATAATTACTTGGGTCCTCCTTCCATCTCTTCTTAAAAATAGGGACTGCTTTAGCAGTTTCCAATCCCCTGGCACCTGGCCAGATGACCACGAATGCTCATACAGCTGGGCCATAGGCTCCGCGATGACCCCTGCCAGCTGCCTCAACACCCTTGGGTGGAGGGCATCTGGACCTGCAGATTTAAAAATGTCTAGCCCTTCCAGGAGATCCCTAACTACATCTGCACTGACTGAAGGCTTGATAGAGCTATCCCCAAGATTGCACCTACCTCTGGTGGGTGGGATATCCCGGTCCCTGTTCAGGAAAACAGAGGCAAAGAAACTGTTAAAAATATCAGCTTTCTTGTCTGGTGTGGCCACCAGATTACCGTTTGTGTTTTGCAGGGGCCCTACATTGCCTGGGACCCTCTTCTTGCTCCCAATGTACTTGAAAAAGGACTTTTTATTGTCCTAGATCCTGGACACTAGCCTGAAATCCACCTCTGCCTTGGCCTTCCTATTAGCCCTCCTACACTCCTGGGCTGAGAAGCAGTACTCCTCCTTGGTGACAGTTCCTCCCTTCCACTGGTTGTACACCTCACTTTTAGTCCTCAGGCATTGCTGAATGCCCTTGCTGAGTCAAGGGGGTTTCTGAGCACTCTTAGGCCCCTAGCTTTTCGCAGGGACTGTTATCCTTTGGGCCTGGAGGATTGTCCCCTTAAGGTATGACCACCCCTCATGGGCTCCCATCTCCTATAGCTTCTGGGCCCTTAGTTGATTTAGAGCAGGTTAATTGAGAGTAGGTTCAGGCTAGATATCAGGAGGCACTACTTCACAGTCAGGGTGGCCACGATCTAAAACCAAATTCCAAGGGAAGCGGTGCAGGCTGCTACCTTATGGGTCTTTAAAAAGGAGGCTTGATTACTACCTAGCTGAGGTTATATGAGCTTAACTTAGTGGGGGTCATATGAGCCCAGTATTCATTCCTGACCATGGCGAGGAGGGGGTCGGACTTGATGATCTACTTAGGTCCCCTAAGACCCTACATCTATGAAAGGGCATTTGCCTAAGGCTTATTAAAGCGACTTAGGCATGGATCTATACGCGAACGTGCTAAGGCACATTACCGTGTTGTGCAAACCAATTTGGAACTAAAGTTAGTCCCAAGTCAGTTGACATAAACAGCATTAATGCGCCTTAGCGCATCCAAATGTGTGTTATGGCTCTTTAGCTATTCACACCTAAATTTGATACTTGCTTTTACAGGTATCAAATTTAGGTATGAAAAGCCTAAAATAACCATTTTTAAGGCACATTAAGGGCAGGCATGTGTAGGCCTGCACCCCTAATGTGCTTTAAAATGGCTAATGCATCTTAAATCATGATGCGCAGATCCACTCACTGATTCAGAGAATGACAACTTATTTTGTTAGATGGTAACTTATACCTCTCTGAACTTGTTAGTCTCTAAGGTGCTACCCTGCCCTGTTTTCTGCCTGACTTCAGACTAACACAACTAACTATCTCTCTGGCAGTTCTGTTTGAACAGGTTCATAATGGTACCAGGATCTCAGCTTTACTGCCTACCAAGTTCTGATACCCAAACTAGTCTTTAGCTAAAGAACATTTAAAGAGAGGTGAGAACTGGACAAAGTAATCTACAAGTGAGAACTCTAGACCCATGTACCCATTGCTTTGATTAACTGCATGCAAGTACATTAATTGTAAATGACCTATGGAGGAAGCATGATAGTAGTAGTGGAGTTTTGACATGACAGGAACCACATTTACAAGTTAGTTCTGTTGATCATGCCCTACTGTAGCCTCTATAATCATCATTACAATTAGATACAATTATTAAAGTGCTTAGTTTAAGTATAACCTGTGGAGTTTTTTCCTAATACAGTCAAAGCACAAAATTTCAATTAATTTAACTAGATAGAAAGTATGAAACATCTGTTCTATTCCATTATTAAGATGGTTCACAACAACAAGAATGACAGCTGCTAAATATCATCATGGTCCTAGTTTTTGATTAATTTTAGCTAACCTGTGGGTTTTACTTAGAAATTCTCAAGAGGCAAGTACTGCATGACTGGGGGGATACTGCTTCTTACAGATAAAGATGTTTAATCTCTCCTTTCAGCATAAAACAAAAATATGGCTTAACTAAGGAGTCATAACCAGAGCTACCATAACCCAAAAGGTATCCAAAATAATAAAACATGGAACAAGACAGGATCTTGCACAGAAGTTTGTGTCATCTACTCTAACATATAAAGGGGTAGGGTAAGGAAGGAGCAATGAAAGAGTTTGAAGGAAAGAATATAACAGTTTCTTTGAACATTGTCCCAACCCATTTTAGAAAATGAACAGTAATTCATTTCTAGGAGGCGGCTAGGACAAGGGATGTCATAGTCATGGGGGATTTCAATTACCCGGACATCTACTGGGAGGAGCAGTCGGCCAAGTCTGAGAGGTCCCGGAGGTTCCTGGCGGAGCTGCAGGACCTCCACTTGGTCCAGGAGGTGCATGGCCCCACAGGGGGGATGCGCTGCTGGATCTGGTCCTGGCCTCAGGGGACGATCTGGTTGCAGGGCTCCGGGTACGGGACTCCCTGGGTGACAGCGACCATCGCCTGATAGAATTTGCTGTCTGGCGCAGTGTAGATAGGGCC
>JAGPOW010003685.1:59532571-59558226 GCA_030014935.1 Caiman crocodilus
TGCTGAGGGGAGATCAGCAGGAAATAGGGCAGGCTCTTTTTTCCCAGGCACCACCAGGGGTAACTAGGACCAATGGTCACAAGTTACTGGAGAGCAGGATTAGGTTGGACATTAGGAGGCACCTACTTCACAGTTAGGGTGGCTAGGACGTGGAACCGGCTTCCTAGGGAAGTGGTTCTTGCTTCTACCTTGGGAGTCTTTAAGAGTAGATAGGATAGGTACTTGGCTGAGGTCCTGTGACCCAAGCACTCGTTCTTGCCATTGGTGGGGGGTCAGACTAGATGGCCTGCTCTAGGCCCCTTCTGACCCTAAGCACTATGATACTATGATGATACTATGATAATTATCCATACTAGAATAATGCAATATAGCAAGTGAATTCTGCAAACCTTTCTACCAAGCAAGTCAGACTTAAAAAGCTCTTTCTACAGTCCCCAGCCATGGGACATTAATTTTAATAGGTAATAAACTTCAGTACATTAAATACATATTTTTCTTATTATTAGGTTTGCAATAAAGTGATACTGTCCCCATCATTATCAGAGGTGGAAACTTTATTATTATTTGAAGATTCAGTATCTTCTTTTAGTGCAGTGAAAGGGCAAAAAAGGGAAACCTATCATATTTCTCATATTGTAGTAGATATAAGGCTTAAGACAAGTACTAAACACACACGGGAGTCTTCAGTCTTTCATCCATCAAACATATAGCCAATGTAGGTGTTGTCATAGTACACACATTCCCTAACACACAGGACTACTTCTGGGGAAAGAAGCGGGCTTTTAAGTCCTTGGAACATTGAAGTCCACACAAGGAAGATGTACCTATCATCATCCCTAACCATTTTTAAGTCTTTCAACTTGAAATACCAGTAACCTGTTCACAGCTATGTCCACCAGAGGCAGCCTACAACCAAAGGCCTAAGCAAGTTTTGGTCTCATGTGTGAATCAGTAACAGGACAGTTTAACTGCTGTCATTGTACCCAACAGGTGCATCAAAGCACATAGTAAAGGTATGTGATTTAATGCAGATAGATCAAAGATTTAGCCCCAGCTCTTTGAATGTGCACGTGTAGTTTATGTAATTGTATCTGTGGTCTCTTTCACCACTTGGGTGGATATTCCAAAATCCATTCACGCTCTGGTTTGTGTGTAAATATTTGCAGTCATTAGTGGCAAAGACAGTGGTTGGCATTGCTTTCAACCCAAAGCAGAGTTGTCAAACACTCCATCTATGGATGAAATACAGCCTGTATCATGCACTTAAGGAGCCAATGTGGCATATTCAGATTCTGCAAAATGCAAGTTTCCCCTTGAAAAATCTTCTAGCCCTTAAGAACATGATATTGTATTTCAAATGCCAAGAAAGTTTAATTGATGTGCTTTTCCGTCTTCCTGAATCTATAGCTAGTCTGAAACAATGGATTTGGAGTAAATCTAATTGGCATGTTAACTATAAGGATAATATTAAGACTTTACATGTCAGCATTAACAATTTTATAACTGATCATTTTATTAAATGTAATAAAAGGAATAGAAGCAAAGCCTACAGAGGACAAATTTTGGAGCTGCTGTAGGGAAGAAACTCGGGGACATAAGACTGGAAGGAACCTCCCAATCATAGAGTTGAATCCCCTGAGAACACAGGCAGCCATTGCTGGGACCCCAACCTGGTTGAAAGGGTTTAGTCAGATCCTGCCTTGAGCAGGGAGCTGAATTAAATAACCTCATAAGGTCCCTTCCAATCCTACTTTCATATGATCCCATATAACAAACGTTTGCCCAAAAGAATAAACTTTTCCCCTCATTCTGCACACCACAGCCAAAAATATATATCCTAACAAATGGAAGATCTTTGATGTATTAGTATAAAATCAACCATCCCACCAGTGCAGCCTAATGAAAGGAGGTAAAAGATAACAAAAAAGCAGAAAAAGAAGTATGGGGAAGTAGGAAACGTCCAGGGAAGAAGGGGTGCATCCAAAGATGAACTGCATGCAAACCTCCCACTGGCATTAGCAGGTGTATCTTTGTTACGTAAGGGTGTGGGAAGTTCTCTACTCCTAAATTTCAATCCCAAGACAGACACTGCCACAAAAAAGAAGAATTCAGCCTTCTCCATGTAATGAGTTTGACATCTATGACTCAAATGGCCCATGTGTGCATGGGCCAAAGACATGGCCTGAGTTCTGTTTTCTCTGCACACCAGCTAGTTTCTGTCAGAAGCTCAGCATTGGAAGAGAAGGGGGACTTAGTTAACTATTATGCTCATCAAGACTTTGTCCTATAAAATTGAGATGTTTAACACACACAATTTTCCAGAAATGCCTAGAGAGTTCATACAAAAGTTCCTAAAGCATCATAGAGAAGTTCAAGGACATCCTCATTACAATGACAAAATGAATCTGAACATCTGTTAATGCTAAGGAAGGTGCTTCAAAGAATGGGGACAGCTGGACATCACATAAAATGAAATAGAATAACTGCTTATTCATGATGCGGAAAGCGGGTCATCTAAGCTGAGGTGGAAAAGATGAGAAAAGATCTGCCCCAGTGTGGAAAAGGTCACTTAATAGTACTCTTCAAGTTATTTTGGTTCCAGTCCAGCAAATATTTATAAGCTTAACTTTATTCGTAAGAATAAAGTTCATTAGGGCAACTCAGGCAAGTAAATTTAGTTGTCTGGCCCTAGAAAATATTTAAATTCTCCCTTCTATTTCTCACTCCTGCACTCTGTCTTGGGTCCCACTTTTTTTTGCTGCATCCAAGAATGACTATATCTGTCTGTGCTCAGTGATTAAAAGTGCCTCAGCACAGCAGAATTTCCCGGGCACAGTACGATTCCTCAGTGCAAAAGTCCCTTGGTACGGCAGGAAAAAACCTTGGTGCAGCGATCAGTCCCCGCCAAACTTAGCGATCGCATTGTTTGAATGCATGCTACCTATTGGCTTGTTGTAAATTATTCCTACCTGGCAACTAGCAATTGGCTTGCTAGCCGTATAAAAGCTAAGGCAGTTTCCGCCCAAGTCGGAGAACTCTGCATGTACTTTGGAAGAGAGTTCCTCATGCATCTCGGAGCAAAGCTGGAGGCCTGATCACCCACCAACAACTCCCCGTCGCCGACTGTCCCGACATACCCCGTTACCCTGCATGCTCGGATTGTTTAGAATTCTACCTGGTTTGCAACTCTACAAACAGCACCTACACTGAGTACACCGACGCGAGTCCCTGTACTTCAGTTTGTAAGTAAAGTTTTCAACTTCAACCAATATGCTTCTGTGCCTAATTCTGCTCCATCGGTCGAAGCGCCTATAACCCCATCCGGCTATACTCAGCTCCCACAATATCTACTATATCTACCACCCTACATTCTACTATCATTTCTATGAGTATGATTGCAAATAAGTTGAAGTTGAAATTTCTAGTAGAAATACATCTGCAAATTTTTCAGTTTCATTCCTAAATTGCTGAATCATTTTTCTTTAAAAAATGATAGCAACTAAAGTTGGTCCAGAACAGAATTTTCATTTTTTTAAAAATGTGATTTTGGAATGTGGTTCTCTTATGTATTGAGAAAAATGCACAATTTAAAAAAAATTGTTCCTGGAACAAAATGTTTGGCGGTGATTGTTTTTCAAATGTTCCTATGTCAAAATTGTCAAAATGTTTTTGCATCATCAATGTGTTTCCTATGAAAGATCCCAAAGGAATCTTTTGACTTTTTGTCACACTTTCATTCAGGTCAGAAAGGGGAGAAGAAAGTTTGATGTTTTTAGACAGATCTTCCCTGGATCACTTGAGTGCATTTTAATAGTCCTTCTGGCGTCAGGATACTGACCACCATTTTCTTTAGGCAACATGCCTTGAAGTAGTTCAACAGGGTTGATTGTGTCGTTTTAGAAATAGATTAGACATGAACTTATATGCGATAGCTTGGATAGGGATGATCCAGCTTCAAGCAGGGGGTGGACTAGGTAACATCCAGAGGTCTCTTCCAGCCCTATTTTCCTATGATTCTACAAGATACCATGGATCAAAGAGAACGCTGAATGAAATACAGTTCTCATTATAATTTGAGTTATTCCAAATATTTATCATTATAAAATGTTGTTATAACTAACACGAGTTCACATGTTTTAGTGATGATGGAATTGCATTTTTGGCAAAAAGACCAGTTCTAGTAAAGGTTCATTTTGATAATGTCAATATATAAAATTGTGAATAAAATGTTAATATAATTTCATGAAAACAAAATGAGAAAGCAAAACATAATTCACTTAAACATAAAAAATGTCAACAAACTCTACATATTTCCCCTAAACATTTTGATTTCAGTGAATCTGCTTTTGCTGAAGGAAATTTTTTCTACACAAAAATGTAGGCTTTCTCTGCTTATGATTCACAATGGCAAACTAACCTATATCCCTCTGCCCACTCCTGAATGTTAAACGGTACCTTCAGCCAGATTGGATGGCTTGCTAACAAATTAAGTTTAGCATGATTTAAAAATACTCTATTGATATGTCTTACTCCAAGTTCTGCTATTCCATCTTTTCTCACTGTTCTTCGTTCCAGCACTTTCTTGTCTATTAGCCATCTGTTATTCTCCTTGTCCTTTCTCCCGTACACTCAGGCCATGACAACACCAGCCAGTTTTTCTTCCATAATAAAACAAAAATCTCTTTTGATTTAAGCATATACTTGACCCAAACATCAGAACTTTGACATATCATTGATCTTTACAGTATTCTATGTTCTGTACTGTACCATGCACAGTTTCTACATTCAAATAAAAATAATGTTCCTGGCATCTTCAGAAAAGAAAGGATCCTGTTGTTTGAAAGGCAACATACATAGGGGGGAGAAAGTTCAGTCTGTTTATCTGAAAATAAGCCCATAATCAAACAAAACCATATTGTATTTATACTTTAATAAGGTAGCAAGCAGGAGGAGTGGGATGTAACTGAAGTGCCTACAAAAGGGTTAATTTCATTTTGAAAAGAATGAGAACTCCATCCAAGATCAAGCTTGCAGAGCTCCTCCACATCAGAGCCTTTTCAGTCCTTAATGTGATATGCATTGCAGTACAGTTGAAAGATCACCCTTAAGTTCTTGGCTAAACAAATGTGTATGTAGATATATTGCATAGATATTCTATTTTATTACACAAAGAATTCCCTTCACAAATATACGGTTACAGTTATATGCATGTTATTGATTCCTTTGTTTTATTCCTCTTCAAAAGCAACCATACTCTTTTTACTTAGGATCATGATCTCTTACAATTTAAATTAAAAAACTTAAGTCAGTCACTTTCTGATTTTTAATGCTCAAATGGAATAAAAATTCATATCAAATAAGGCAGAATTCATTAATGTGCCAAAAAACATGTGCCAATGTGTCTCCAACTAGTTAAAAGGCAAATACACAGATTGATTTTTTCTCCTTCCAGTACATCCCACATTGCCTATTTCCTAAAACCTTCTGTCTAATGTATAATAGAGAGCTAAATCTTCAAAAATAGCACTTTTATAATCATTCAGCTAGGGATAGGAGTAACCTAAGTTATTTGGCAGTAGATTTTCAGCTGTCTTTCTCTAGTTGACCTTGTGAATACAGAAGAGGGATGCACACTTGTTTCTCTACTTTGCAAATGCAAACAGTTTCCTGCAAGATTGGAATGCACCTTCTAAAAGCTAATGTCACATGCCGTGAAAGTGCATAAAAGTTCAGTGGTTTCAGGTCATGGTAGCAAGGCAGGGAAGTCTTGCACTTTCAACGGAGCCAAACCCATGTCTGGATCATCCCCAGCATGATTTTTATTCATATAAATGAGGCCTCATAACTGTATTAAGTATCTAGACAAACAGAATTCCACTGAAGTTCTGTAGCCTGACATTTTGCTTAAATACTGGATCCAAGGAAAGCTGGTATAACACAGAAAACCAGTTCTTTCACTAAAGGAGAACCAAGTAGAACTAGTTTTATTTTATAACCAATAAATGCAATGTGCTAAATACACCTCTCCTGTATATATTCCCCATTATAACTAATATACCAGATTCCAAATAAAATCAAATTGCAACTATTACACATTTTCCAGTACAGCTAATGTACCTATAAAAAATTCTGCAGTGTAACCAATAAGCCAGTTTCACCATTAGGACAGAGAAAACACTACAGCTTTACTTTACTTATGTGCTTAGCAAAACAGGAATCTTTTCTATGGGAGAGGATTGCTATTATTACAACATGGACAACCCTTTAAAATACTTTCGAAGGGGAAGAAGCCGCATCTTAAGAGCTCACATTAGTTGTAATGATCTAATCATTATCTGTGCATGATCCTGTAGTGATACAAGTTAGGTAACATTGACCCTGAATGAAAGAGGGTTAAAGGTGCCATGGTTTTCCTATATTTGTAGCACTGTAGAATCATGCAGATACCGATGCAATTGCTACCTCTGTCTATATCTTGAGATACAATTGTAGAATCTCCTGATACCGTAAAAGATATATTTACAGCTCTTAGGTAAACATTTCCTCTTCGTTATGGTAGAATATCCCAACACTCTGAAACCATACACTCTAGTTCAGGGGCAGGCAATTATTTCAGGTGGAGGGCCACTTACTGAGTTTTGGTAAGCCATCGAAGGCCGCATGACAGGCAGCCAGGGGAAGATCAATATTCATTTCCTAAATTTTTTAGGGGTCCTGCAGGCCAGATAGAATGGTTTGGCGAGCAGCTTCCAGCCTGCAGGCCTCATTTTGTCCACCCCTGTACTACTTGTTGCTTAGATTGCAGATTCACATGATTTTGTTTGGTGGATAATATAGTATGGGCCATTTCCAACTATTAAACCAGTTGGGAGCACCTCTCCTCTCTGTATGAAAGAAGAGACTATGCCCTTTATTTAACAGTGAAATATAGTGACTCTGCATTATTATGTAGAACCAGTGAAACCATGTTTAACTAACTATAAATCATAGATGCCAAAACTATGTTTAACATATAAAGAAAACCTAAAGTGAGGTAGCTAGGAAACTCCTTCTCATTACAGCAGTCAGTAACCAGCTAAGGCTTATTATACAGTAAGAATTTACTGTAGATGTTATACTGCTACCCTGGGAAAGCTGCTTATTGTATCTCATTTCCATTTTTACATTGAAAATCTGGATTGTAACGTTTACTATTTTATACATGAAGTTTAAATTCACAACCATTAGACTCTTACAACTCTACTAATGTCACTTTTATAGGAGCTGGCTACAATCTTAGTTTACCATTTCATCAAAGGAAATCAGATGCAGCTACCAGTTGTGACCAACATTTGTGATTTAAATAAAAAGAAGAGGAATTCTCTAATGATTTTTTTTCAAAAGGGAATGGTCAACAGAGGCATGATCATTCAAAAAATGATCAGTAGGAATTATAGTCATTAAAAAGCATACTACAAGATATGTGAAACAAGAAACAAGTGGAATGTAATGGTCTATTTTTAATGAAAAAATACTTAGAATTTTGAAAATAAAGATAAAATTGATAAAAATGTCCCAGGGAAAAAAAATGGGAATCATAGTTCCTTAAATCAGGCTGACTAATACCGTGGAACTAATAGCACGTCTGAGACATCAAAGATGAGTTAATAAGAAAGTTCAATTACATCTGTATTCAAAGAGCATGGAAAAAAATTAAGAAGACACAGGACCATGTTCTTAGTTGTTGTAAACCTGTTTTGTGCCATTAACTACTGTTAAAACTAACTGAGATCTGTCCCAATGTTTTTCTGTTCCATCTTGCTACATAGCAGGGCTGTGCAAAACTTTGGGTGCTGATTCAATTTGGAGGAGATTTAGCCCAATTCAGCCGTCAAATCTCCAAATTGAATCAGGAGACCAATAAAAAGGTCCAAATCAACCCAAAGCCTCCAAATCAATTTGGAAATGATTCAGAGAAATAGTCAGAGATTCATCAATTTAGGCAGTCTCTGCTTGGCACCACAGGGAGCTGGACCTGGACTCCATGCTGGTAAGTATGGGGTGGGGGGGGCAGGCCTCATTCCTTGCCTTCTCCCCCAGGCCTCCTGAGTGCCTCTGACCCTTTCCCACTCTCCCAGCCCCATCAATGACTCCCCTGCCTGACCCCAGTGTCCCGGCACTTAAAAAAAAATAAAGCCCTGCATCCACCAGCTGCTGCAGCAGCCATCAGGGCCACTGGGAGCTCATGGCAGAGCCGCCTCTACCCCCCATGCAATGCAGGGCAGTGGGGGGCAGTATGGATCATACCCTCCACCTGGCAAGAGCTGGTGAGTGTGGGGCTTTTTTTTTATTTTTTTTTTCAAGAACCAGGAACTGGGGCACGTGAGGCCATTGACAGGGCTGGGAGAGTGGGTGTGGGATAAAGCCTGTTTGATTTGGAGATTCAGCGGATTCAGCAGTGGCCGAATCTCCGAATCAGATTTGGCCAAATTGATTCGGGACAGTGATTCAAATCACCAAATTGAATCACTACCACCTCCCCACTCTGAATAGGCTGAAGCCAAATCCAAAGTGAATACTAGCCACTTTGCACAGGCCTACTACATAGTTGTTGATGAATCAGAAGGATAAGGTATCTGTGCCAAACTCCGCTGGTTAGAGGTAGTTAAATGAATGTCATGTTGTCCTCTCACTGAATGAATAGAGGCTGTTCTTTTCCTGAAGCATCTTTGTTCCCCCTTTTCCCCACTTCTTCCTTCCCAATCCCCCACCTCTCTGCTTCCCCTCACCCATACAGACCTATTAAGTTCAATTCCTATGGCTTTCTTGCAAAGAAACTTTTCATGATAGTTTGAGTGTAGGGGCACTAGAGTAACTCATCTCTCTTCCTCTCCCCTAAGCATTGGCCTTTTCTGCTCATTTTTCTCTCCAAAGTCTCCCTCTGCCACACAGTAGCACTTTGTCACCATGTACATTTAAGTAATTGGTAAATCAGGGAGTACTACCAGTATTAACAAATTGTAGACTATAAACTTTGGTGATTACCAGAGAGAGAGAAGGAACTGTTTAAAGGAGTGTTACCGAAAGCGTAAATGCAGTCACCAAGTCCGTATTTTAGTTTTAGTCTGGGCTTATGAACTAGAACATTAAACCACAGAAAAATATCAAGAGACAAAAAGGACAAGCTGGTCGCATCTACCCATGCAGATACAAATTACTCACAAATACAGTTCCAACAGCAGAAAGAGCCCAAAGGTGGAGAGAGATAATTAGGCTTGCCTAATCTTTTAAAGAGTAGGGGAAGTAAGGCCATAAACATATTTTTGAAAGCCGTTTAAGTTTGTTGTTTGTTAAGCAATACCATATGACCCTGTGCAGCTTTAAACCACAAATACTGTCATCAGAAAATAGCAAGATCTGTGTCACTATGAAGACTAACTCAGCTTCCACCATTAATAAAGGGGTTCAAATAATGCTGCTGGCAGCACCAGCCCCCGCTCAGAGAAAAATAGCAAAACAACAGCCAATCATCTCCTGCTTTCTGTTTCTCTTATTATAGCATTAGGAACATTTGGGTCCATTTCAAATGCTGAGGCACAACTTCAGTACAAAATGCCACGTACAACAAGGCACTTGTGCCAGAGCTGGGTTAGGAGGAGTGCAACATGACAACCACATTACAGATGGCTGAGAATGGGCAGGCACACCCATTTCCTATTAGCCCTGTACCCATGCAAAGTTTATTTACCTTATATATCCAACACAGTGTTACAAGCTGGTTTTCAAATCAAAAACATGGACTCCTCTTTTTTTTTCCCTGTAGAAACCATCCAGTTCTTTAGCTTTCATGTGTTTTGTGCAAATTAAAAAAAATAATCAAGACCATGTTTATTTGAATATAGCATGTGGTTTAATAAACACAATGTCTTCTAAACAGTGAGCCTTTCTGTGAATGTGTGAGAGTGCTTAATGACAGTAACAGATACTCCATTCTGACCAGGGGGCAGCAGAGACTGTTCTATTTAATTACTGGACTGATCTTTGTGTGTATTCCAATTACAACCAGTTATCCCCTTAAAAAGAAATTGAATTCACTAGCAGCAATACCTATTGTTTGGAACTGTCACCCACAATCTATCAAAGAGAAAAGCATCAGTCACCCCCATTTTACTGAAATCTTTCCTAAAGGCTTGTCCAGGATTTTCCCCAAGGGATGCTGCAAAAAGGTTTTACGCTTCACGGTTTTTTAAATAAAAAGGAAAATATTAGCACTTTCAAGATATCTGGTATACAAGCATCAGCAGAACCACAGCTCTATAAACAGAGTCTTTCCTAACTGTCATGTTATTTCTGTTGCATTTTTATGGTCACCTGCTGCTGAATGAATACCTGGAACACAAGGGATTTTATTAACTTCACTGGGACTTCACGTATCTCTGCGCAAGTATCTCTTCAAATATCTCTTGAGCACAGGCATTTGTGAGAGCAATTCTTGGAGCAGTATCCCTCATTTATGCATGTTCTGGGAACATCTGGTATATTTGTGAATTCTATAAAAAATAAAAAAAGGATAAAAAAAAGCAATTTTTTTTTTCTAGCTTAACATTTTCCTCACAGTGGACAGCATGAAATCAGATCACTATAGCTTTGCTTATTGAAAGATATGTCTGACCTCCCTTTGGCTTCTGCTGGTAAAAAAGAATCCTGTAAGCCTAAGTATTTTTAACTGACTTGAATGACATGTACATCTAGAAGATCCACTAAGGTAGGGCAATTGTTCTTAAGCAATGTTACATCTGATCAGTATTACTGTAGTATGATGTGCATCTGAGCCTGTCAAACACAAGTCTGTCATTAGCTGACAATGGAAAGGTATATTTAGATTTTGAAACTGACCTTGAATGAATCTGCTTTACTCTTAGTAAAATCTAAGGCTAAAACTATCTAAAACTCAACTATGCAGTTGAGTTACAGAGTAGGAATAAAAATAAATATACTAGACCTTACACAACTGCTAACGGAGGTACTAAAGTAAGAAGGTGGAGCTGTGGACTGCACATTTGTTACTGTGCAGTCATTTAGTACAAGCATTAGCAAGTACTAAATGACTATGCAGTAACTGGCATTACTGCTCAGTAATGTTGCTGCAAATTTTTTTCAGATGCTACTGAGCACTAGCAATGAGCTACTGTGCAGTAGCTTATCATTACTATTGCACAGTAGCATTGCATCATGGTTAGTGCCTACCAATGCTACTGCGTAGTAGAGTCTCATGTAGACATGCCCACTTTCAACAAAGACTGAAAAGCACTAAAGACAAGGTGCACAGAAAAGCTGTCACAGCAGGAGACTTTTGGCATAGCGCCTACAGCTGTAAACCAGTAGCTTAAAAAAAAACAGAATACATAAGACAGATGCTGATTTACTGGAAAATAGGTTCAAAGAGGGTGGTAGGACAAGATGGAGCCATGGAGAAAGACCTTAGGAGAAGGGCAGAAAACAGGTCTATTATCCTCGTTGGAGAGGGGAGGAAAAAGACTGGAGCTGAGAAAGACTGTGAGCTGAAAGGGATCATTTGCAATAGCAATGAAAATGAATTTAGTCCATTGACATTAGCAGCCAAATCATCTTCCACACCAGTTCAGGAAGCTGAGGAATCCACTCTCAATAACTACTATGAGCAATAGGTAACTCTGAAGTTGACAGACTACCCAAGTTTTCACTTTGCTAGGAATAGGTAAACTAACACATAGCTGAAAAATAGAGAACTTTTCCACCTAGGTCCCAGGCCTATTGGGAATGTACACAGTTAGGTTGATCTCATCACTGCAATTTCATGTTTTAAATCTAAAATAGGTACGAACAGAAATGAACTAATTTGACTGTTATGCCACAATCTTGAGGCAGAACACTGCCATGTTCTTGTGGACTGTGTCCTGTAACTCTCTTCCCTCAAGGCTTTTTATATTAAAGCCGATTAAAAATAGTTATGCTTAATGACAAATCCTAAAATGTGGTTTTGTTTCAAGATGCTAAGGATTTATTCACTGAAAAAAATATTATTATTATTATTATTTATTTCAGCTTTAAGGCAAACTCAGCAAGCATTGCCCTCTTCTGTATCAGCAATCTAAAATAAAGGATTATAGTCCTCACACCATTCTGGTCTGATATATATATCAGCTGTTAGAAAAGTAGAGGGAGAGGGGTTTAGATTCCTGCCACATAAAGCTTGTGGACATATTGGCCCATTACAGAGATCTTATTATTTCATTTGTAATATTCTTTTTCCTGGGTTTCCTTGTAAAACAATTCTTTGTTAAAGTTATTTGAAAATAACTGTGTATCTGACTGCATTTCCTTGATCTGAGGGAAACTAATCCCTTACAGAGTTAAATTGCCAAAACACAAGGGAACTTTCAACTAGCCTCATTTGTAAGCCCTACGTTTTTCACTAAATAAGCCATTAAGAGGTCAAGGCTAAGGTGCTGGTATGTGTGTTTAAGACTAATGGCAAGGCACACGAATGCCTCTCAGCCATGCACACAATGATTCTCCAAAGAATTTTGCTGCAGTAGTGCAGCTCATACAACTATGCTCATTAGCCTGGCAAGGGTAATACAGGCCTCAGTGGCATATAAGAACCCCACCTCCTCTCAGTTTTTCTTCTTCCTTGCTTTGTACCATCTTGGAAGAAAGCAATACAGTCACCTTGGAGTCCAAGGAACACAGAGGTTCTAGGAATCTAGGATTACCTTAGGAAGCAGTATGAGCAGAAGAAAGTAACATGAAGTCACTATGTCTTTAAAAATAAAGGCTTTTTAAAAAGATCATGGTTCTGGATGACAGAAAGAAAAAGATAGAGAGGGAAAAATAAAGTTGCAAACAAACTATAAGGACCCTAAGTAAATAAAAATAGAGCATGATGTAGGGGGGAAATTTCCTAAAGGAAGATTCTAAATCTAAGAAGTGCCCTACAAAAGGGGTAGGGAAATATTAAAGTCAGTTCCAAGAACCCCAAGCACACTATTATTTAAACCATTTATCATCATTGATGATTAAAAATATCAAAAAGTAACTACTACAGGTCTTTGACTTTGATAAGCATAAACCTCCACTTTTCTAACTGTAAAGAACAGTTTATATATTTAAACTTATAGTCTAGGTACAGACATTCAAAAAGCCCAAGGTGGATACAAAATAACTTTTGCAGCTTTTTCTAGGTGCCCTAGATTAGTCCAGGAGTGAACATAATTCAAGTTCACTGGGGGAGTTAAGGATGCACGGCCAGCAGGCCAGGAACGCTCACAGAAGCCTG
Organism: Caiman crocodilus; assembly: GCA_030014935.1. Taxonomy (NCBI): domain Eukaryota; kingdom Metazoa; phylum Chordata; order Crocodylia; family Alligatoridae; genus Caiman; species Caiman crocodilus. The sequence goes on from JAGPOW010003685.1 coordinate 59,545,869, forward strand.
CTGGTAAATCTCGAGCACAGCCAAGCAGCCAAACACCCCTGATTAGCCAGTGCAGCATCTCTTCCCAGGCCTGTCCCACCCCCAGCTGTCTGCTGTCAGCAACAGATGGGGAAAACAGAGAAGTACCCCACCCCCATATGCCCCACTGAATATGCAATTCAGGGGTGGGGAGATGAGGCCAAGGCTGTGTGGATGTCCATCACGCTGCAAACTAGAGGCAGGGGGGCAGAGTCCCCTGCCACATGCCCCCCCTCCACCACCTGGGTCTGAGGGAAGCTGTGCTGGGTCTGTGCATCAGCAGGTAACACCTCCACACAAACACCCCCAGTTCCCAGTGTCAGAGAGCCATGGGGATCCAAGTCGCAGCTCATGCCTGCAGCTCTCAGTAAGGTAAGGAGAGTAGTGGAACAGAGCCCTCAACTATATGGACTGGACCTGGCCCCCTCCAGACCCAAACCAGTAAGCTGGAGGGGGTCCGTGTAGCAGGGGATCTACTCCCTGCCCCCAACCCTGGTTCACAGTATGGCAAACAACTATGAAGTTCCAAGCCAAGGCTCCTTTCTGCAGCTGTAAGAGTCACAGGGTGGGAAATGGACCCCCCCCGGATACATGGGCACCCCTGCTGTGCTGGCTTGGGGCCAGGACTGCTTAGTGGGAGCTGGATTCCCCCAACCACCTTCGAGCTGCAGACAGGAATTGTGGCTCAGATCTGTGCCGCTCTCTGATGTGCTAGGAACGTGAGGTAGGGGGAAGAATAGCTACTTACTGTGTATCTCCCTGCCCAGCTGTTCTAGCTAAGTTGGACAGGGCAGGGGACTCCACTTTCCTCCCCTTCCCTTCCTTCCCTTCTTAGCAGCTAGCAGGGGTGGGACTGGGGAAAGAATCAGCTTTGGGCCAGTCAGTAGGGGTGGGGGAAGCCTGTTGTGAGGAAGTCTGTGTTGTATGGCCTCCCCAACTATGCTGATTGGGGCTGGGGCAGAGCCACTCCACTCCTCCCCACCTCCAATTCCCACCCCTGCCCCTTTCCTGATCTGGCTGGCAGGCACAGGTAGGATGCAGGTATGAGGGGTAGAGGTTTTGATGCCTTGGCTCTGTGACCAACCCAGCACTGGGCCAGAGCAGACAGCACAGACTGAGGATAGCCTACTCACCCTGTGAGGGGGAGTTAGCGGGGAAGCCACAAAGCATCCTGGGATGCCAGGGGACTGCAACCTAACTTGAGGAAGAGAGGAGAGGGAGAGGAACAGAAGTTCAATTGACTGGTCTAAGCTAAATAAATTAAATCTGATACTACATCCATCCAGGCCTATCTTAGGCCAGGTTTCATCAATTTTAAACCTGTCTATGTTTATGTTCTGTTACAGATGTAGACCATTTTCCAATCGCTTATATCAGTCTATGTGTAATTTCTGTACCTAGCTATAGTAACAATTCTAGTCCTAGATCTGTTTTCATGGACAGGCAGAGGAAGAAAAAGATTGGAGGCAAGTAAGATGGTGAGATGAAAGTGGTCATCCTGCACATATACATTTATTATAACTGGTAAGAAACAGGGGGGTGATTAACCCTCAGATACAAACAGGCTGGGGACGAAAGGGCCGTGGAGCCTTGTTTCCCTTTTCCTTTAATTTTCCTGTTTAAGAAGAATCTGAAGGCAATATAACAAGTAAACACTTTACTTACAAACTGCAGTACAGGGACTCACGTCGATGCACACATTGTAGGCACGCTCCATAAAGTTACACCATGAAGCACATAAATGCTTCGTCTGCATGTCCGCGCCAGCAGTTCCCCTTATACTAACTCCAAAACCAAAGCCGTAGGGAACTCGAGAACTCTTCAGGCATCCAACTGATGCAATTATCCAAGATGGGGGCATCCGGGGGGAAAGGGAGCTGTGGATGCAGGACCTCTGGTGAAGGTGATCAAGCCTCGCCAATGTCATGTGGGTCCTGCTTTCTTTTTCCGCGGGCTTTGCTTTTATACTGCTCTAATAGCCAATGGGATTGGATCTTTTTTCACGCGTTGAACGAGCTGCATGAGCCAGGCATTTTGCTGCATGCATTCTTTGCGCAGCTATTAGGCTGCACCCGCTGCTCCCCCACACTGCGAGCACAGCTTGCTGGTGTTTGGTTACCTTTTATTTATCATTAAATAAATAACATTTATTATTACATTATATTATATATGTGTGTGTGTGTGTATTATAATGTACATATATTATAAATGTACATATATATCATTATATGATAGATATGATATCATATATGCTAGATAGATTATATTTATATGTTATATAGGTTTAATATGTGTATGTAGAATATAATGTTTCTGTATAATATCTGTACATACATACACACACACATATATACATTTGCAAATGTTGCATGTATAAGTATATGCTAAAATGGATGTGTCTACTTGGCATAATGCATTGCTGCTCAGAGGGGAGCTAGCTTAAGTATGTCTGCATAGCACCGCATTGTTCATACCCATAATCAGAACAACCAACTTTTAATTTATGGGATTCCAGTATGTGAGTCAACTCTTTGTGACTTACGGTATGAAAATGGTCCCATGATGCTTTCTACTCCTTGACTAATTCTGTCTATAAAGTTAAAAGTTCCCTATCACTGAATGAACCCCTGCCAAGTATAAAACAAATATCAGTGTTCTTTCCTACTCCTTGACATATAGGAGATATAGGCTGTAAGTTTTTAATGAGGGCTTTTTTGGTTTTGTTGAGGATTTTTTGGTGATGGCAGCTTTAAAACAAGTGACAAATGGTGAATGGTGAAAATTATATATTATTGTCATTCATTGGTACTAAAATTTATGAAGCTTTAAGAATTTATGAACACTTTCACCAATTCCTAGTGGCTGTCCAGAAACTAATAACTAATATGACCTATGAATAAAGAGGAAATTGAAAACTCTACTTCTATTTCTAATGCATTACTTGTTTATAAATATGTAGCCAGATCTAGACATTTATTTAAATAGGCCATTGGTTTATTTTCATCTTTCCCTTATTTTTCTGCTGAAAGATTTTGTCAAGAGCTACACAAGGTATTTAAGTACTAGGGCTGTGCAAAACTTCGGGTGCTGATTCGATTCGGAGGAGATTTGGTGGCCAAATATCTAAATCGAATCAGGGGACCAATAAAAAGGTCCAAATTGATTTGAAGCTCTCCAAATTGATTCAGAAAATATTTGGAGAGCGTTGACAATATGGGCAGTCCCCACCTGCTGCAGCACAGAGCTGGAACAGGACTTGGAGCTGGTAAGTATGGAATGGAGGAGGGTGCCTGGAGGAGGGGGGAGGCAATCATGGGGGGACCCCTACTAGGCACTATCCCCTGCCTGCTACCCCAGCCCCCCTGCCATGGCTGCCCCCACCTGCCCCACCTCTGTCCCTTTAAAAAAAAAAAGCCCCCAAATGTCCTGGACTAACTGGCTCCTGCAACAGCCTTAGGGCTGCACAAGCCCCCCATGCAGCATGGGGAAGTGGGGGGCAGTGGGGATCAACCCTGCCAGGCAGGAACTGGTGGATCACGGTTTGTTTGTTTGTTTTTTTAAAGGGCCAGAGCTGAGGTGGCTGGGGCAGCAATGGGGTGGGGTTAGTGGAGTGGGCAGGGGTTGGGGGGCTCATGCAGACCCCCCCACACAGTGTGGCACAGTGGAGGGGCAACAGGGATTCCCCACCCCAGCAGCACCTGGTGAGTCAGGGTTTTTTTTCAAAGTGCTGGGAGCTGGGGCAACCGGGGCAGCCATTGCCAGGGCTGGGAAAGCGGGTAGGTGATGGGCTTGTGTGATTCAGAAATTCAGTAGCCGAATCTCTGAATCAGATTCATCTGAATTGATTTGGGACAGTAATTTGAATTACCGAATCGAATCACTGTCCCCTGAATCAGGTGAATCTGAATCCAAAGTGAATACTAACCGCTTCACACATGCCTATTAAGTTTACCTACCAACATTATGCAATTAAAAAGCTCCATTAGTACAGAGAATCTCAATCTGAGTGATATATGCTGGAAATCATATCCTTGGAATTTCTAAAAATTACAGCCAATATTTTCCTAAATCAGAAAAGATTGTACTTAGTGTGAGGGAAATCTATGTCAGACATCATGTTGACAGATAAAGGAGTTTGTCACAAAAATAAAAACTAGTGGTAGCTTATTTACAAGTGATCTTGACTTGACCATATTTATATGCAAACAGAATAAAAGGCCAAGCCAGTAAATATATTAGCTTGGTACTTTAAAAGGACCAATTTCATAAAGCTGAAAACTATTGTGAGCCAATTCAGTTGAGAAAAAGTATTTAAACAAAAAAACCATGAAAGATGAACAGGAGCAGCTTAAGAACACTTCACTAAATGCCCCCAAACCCACAAGAATGAAAGGCACTGACTATGTGGGGACCCAAAGGCCCTAGCCCCACTTGGGAAGATGGTAGGGTGACCACACATCCTTAATTGGGTGGGACAGTCCCAAAATGAGAACATCAGGTCCTAGTCCTGGGCTGCATGATTCTGGAACAGCATTTGTCCTGGATTCCCAGTATCGTGCAGGGGTCCCGATTTTCCATTCACTGCAGAAAAACACAGGAAACAGTGGGTTTCCCCTTGCAGCCTGCAAGGAACTGCAGGGAACAGGACATGAGGGGTGCCACATACATGTATGTGCGCGCACACTGATTGAGCCCCCACAGTGAGAGATTGGGGCCCGGGATGGATCTGGGGGCGCTACTCACCCAGGGTGGTGCATGGGGTCCAGGATCAGGGCAGGGAGCAGGACAAAGGCATGGGTGGCTTGTCCAGGGAGCAGGGGGGGCTAGCTCCCTGCCACTGCATGCACTCCCAGGGAGGAGGGAATAGGGAGGCACATGGGGGCCCCAGATTTGTGCGTGGGGTGGAGGCAAATGTGAGCTGCTCACTGTAGCCTCAGGGCACCACAACCTCCTGCCCTTCCCCTGGGAGCCCCACACCAGCCACGCTGCCATAGCAAGGTTCCTCCTGTCTGCCGAGCTGCAGCAGGAGTGGTGGCATAGAGTTGTGTCCCCCATTGTGGTTGGGCAGACAGGGAGGGCCTCATCATGGTGGCACAGCTGGCACAGGGCTCCGGGGGGGTGGTAGGGCAGTGGGCAGAGAGCCTCAAGCCTGCAGTGGGCAGCCTGAATCTGCCCCCATGCCCCCACAGGCTCTGCTTCAGCCATACTGCTGGGGAGGGGGGAGAGGGGAAGGCAGGTATGTATCCTACCTTTCCATTTTGCAAAGGTGGTCATCCTAAAAGAGGGCTGTTGCATGCCCATCATCTTAGAGACCCTCCCACCCTCCGCAGGGGAAATTAAAGTTGGTGGCTATGACTCTGATAATGACAAACTAACTTAGAAAGGAAACAAAAACTAGTATATTTTTTTAAAAAGAAAAGAAAAAACCCCATGTAAGTACATAACAAATGGGAGAAGAAAGAGAGCTGATTACAATAACTGTAAAGAAGAAACTGGGAATTGTAGCAAACAGGTAAGGGAAATGTAGGTACATAAGAAATCTATGGCCTCTAGAATTAATAATTATTAATAATAAGGAGCTGAAAGTATATTAGGAAAAAAGTGATTCATAACAACATTACTGGTCCATTAATTCTAGTATTGGTCCATTACTTCCAGAACTGGAAATAAAAGTGAATATGGTGACATTATTTTAAAAGGGAAAAGTGAACATACCATTACTATACTAGTATACTACTTGTATACTTTATACTTGTATAAAACTTGTATACTTTATACTTTGTACTTGTATACTTTATACTTGTATAAAACTCACATCCAACCTGAGCAAAAAAAGTGGAATGGATAAGATGGAAAGGATACTGAAACTTTGATTGACAAAGGTAATGGTAATGTTGATATAGTGGACTAGAGTAAAGCACTTGAATTGGTAATGCAGAACATTTTGTTTAAGGAACCAACCATTAAAATGGCATACATTTAATGGGCTAAGATTTAACTCACTGGTAAACCTTGGAATCTAATAGTAATTGGGGATTCACAAGCCAGAGGATGGCTTTCTAATAGAGCTCCATTTTATATTGATGCCTCTAGGGCAGCTACCAGAAGATCCCATAGTTAGCAGTCCTCCCTGCAGTACAGCCCTACCAAAACGTGTAGGTGATGGGCTGTAATTTGGACATTAATCCTGGTGTCACAATGGAGCTACACAATTTTCACTAGTTGACAATCAGCCAGCGTTAGCTTTTTCCAAAGTCAATTTTTCCCCTCAAATCCCCACTGTTTGTGCAAAAGAGAGTGTGGACTAATTTGGGTTGATTGTTACAATTAACATCCCCCTGGATTGAACAAGAGCTGGTTCAAGGCTCTGGAGCACTACTAGGATCTATGTTTATATTAGAAAAAAATTCCAAATTGTATTTATGCTTGCTACAATCTAATTGTAACTAAGGGCTCCATGTAGGAAGACAAAAAGGTCCAAACCTGTAAATATTTGCATACATCCACAACCATAAGCACAAAAACCTGCAACAGAACTACTTATATGTTCAAAATTATTCATGTGATCACATGTGCCAGATTGTGTATGTTGACAGTTCAGACTAGGTTAAAATAAATCATAAAAAATGAATCTGGAAGTAGCATTTTTCCTTCTTGTGCACATGCAGTGCTTAGTAAAACGGGGTCTCATCCCTAACTGGAGCTTCTAAATGCTATCACAGAATAAATAATTGCTTTATCCTTCACTGGTTTTTATTACCAAGCATGCTGCACAACTTGAGATTCAAGCTTTGATTGCACTTAATCATTCACATGTTTATTGTATATTATTGTATACTAGATCATGACTTAATAATTTCCACTCTTTGTAATTGTGGACACACTTAACTAAACTGGGGAAAAATGTATCACTGAAGTAAACCCCAGGGAAGTGGAGGAGTTGTGTCTAGGATTAAGTCTGGTCCACCTGTTTTAGCTTAGTTTCATGTTGCCAGCAAAAGGGAAGTCTTTCTAACATTCACTTAATTTAAAATATTAACTAGTGTCATTAAATTCAAAGATTTGTTTGCCTTTGTGCAGTATCATAAAGACAGACACTAATCTCAGGAGTCTCTCTACCCCCTTAGCACAAACACAATTTTGGAGGAAATGTTGAAACAAAGTCCCCCTGCCTGTCCAAATTGCAAGTTAGCAATCCTCTGGAACAAGCTGGGAGATGGTAACAGATAACCCCAGTGTCCTGATCAACATTCCCTCTCAATAAAACAGGCTCTAATGTCCAAGGTCATATATAAGATACAGCTGAATATATGTAGTGATCTACCATGTTTGCCTCTACAGCTGTTGCATTACAACTATTTAACTCATTACTTTCTAAACTGAGATGAGATGTTCAAAAGATGAAAGGCACTACAGAAAAAGAACAGTACAAGTGTGTAGTAGTGTACACTTGGACACAGAATAATTCGTTTACCTTTATTCCAGATCTACTACACTGACACTGAATCATTTGGCTATGACTCTTAAGTCCTTTCCTTGCATCTATATTTCCTGGTATTTTGTATTTTTCTTATATATTTTATACCACTTGAACCAACTTCTGGTCTCTCCCATTTTCAGACAAATCAAATCAAGTGAGAATGGCAGAGATGTAAGGCAGAGCAGAACTTAGCCAAATTTGAGTTCACTATGATAAAATCACAAAACATGTACAGTCTTTGAAAACAGTATTATCTATAATACTTTCCTTATTTGGGGATGAAATCTAAGTATGTTTTCATGTTTTGCTTTGTTTTTAAATATAGCAAACAATCATTTTTTTTGTAAAACAAGTGAAAACATAGCTCAATGTTTGATGGAGAGGGTAAGACTAGCAATAACAGTGTTAATGTCTAAGTAGATCAATTTTCATTGTGGTTCTAGAGGACTTAATCACATGATTAGTCCATTGATATTAATGAGACAAACTCCTCTCCATGCACTACAATGACAATTCACCTCAATACAATAATTAAAATGCTTCTGAAATTGGTTTGACCTGAAAAATTGTCCCAACATCATGAAACAGAGAATGTGCTTGTGGGATAGAGAAACATGTTTTTAAAAATTATAACATTCACCCCATTCAATACACTCATGCTTGTTTTGCTAGTAAAATACGCTGATGGTGGTCTTCTAAATTCAGTCATTAATTTTGAAACTGACTGGACATTTCAAAGAAAAGAGAAAACCTCTCGGTTTTTCAAGTTCAAGTTCAAGTTTTTCTCAAGCAGCCAATCAATCTATAATAATTTATTTCTGCTGTAAAAATCAAGTTAGTTATTGCAACAATGACAAGGATCTCATGATGAGGCCAAATTCTAATATCTGATCAGTGCTAACATTGAAATACATATGATCACTTTAAATGATTGCACTAAAATTGGTGAAAATACTACAGAATTTCCCTGATGTAACATAGGTGACAGTATGGCCCTTCATGACCAAACATTGATACTACACTGGCCTTCTGAGTACTCATTTTATTTTTCACATGCTCGCACACACACGTATGCATGCACCCATACTTTGGAACCGGAACTTAAAACTGATTCTTTATTTTCATAATTTAACTTAAATAAAATCCCAGAAAAAATTCCAAGTAATGACAAAGAGAATGTAAGCCTGAATATTAACCAGAGTCTTGACTATGAACTTGAAAACCTTCCCTAGAAGAAAAGGTGTATTGATTTTACCCAAATTAGGCCTTATGGCTAGGAGTACTTGTAGTCATTTATCACACCCTGTCTCCATTCACATGGCTTACTTTAAGCCATTGATTTTCTTGTACAGCTACCGCAAGTAGTAAACACTTACATGTGCTGTTCCTAGTTTATGGTCACATAGCTTAAAGTAAGCCGTGTGGACCTGGACTGAGAGCAGTGCATGCAATTGTTTGCCAATCCTGAGAGCCGTGCAAAGAAACCAGTGCAAGTAACTCGGGGCGAGGGGCAGGCAGGATCAGGGGAGCTAATGGCTCTGTGGACACGGGGGCGGGAGAAAGGAGGTGGTGGGATTGGCAGGCTGGAGGCAGAGGAGGCCTAAAAATAGTCCAGTCAGGGTTGCGGGGGAATAGTGCAGCCCTGAGGCTGGGGTGAGCAGCTGGATTTTTCCAGCACTGGGACTGCAAAGACATGTGCGAGATTGGGCTAACTGTTTCTTAAGTGAGGTCAACCTGAACTTGATTTTAACTAGTGCACCTAGTCAGGCGAACTAACTTAAATCGGAGTGCCATTTTGGGGCAATTTAAGCACTTTGCACACCTGTACAATTGGACATTTTAACCCTGGTTAGGCTGATCTAAATATAACACTTGTAAGTCCCCTTTCCTTAAAGTTCGTAGGGTCAGAAATTGATCAAAGTTGGACAAGAAACAGTTTCAACACTTTAAAACACTTTGGCTTTCAGATATTTATCAGTGTACATCATTGCCATGGCTGCTTAAAAAATATTTTCAAGCCAGTCTGAGCTTGCTTTTTAACAATGATACTTTATATTTCATACCTCTGAAGGAATGCAATATACCACACAGTCAAATATTATGACCTTTTTTTTCTTTCAGAATTCCTATCTTGGTGACCCAACAATAAATGTATTTTTTTATAATGTCAAATTTGTTTCCATAGTAACATAAAGTGTCACTCTTGGTGATGATGTGCAATAGAAATGTGAAGAGTTGAAGGCTACTTAACATGTTTTCAGTTTTGCCTATTCAATTATGATTGTTATATAAGTAAATAAAGAAATTTAAATATATTATCAAAAGTTGATCTTTGGTAGGATGACTTTTAAACTGTACATTATTTCCTACAACAACACTTTTTAATGAGAAGTCCCCTCAAGTGCTCATTCACTGGTTTCTGAGATGGAAACATTTTACATTATATTAACAATCATTACCAAGTTGTATTTGATTTAAACCTGCATGAATAGACCACAAGAAAGGAATACACTTATCTCAATGGCCATAGCAGTTAAAAAATAACACTGTATTCATAAGTTTTAAAAAATAGAAGGAAGAATAGATTTGGTGAGTGATTTACATTTTCAGAAAATTCAAACAGCTAGCAAGTTACGCTGAAGTGTAATGACAACTTCTGAGGTTTATTTTGTTTATAATTCAAAGTTTTATAGTCAGCTTCTATCTGCTGTCCATGGATAAGGATGCAGAAAGGCAGGCTGATTCAGGACTTGGTCACATGTCCAGAGGTTACCAAAACCCTAGTGTGTAAGCTACTTAAGGATAAGATGCATGTGTTTCTGTAGCACTGCAAAAGACATCATCCACTAGTGGTGTGCTTGGACAGGGTGACACATAGACAGTCCCCCGTTCCCATTCCCACCCCAACTCCAGTAGCTACAGTCTGAGACTGGGGCTGAAAGAGAGCCATGCCTTCAAGAAAGAAGTGTTATAATGGCTCAACACTACTCTCAGAAACACTCTCCAACTTCTTTTGGTGAGGTGCACCTCTACATATTTGGTACCACTTTAGTATCTAATCTTTCACCTTTAAACTATTTCATGATAATGCCCTTTATATAATTTCTCCATTTTACAGCCGGAAAATGTGATCACCATTGATGCTAATGTGATGCTTAGGAGACCACATAATCCATATGTTCATACATAATAGGATAACAGGATAGCAAAGTGAGTGTTATTTGCTTAGCACTAAAAATGTTTGGCATTGGACACATCTACAAGTGTATTTACTCCAGACATGATTTACTGCACAATAAGTGTTTTTAGGTAGGTGTCTGCACACACAAGGATTAGGAAGCAAAGTTGCCTCCAGGTAGTGTTACTATATTTCCAGTATCAAAAAAGAGGATACTTGTGAGGGGGAGCAAGGGAGGGGGGCCTAAGATTGGGGGGGCAGCGATTTGCCCGTGCCCTGCTTCTGCCCCTCACTCCTAAGCCCCTGCCCTCATCCCTGCCAGCCACCCCTCACTCTTGCCCCGCAGCCCCCTGCCCCCCAGCCCTGCTGGTGCCCCACACTCTGGACTCGCATACCCCTGCCCCCAGCCCTGCCAGTGCCCTGCACTCTGGACCTGCAGATCCTGCTCCTCCAGCCCTGCTGCCCAAGTAGCTCCCACATCAATGCTTGTGCACACACATGTGCTTGCACACACATACACAGTCTCTTAACCTGGGAGTTTGCTGGGGCCTGCGTGGGGAGCACGTGACCCCCTGACAGTCAACCACCTTGCCTACTGCTCCCACCTGAAGTAGCCAACCAGCAAAAGCAGAGGCAGAGCGAAAACCCAGACATTTGCTCTCATTTTAAAAACCTACCTGAGCACGAGGACAGGGGGCCAAAAAAATGACATCTCTGGGAAAATGCAGACATATGGTAACCTTACTCCCAGATCCCTCAAGCCCTGCAATGGGCCCTTGCAGCCACTGGGAGGTGGGGTAGAGGCTGCTTCAAGCTCCAGCTGCAGCTGTCAGAAGCCTGGCAACCCTCTTTAAAAGGCAGCCCTGCTTTCTGCTCTCTGGGCAGTGACTACCTTTGCTTAGAAGCAGTGTGGAAAGTGCAGAGGCAGCACACAGCGGCTTTGTCTGTGCCCACTGTGCCTCCCTGCACTATGGCTGCCCCAGCCCGTGGCCCCGGCAGCAGCAAACAGCACCCTGGGATCTTGATGGCCACCACAATCACCCTACTGGCCCGCAGTGCTGACCACCACTTGGTCCATGGCCTTTTTACTCCAGTCGGCTCCCCTGTGACCAGCGACCACCTGCCCAACTGCAGTGCACATTCCCAGGGCACCACACAGCAGCCATCACCAGGGACACTAATGTAGGGCTACAGAAGGCTACCACTGGGACTGCCCTTCTGGGCCTCCAGCCCCACTGCCTCTGGGCCCACCATGCCAACCAGCCCTGGTGGCAGCACCTTGTCCAGCAGACCTGGGACAATGAATAGTGGGTGGACAGCCTCTGCGTGATCCAGGCCACCTTCTGAGACCTGCTCCAGCAGCTCCAGCCCCAAGTGGAGGGCCAGGACATTGACATGTACCCAGACCTCCCCCCCTGACACCTGCCTCGCCATGGCCCTGCTGAATCTGGGCACACCCACCCAGTATGTGGGACACCTGTTTGGTGTGAGCAAGTCCACCACAAGAGTGACCATTCTGGAGGAGTGTAGGACCCTCCAGGGTGGGCTGGCAAACACCGTCTTCTGTGTCCATGACCCCCAGGCAATCATAGTATCATAGTATCATAGTATCATAGTGTCTAGAGTCGGAAGGGACCTGGGCAGATCATCTAGTCCGACCCCCTGCCTTGGCAGGAAAGAGC
>JAGPOW010003685.1:59558326-59576585 GCA_030014935.1 Caiman crocodilus
CACTTACCTTCAGGGAATCAGCTGCTGCTCCTGCTGCCTCCTCAGCTGCTCCGCTCGCCGCTCGCTGCTGCTGCTCCTAACCGTCGATCCAAACGGCGGCACAGTTGGCACAAACGGCGGCAAATGTTGGCACAGTTCCATGTAATGTGGTTTCCCCAGTGTATTGGGGTCCTGGATGAGACCCATACCAGTCACCTGCCTGCTTCATGGCCTTCACCCATGTGAGTGCCACCTGGGTAAAAAGGATGCATGACATCTGCATCATCACAAACTCCAGCCTGGCAGAATTGGTGGAGAGTGGGCACTTCATGTTGGGGGTGCTGGACCTGCAGCTGGGTGCTGTCAAGGTCCTGCCCCTGCTCATCGGGGATCTTTCCTACCCACTCCTTCCCTGGCTGATGAGGCACTACATCGGCCACTTGGACCCCCACTGGGCCCACTTTAACTACTGCTGAGCCAGACCTGTGCCCTGGTCAGGTGAACATTTGGTCATCCCAACGGTTGCTGGCACTCTCTCACTGCCTGCCTTGTGGTCACCGAGGAGAACCTCCCCTGGGTCATCATCACAGCCTGTGTGCTTCATAATATCTGTGAGGCCTGGGGAGAGAAGTTCCATGAGTCATGAGTGGAGGAGGCACAGTGGGCAGAGATGGCCTGGCAAGGGGAGTGCCTTCTGCAGTGACAGCATCAGTGGGAGGTCATCCCCCTAAGGCCCCAGCTGAGCTGTGCACCTGCCAGCAGGGGCCAGGGCACTAAGTGTGGGAGGCTCTAGCAGACCACCTCCTGCAGCACTCCCCATTCTAGCCCGCCTGCTCCACAACCCACAGACCTCCTACCCCTGCCCACCCCCAGCACCACTCTCGTGACAGGCACATGTCCAAAGAAAACACCTTTATTCCCCTTACAGCACACACACCATCTCCCCATGCAACACACACGTCTCCCTCCCTCCTCACCAAACAGAGTCCCACCATCACCCTCCTTGCCCACCAACAATAAAAAACCCTCTTCCCAGTGTGAAGACTATTTACAAGGTCTTTGTTTTGGTGTCCTGGAGTGAGAGGCCATTGGGGGGAGGTACGTAAGGGGCAGAGCCTGGGGGCATGCAGCCAGTACAGTGGCCTCCGGGGTCATGGGTGCACATGCCGCAGTAACTGTGGTGGGCAGGGGGTTCACCCAGGGGTGATGATGCCTAGGACTGCTCCAGGGTGGGTGGCTCCCCCTCTGGCTGGCAGAGTCCAGGCCCAGCAGGAGCGATGTCCAGTCCTAGCACCACTCCAGGCAGCTCCAGCTCCATACCCATATGGAGCTGGGGCAGGTAGTGGGCCTGGGGCAGAAGCAGGGTCCAGGGGCTGCTGCTAGCAGGAGGTGGAAGAGAACCTCCTGCCAGGTCCAGCAGGTGGAGGCCTACTGCAGGATGATGGGTGGTTGCCAGGGGGCCTTCAGGGATAGGGATAGGGATAGAGGCTGGATAATGGGCATAAATGAGACCACCAGGCCCAGGACTGGTCCGTGGTCTGTCATTATCTGCCACCTGCACTGCCCAGCCCAGGATGAAGTTCTATTCCCACAGGACATAGATCCATTCCCACTCCAGGTCCAGGAGCTCAGCCTGGTGCTCCTAGTCTGTCCAGTCCTGCATTTCCTACCAGGTGATATCCTCCCTCTGCCACCTGTCCTGGTAAACCAGGTCCTCCTCCTTCCAGGACAGGTTCTCTTCCCACCAGGCCAATGCATTCTCCAGTGGTTCCTTGGCCACTACCACCAGCTGCTGGAGGAGAAGGGTCCTGTTGTCTGTGCCTCTGGCATAGCTGGAGGGCCCCAGTGGTGGGTGGCAGCTTTCTTAACCCAGCATCCCCACTGGCCACTCTGGCCTCTGCCCCATATCCAGAGGCTGGGCTTGCAGAGCCAGGAGACAGAAGACTTTTGTAAGTGTTTGCAACATTTCAGAGATAAGATGCTCTGCATCAGGGGCTGTGCAATGCCCAGTCTCAGATCAGGAGTCAGCCATACATGGGTGCCCAAGGACCAAGGTAAATTGACTGGGCAGACTCAGACTCAGGCAACTTCCATCCAAGTCCCACATGCCCACTTGTTCCCCTGGGGCCAGCAGCCCACTGGATGCTGTCCACAGGCAGCCTGCCTCTGCTGCTCCATTCCCAGGGTGGGGTAGGCCAGGCTCCTGACAGCACCTGCACCATGGCTCCAGATCCTGTTGCCCTCCCCGCCCCCACCCGGCAGGCCAACCACACTGTTGCACAGCCATCCAGCCCATAGCACCCAGACTTAGGGTCATGCCCCCACCCTCCCCACTGGGGGTCTCTGAAGAAATGCCCTGGATTCAACCCCTCATGCTGCTGCATGTGCCCCAGCTAGTGCATAATGAGATGTTTGTGCAGGCTGAGGGGTGCCTCACCCACTATGCCCTGATGATGATGATCCTCATGGTACCCCAGGTAAGTCTGCACACTTGGAATGGGACCGTGAACTACAACAGTGTGGGGTGCAAGCTTGGGCTGCTGTGCAAACTCTTCTGCCTGGAGAGTTACCTGTGGCAGCACTACATGCTCCTTCCCCCTGCTGCTGAGGAGGACATCACCACTGGCATCAACACCTTCCTTGGGATGTGACAGGCCCATGGTTGCCTAGCTGTGGAGGCACAAGCAGCTCAGTAAAGTTTTACGCAGTGTCCTGCCTCTCTGTGTACTGTGGGGGGCAACCCAGGGACAGGGGAGTGTGGGTGAGCCAGGCAGGGATGGTGAGGCAGGGGCAGGGGCAGAGGCCAGGGGCAGGGGTGGGGTCCAGGACAGGGAGGGCTCTCCCTCCAGTGTGGGGCTTACCACATGGCTGGGGCTGGCAAGGCTGGTGGCTTAGCATGGTCCTCCCCATCAGCAATGATGTCTGGCTGTGCCTGGTGTCCTAGTCCTGTGGTACATTGCATGCAGGCACCCAGTCAGGACCCCAGTGAGCAGTAACTGGTGCTGCTGATGGCCAGAGGTGACATGGCCAGCTGTTCCTTGTGGCAGGGTCTGGAGCTACTCATCTACTGAGGCAGGTGCTTGCCTGCTCATGGGCTGCACAGTTGGGGAGCTAGGTGGGATGGGACACTCCACAGATCAAGGTCCCTCCTCTGGTGACATGTCACCAGAGTGGTCAGGGCAGAATGGGGCTTGGGCAGGCTGTCCACACTGGTAAAAATCACATGGTTGCAGCCTGGGTCCCGGGGTGCCAAAATGCAGGTCAGCTGCCACATAAAGGGCATGGACTTGAGGGCACTGTCAAACCTATGATTGTGATTGGTCATGGTCACTTACTGTGTCTGCAAGGCCTTGGCCTTTATACGTCACTGCCATGCCGACTGATCATGCTGATGCTCCGACATCCTGCCTGACAGGGCCTCATAAGCATGGATGTTTGAGTGCCCACCCTGCTAAAAATGGCACTGCACCTCTGCATTGCCACAAGGTCATTAACCTCCTCCTGGCTCCAGCTGTGCCCTAAATGGAGGCACATGGGTGGTGCCAAGCCTGGATGAGGAAGAAGAGGAGGCCATCATGGGTCCCATGCTGGTTCTCTGGGTCCCAATGCAGCTATCGTTCTGTTGCTGGCCCTTGGCAGCTACCAGCAGCACCCAGCATGGGGGCACAGCACAGGACTGGCAGCCATGTGTAGCTGCTGTGGCCCCAGTCCCACTGCCAGAAGCAACCTGCAGGCAGCCCTGGGGTGCTGACAGGCTAGCCAGGGGCTGCAGCAACCTGCAGCAATTGTTCTGCACCCACCTGGCCTGATAGCAGTGCTCTGGCAGCTGCAAGGCTGTGCAGGGCCAAGCAGCAGCAAAGGGCTCCATAAAGGCACAGCTCAGCTGTGGCCTGCCCAGAGGAACACAAAGGGTCCCTCAGGCTGCTTATACTATGTGCCCCAGGGCAGAAAATGGCTGCAGACTCTTATAGCCTGCAGCCAGGGGCTGCCAGAGAGGCGGCACAACCCTGGACCAAGAGGGACTCCTAGGCTGTAGCCCTGGGGCTGGCTGTAGGCCAGCCTCCTAGTGGCTGGGGAGACCCAGCAGCAAATTTGCTGCTGGGTCACATCTACTTGCGCGTTACTGAGAAATTATTAATTGTGGTAAAATATGCTACCTGCATTTGCAAGTAGGAAATCGAATCGCAGTTAGGGATTTTTACTGCACAGTAAGCACGTGCACATGTAGACCCACATGCTTACTGCATAGTAAACTAGGCAACGGTACAGTAAAGTATCTCATGTAGACATGCCTACTGTGTAGTTAAAATATCAGAGCCCAAGCTCTGAAGACCTAACAATCAAAATATATAATTATATAAGAATATAATATAATAAGTTAATTATATAAGTACAATATATTAATTATAGCATAATGTCCAGTGTAAGGTAAGAGCCAATTAGGAGACTTAGGAATCTACTTCATCCCTCCTTGCTGTTGTTATATCTTTATCAGTAGGAACACAAGTGTCCACAAAATCTTAATATGGTTGTTGAGTTGCACAGGGAAAAAACAGACATTTAGCAAATTTAGAGAAATAAGCCTTCTTTCATAAAGAAACAAGGATAAGTTACCTTTCTATAGGCCTGACCCAAACAGTCATTTCATTTGGTAATGAATGAAAAGGAAACTAGGAATAAGCAGGACACTAGCACTCAGACACTGATTTAGAGGGGGCACAGGACTGGTGTCTGCTGCTGGCCTAGCCACTACCACTACTGTGGCTACTGATCAGGGCAAAAAGACAGCTTGTTTCAACTCTGATTTTACTACAGATCTGTGACTCATTTGAATTATCTCAGGTCAAACAAATTTTTTACACTTTCCCATCTGTCACACCAGGCAGACTTTTAGTAAAATATAGTAATCTAGGGATAAGTTTCACATGGAAACAGGCAACTTTTACCAAGGGTTGTCTGGTAGCACTTTCAAACACATATCTCTATTTAAGGTCCTATTCTGCATAGCACCAAGAACCATCAAAATGCCTCAAACCAAAACTTAATGTAGGAAATACTGAACTCTTCAAAACTGGACTCTTGACAAGCTGATTCTGCACAACAGATGTCACTGCCAATTTATAATGGACTTCAATTAGTGAAGCAATTAAGAGTGTTGCTCTTACAATCCTGGAGGCCTGTGCTCTCTTCACAACTCTATTAGTGACCTTAATACCTCTAACTTCTCTTGTGCTGAGAGGTACCTCACCACTCTGGCTGTTTTCAATGGTAAAACATGAGACATTGTTTCAAACATTTATAAATAATATAACATATGAACAATTAAGTCACTTTCCATGGAGACTCCATTAAATATTAATCCATTTTTATTTTCATAAATTTTACAATTTACAAGTTGTTGTCACCTGAACTCTATGTTAACAAGAAGTTTGAAGCCAAAGCTGACAAATTTTATTTCCAATCTAAACAAATGTTCTGTTCCTAATACTTATAGTCCCAAAAAAGACTGTTTTCTTTGCCACTGTTTCTTTAAGGGAAAGACCAGAAGGCCAGCTCACTTAGGGGATTATTAGTGAATATTCACTTCATTTTTTAAAGTTAGCTGGAAAACTGAAAATCAATGTATTTCTAAAAGTCTTGCCTACTTGGTATCTGTAGTAGAGAGCATTTCCCTCCCAAAATTTTAAAACAAAATTCTCCACCTTTAGAAGTAAATGCCCTAGGTAATTTGGATAGTGAGAGTTGTGTGTATTAGGAAATAAACCATGGAACTGGAATTAATTTTTGTTCATAAAAATGCTGATATGGAGACTGGGAAACCAATATGGTGGCTTTATGATTAATTATGTTTCTAAGCAAATAGGTTAAAACAGTTAGTACTGGTTGTCATTGTTTCCAAGGGGGGAGGTTACATTCTTAGATATGACATCAGGCTTTTCTAAAAAAAGAAAATATGGAGACAAGAAATAAGTGAGAGAATGGGCACAGAGGTAAAGAGAGACAGAGCTGATGGAGAAGTTTATAGCAAGAGGTAGCACAGAAATATTACAGATATTTGAATATATTCAAAATATATTCAAATATATGAAAGATAATGTTTTAAGTATTTTGAAAAGTTTTAAAAGAACATTGATTGGATTGACACTATGAAAAAACCTAGAGTAGAGCTGTAGTTCACAGATTCTAGATAACTGTTAGTCCATGCACTATATCGAAAGGTATTGAGCAGGAATGTCTACAAAAGATACTGAGGGAGGATGCCCACAAGAGGTCTTAGGAAGTCAACTAAGAAAGGAAAATGTGGTAGGCTCTTTGATCTAAGTTTCACAATACTAAATACCAAAACTTATTTTTTGGTTTATGCTATTTTGCATCGAGGCAAAATTTTAACAGGATCACAAATTCTGAAACAGATTTGATAACAGAATGGGAAAACAAATAATTGGGGGAGATAGGAAAGCTAATGCCAATGTAATTAGGAATGGATATAGAACATATAAAAACTCACTTAGTAGGTTCTGCAAACAAATGTCCCACAACACAGCTCTATTGCTTGCTTACATACTTTGCCTCCTGACTTCTTGTGTCATTGTCTTGCAAGAAAAAGTGACATAAGCAGAGAATCTCCAATGATGTTAATGAATTCCCATCGTAGTAGAAATAGTTGCTGCAAAGCTACATATTTTGATGACTAATTACCACTGAGCTGACACTGACCAGTGACATTACAATAAAAATAGATTGCGGAAGTACAACTAATCCAGGGGGGAAGTTAATTAAAAAATAAAAGCAGCATACACATGTACCACCTAACAAAGCATTTAATATTTTTATCATTTCTACAATGAAACAGCCAGTTCTGAGAGTGTTGTGGTATGTTTTGCAGCAACAAACTCAAACCTGACTGCAAATCAAGCCTCAAGAAATGTGTGGATGACAGTAAAAGGGCTTCTTGGAAAATGGACAATTAGGGCTACATTTGCAGAAGTGCCCGCTAGTTCTGAATGGTTAGCTGTATTCACTAGGGCTTTGTCTACACAGACAGTTACGAGTCCACCTTTTTCAACCCTCAACCGCATACATGTCATCTAGACTGCAAACTCCTCTCAACTGGACCTCCAGTGGCAAACCATTCCACCCATGGAAACTCTGTTGAAGGTGTGAAGTTGGGCCTGCCACTTTCATGCTAGCCTACCCTTTTCTGTAGAGTAACTAAAACTTATTCACGTTACAGGCCTCAAGCATAAGAATTCCACTAACAGATATCCTGTGATTCCCTCTCTCCATGTTCTAACTCTTCTGCACTACCTAATAAGAAACAGAGGCATAAAGGTAGATTAGTAGCCTGATAATCAGTCCCTACACTTGCACAAAGGAACCTCAGATATATTACTACATTAGTGTGACAGAAACATGGGAAGTGTTACAGAAGACCAGCCTGGCTGGACAGCAATCTTGCTAATGAGTTGAAACTCAAAACAATAATCCTATAAAAAGTATAGACTTGGTCATAGTACTGAGAAGGAGTATAAGAATATTGCATGGATATGCAGACAAAAAATTAGAAATGCCAAAGCATTAATCTAAAATGCAACTGGCAATGGACATAATGCAATAAAAATAGATTCTGTATGTCAGAAGCAAGAGCAAGACCAAAGAAACCATAGGTCCCTTCCAGAATACAGAAAGCAAGCTAGTTACAAATGACACAGAGAAAGCTGAAGTTTTTAATGCCTTTTGTACTTCAGTCTTCACAAATAGGGGCAGCTACCAGATGATGAGTACAGTTAGCAACAAAGATAGGGAAGGAGACAAACAGCCTAAAGTAACAGATAAACAGGTTAAGGATTACCTGGAAAAGCTGTATTCTTTCAAGCTGGCAGTGCCAGATGGGATGCACCCTAGCATACCAAAGGAATTAGCTGAGATAATTTCAAAGACTTTGGCTATCCTCTTTGAGGACTTGTGGAGTCAGGAAAGATCCAAGATGATTGGAAAAGGGTGAATATAGTGCTCATCTTTAAGAAAGGACAGGAGTCCCCAGGGAATTATAGACCATTCAGCCTTATATCAATACCTGAAAAGATCATGGAGCAGGTCCCTAAGGAATCTATTTTAAAGCACTTAGAGGAGAACAAGGTGATCAGTATGAATAGGTAGTATGAATTCACCAAGCACAAATCATGCCTGACCAACTTACTTTCCCTCAGTCATAAGTGATAGGCTCTGTGAGCCTATGGGATGAGAGCAGTGAATATGATATACCTTGACTTTAGCAAGAGAAATTTCTGTGGGTGAATCTGACATCTTTCATTAGACCAACTTAAATAGTTGGAAAAAAAAATTAAGCAAGCTTTTGGGTTCAAAAACCCTTCATCAGGCTAAGAAAGTTACAGCAGTTGGTGTGTGCTCTTCCTGGATGGAATGAAAAGTAAAGCCAGAGGCTGGGCTGGTATGCGTACAAGACAGGCAGTCAGTGAAGATGTAGACTGAGGAGTCAATGGGTGAGAGACAGGCTGGGTGGGAGGGAGAGAAGTGGGATGAACAGTGGAGAGTATCCAGAATGATAAAATACAGACCACATTATACAAGAAACCCACAGACCAACATACATATCTGCACAGAACCAGCAATCACCCTAAACACACCAAAAAGCTGTGATATACAGCCAAGCCTTCAGATACCACCGAATTTGCACTGAAGAGAACACCTCACCAATCTTAAAATGACTTTCATCCAACAAGGACACTTCTCCAGAGAGAGATCGTATGTTTGAAAGAGCCACCTGGATACCACATGAAGAATTGCTGCAGTACAGAAGGAAAACCCCAACAAATCACACACCGCTGGTTATGACACATCATCCCTCCTTTGAACCTGTACAGAAAATCCTCAAACAATTGCAACCCATACTAGAAAGAGACCTTATTCCTAAAGAGATCTTCCCAGAGCCACCCATCCTAGCCTTCAAACAAGCACTGAATCTTGCTAACCTAATCACCTCACTTGCAAACGTCCTGACGCCCAGAACACACCAAAAGGATTTAAACCACGCCATAACAAGAAATGCAAAACCTGTCGACGCATCTCCACCCCCCATAATCATTACACCCCACAGCAGAGCTATCAGCATTCCTGGATCTTACAGCTGCACCTCCAGAAATATAATATATCTCATTCAGTGCACCAAATGCCCTGATGGAAAATACGTAGGAGAGACCAAACAACAACTGTGCACCAGAATGAACGCAGACCGGAAATCTATAAAAGACAGAAATACCCAGTTACCTGTAGGGGCACATTTCTTACAAGAAAACCAATCTCTCACCTATCTCTCAGTCCTGATCCTCAAAGGAAACTTACAAAACTCTTCCCAGAGATGAGCCTACAAACTCCACTTCATCAACCTCCTGGATACTAAAAATTATGGACTAAATATAGACATTGAATTTATGGCACATTATAACCTGCCTGACATCTGACTCCTCAGGTACCTCTCCACTATTCATCTCTCTTCTGTCCCCACCCTGCAACCCCCAGCCTGTCTGTCACCCATTGACTCCTCAGTGTACATCTTCATTGACAGCCTATCTTGTATGTGTACCAGCCCAGCCTCTGGCTTCTTTACTTTTCATTATATCCAGGAAGAGCATACACCAACTGTATGAAACTTCCTTAGCCTGATGAAGGGTTTTTAAACTGGAAAACTTGCTTAAAAATTGTTTTCCAACTATCTAAGTTGGTCTAATAAGAGATATCAGATTCACCCAAGAACCTTATCTGCTTATGTCCTTAGACCAACACAGCCACAACCTACACCCTTGACTTTAGCAAGGCTTTTGACACTGTCTCCTACAGTATTCTCATTAACAAACTAAGGAAATACAGACTAGATACGAGTACTGGAAAGTAGATACTTGTGTTCAGTGTCTAGTTGGTAGGAAGTTTCATGTTCCCCAAGGGTCCGTCCTAGGCTTGGCATTTTTTAATATCTTCATTAGTGATTTGGGTGATGGGACTGAGTGCACACTTAGCAAAGCTGTGGACAGAACCAAGGTGGATGGAGATGCAGACACTCTGCAAGGAAGAACTATGACCTGACTAAAATGAAGAAATGGTCAACAATCAACCAGGTGAAATTCAGCAAGGAGAAGTGCAAAATCCTGTACACAGGATGAAATAACTGCACACATGAATACAGACTGAGAAATGACTTGCTAGGCTGCAAAACTGCAGAGGGGTTACAGTAGACTAAGAGTGCAAAATCTATGGCACATGATTTGGTTCCTGTCCACAAAGTCTATATATCCAGCTGCTGGGCTATCAGGGAGCACCAAAAGTTGGGGGATGTGGCCTGCAGCAGAATCAAGAGCATTTTGGCCTTACTGGGTATGGCCATTGGCAATGAGCCATACTCACAACCACCCCTTAACTTGCTTGTCCAGACCCAGAGCAACTCTGGGGGCTGCTCTGCTTTATTGACAGCAGTACAGCACCAGTGAAGTTTGCTATGTGTAGGCAGCATAGGGCTAGCTGCATACATATCTTTTGGAAATCTTCTGTGTGAAATAGCCAGGGGTGTAACAGACAGCCTAGGATTCAGCTCTCTCTCTGCTTTGTACCGCCCAAGGGAAAGTAAAAGATGATTATTATTCAGAATGAAATAAATGTGGTGGTCTTAAGCCACAGCAGCCTCAGTAGATGCCAAGGACTGAATAAGGCTGGGGACTGAACTGCATTTCTCATTCCTAATAGGATTACTATACTGGCCTCTTGTCAGGGTCAAGGTACATTTGTTGGGCCATGTAGTAAAGTTTTCACTGCTACTAATGCCAGACCTTATGTTTTTTCTGTGGTTAGAAGACCCTGTTCCACAGGGCCGTCAACCTGATTCCTAACAGAAGCACTTTGGAAAAGTTAGAAACATACAGAAAAAACAAGGACACACTTGGGATATGAGTGCTGAAATTAGGAATGTTTTAAGCATATTAGTGATAAATAGGAACCTAATTAATTTGCAGTTTTGTGGATTTAATGGAAACTGCAAAATCCAGGACTGTCTGCAAAATCAACAACAACAAAAAACACATAAAATGCTGACTCCTTGCTGGGAGCCAGTGGTCCTCACTGCCAGAAGGAATGGTGCCAGCTGGCAGGGTGGCACAAAGGGCAGCAGACAAGATGGCAGCTGCCTCCTTGTTCCTCCTTCCCCTCTTGTGCTTCTCAGCTGATCAGCTCCAAGTGGAGGTGGGGCACAAATGGCAGCCAACTATCAAGATGGCAGCCACCCCCTCATCTCTCCTTCCCCCAGGCCTCTCCACCAATCAGTGCTAAGGGACAGGGCCACTGTGAAATGCCTGAAAAATTGGTTCTGTGCACTGTGACCAGGCCAAGAAAAACCCTTTGTCTCATCATAATTTGGGTAGGTCCCTAGTGAAAAATCTCTGCTTTTGTTTATACCAGCACAACCCAAGTGAAACCATACAGCAGGTCTACACTGCAAACTTACCATGCCAGCCATTATGACCCTTCCAGGATACTATAAACCCTTCCCAGACTATAAACAACACAGCTATGTTTGTGTGGCACTGGACACAGGCTACTTAGCAGTGCTAATTCATCTTCCACAGGACCAATGCAAACATGGAGCAGTGTTACGCATCTGGAGGTGCTGCTGCCTGGCACTGTAAATCTACAGCATAGACCTGATTGTAGCATTGTATAGCTTGGAGCTCGGGTCAGAATTTGATCAAAGGTCTTCCTTGGGGGCCTGAATACAAGAGGAAACACATGCATGCAGATTTATCTTGACTCTAATATGTGACAGTTTCTTTTTTACTTTTTTTCTTTTTTGAGTCACTTGTCATTTTAAATTAAGCTTGTAAAGCAAATTAAGAATTTTTATTGATTTTTTAATTTAATTTACTTTTTATAGAATCAGAGAAAATAAGTGTTGGTAGGAACCTCAGGAGGTCATCTAATCCAACCCACTTCTCAAAGTAGGACCATCCCCAACTAGATCATCCCAGTCAAGGTTTTGTCTAGCCAGGTCTTTAAACCTCAAAGAATGGCAATTCCACCATCTTTCTGGGTAACCTGTTCCAGTTCTTTACTAAAGTTTTTCCTAATATCTAACCTAAACTTCCCTTGCTGCAACTTGAGACCATTGCTTCTTGTTCTGTTGTCGTCATCACTAAGAAATTGTTTTAGTCTGTGTCATGGACCAGGGCCTCAGATAAAAAATCATATTTTTTCCTTATTGAGTAATATCCTTGTGCACGTTGTAAATAAATAAAAATAAAATCCTTCAATAAGTGCCCCTCATCTTTATTAAACTCCTTACACATGTAGAACGGCTATTTAATCCTCCAGTACACAAAGTTACTCCATAATAAGAATGCTGTATGTAATGAATACATTGCTTTAACTAGAAAGAATTTAAAAATTGGAATTCCATTTTAAATTTTACCCTAAGAGGAGAAAACCTCAAGCAAATGAGAAATCTTAAGCCAGCTATAATATGTAGTAACCCAATATCCCAATAATTGAAAATAACTCCAAAATCCAATAATATAAAAATGCTTCATAAGGTTTTTCCTTTCAAGATTGGTGATTCCACAAGGTTCTGCATTGCAGAACCAATAAAGTAACAAAAAGACAACCCTTTCTGTTTGGATTCTTTCCTCCCAATAACAGCTACGAAGTTAAAATCTTTTTTTTTTTCTTTTTAAAAAGGAACAGGATTACAGAATCTTCCAGTGCATAAAATATTACTATAAATATGACAGTGATCTTTTCTTTTACTTTGTTCACTGGAAGGACAAGAAGCAATTGGCTTAATTTGCAATAGAGAACATTTAGGCTAGATATGAGGGGAAAAAACCTATCTAATATAAGGATAGTTAAACCCTGGAATAGGTTTCCTGACAGAGAATCTCTTCTGTTGAAGGTAATTAAAGAATAGTTTAGACACAATGCATCAACAGTCGTCTAGAGATCCTTACCCTGCCTTAGAGCAGAAGGGTGGAGTAGATGACTTCTGGAGACCTCTTCCAGTTCTGTATTACTATGAATAGGCAAAATACATTGTTCTGATCACCGTAGAAATAATTCTTATATCTGTTTCATTGAAAAGCTCTGGAACTTCCATTTT
Source organism: Caiman crocodilus (assembly GCA_030014935.1). Classification (NCBI taxonomy): domain Eukaryota; kingdom Metazoa; phylum Chordata; order Crocodylia; family Alligatoridae; genus Caiman; species Caiman crocodilus. The sequence goes on from JAGPOW010003685.1 coordinate 59,571,459, forward strand.
TTTGGAACAAGTATTTGAAAATTGTCAGGAAAGTCACCCTGCTCACAGTGATATGTCCTGTGCTATCTACATGAAGCTCTGGCCACATCTGGCTGAGTTAGAAGCCTCTGAAATGTGTTAGTTTGCACATGCTCAGTGGAGACTCAAAGGCTGGCTGGTAAATGCTGTGCAAAGCCCCCATCTGCCTTGTTCAGGCTCCAGTCTCAAACTGCCAGGGCTGAACAAGGCATTCCTTGTAGATGTTCCTCTAGAACAGTAACCGAGAAGAGGGAGCCAGTTTCCTATGTACTCAGCACTAATCTCTGCTGACTTCCAGTCAACAAGGAGAGGAGCAGATATCTGTCTGGCAGGAATTCAAAGGCATGAAAAAGGAAAGGAAGAAGGCAGAAAGACACTGGGCTACAGAGAGAAGAGCAGGGTCTTGGAGGGCCATACATAATCCTGAAGGCAGCAGACTAACCCAAAGCCATGAACAGGGTGGGCAGGAGCCCTGTAGGCCTCATAAAAAGGTAGAGCATTTGCTCCAGGATACTCTGCTCCAGGATGTGGAGCTGAATCCAGAAATCCTGAATCTCATCATTCCTCTGCTGCCAACAAGTATCTGTGATGTTGACTAGCAAAGGTTTTGTTTCTTTCTTGTATGGTGTCATACAGAATCTGATAAAAGAGAATTCTAAGGATGTAAAGCCATGCATTCAAGAGCTGGAAAATGCCAGAATTAATAGCACACAACCTTAATGCACTCCAGCCCCTCAAGGGGCATTCATTATGGCACTGATCACATCCGCTCTTCTTCCCCACACAGGAACCCTGGCTCATTCAATGTTAAGGACAGATCTGCTGCAAAAAATGAATAAGTTTTTCATAGTGAAGACTGATGTGGAACCCCTGCTTGCTTGAAAAGCATGTAATAAATGTGGCAGGGGAAGAGCAGAAATTAAAAAGACAGTCTCATGATTAAAGTAATTGAAAACTGTACAGAAGAACTGAATTCCATCCCTGCCTCAGTCACAGAGTTTTTGTTTCGTGCTGGAAAATTCACTTACACCAAAATGTTCATCACTTTACTAAATCAATATTGTTCATTATTGGTTGAAGTAGGATTCCCTAAAGAGGGATGCAGAACACTGTCCCTCCAACCACAGAGGGATGGGAATGAGGTGTGGCTGAAATTCCCAGGTTGGCAAGGGACAGTGGGGAGCACAGCAGGGAGCACACTCATAAAAGGGAAGACCCTCCCATCAACCCCTACCAACACTGCTGCTGCTGTCCTTGGTCGCTCTGGGGGCAGGGGTGAGCCACTCTTTGCTCACTCCAGCCAGGGCATGTGGGGGAAGCTGCATGGGGAGCCAGGCTCAGGGAGAGCAGCAGCAGTGGCATGTAGTGTCCTCCTTCCAGAGCCAACTCCCAGAGTCAACCAGACATGGAGGACAGGAAGTGAACAGGCACTGGAAGGAAGAACCATGTCTAGTACCCTGCACAGTGACAGCCTGTGGTTGGAATGGGTCAGGAGCAGCACTAGGGGTCCCCCTGCTCTCAGATCAACTGGAGAAAGCAGCAGAAGGGGAGAAGGGTCCACACAACCAGACCTCCCTAGGTCTGCAGCCATTTAAGGCACTTACAGCAGCAACTGAAATAAAGTGCTATCAAAATGATCAGTATTCTGAAAAACCAGTTCCTAGGTGTCTTCAGTAGGATGCACAAAATTAATGGAGACTTGACATTTTGGCTTTATCCTCTGTGCCTGCATTCTACAACTAAAACATGGGGATATCACCAACTAATCCTTTACAGAGGTGAAGATTAATTCCCTGTTTGAGAAGTGCTCCTTCTGTCATAAAAGCACCACAAAAAAGCCCAGGAGGAATTCAATAATTTGCTATTTAGTACAAAGTTTGGACAGTGCAAGTTAAAGGAGGCTTGATGCCCACACGTTAAAAATGAAGGATCAAAGTAATTACAGAGGGACTATCTGTTTACTGAATGAAACATAGATCGGTCTTCTGCATAAAATATGCAAATATGTAATTAAAAACTTTACCATAATGCACAAAAGGGCCAAATGCAAGTGACATGAATATCCATTCTGATCTGCATTCTAGCTTTTGAGTGCTTGACTTCACAATCTTAATGCTCTTTTAATAGATGTATTAGATAAAAACATTATTTTTCAGCTGCTCATAACTTTGTAGTACACTTCCAATCTAACACCTACTAGACTTGTCTCTGCTAGAAGGCAAGTTTTTATAGCTATATAAAAAAAATTATCAAAAAATGGCACAGCATTATGTATGTGTGTGTGTGTGTGTGCGTGCATGTGTGTGTAAGCATTTCGCCCAGTTTTTTTTTAAGTGGCTCTGTGTAGAAAAGCTGGAATTTGGCAAGAAAATCATCTTCAAATGAGAAGAGCTGCTTTTGAGCATTTGTGGTAAAAACTGGTTTTGATTTGATCCAGTTATGAGGGTTTGAATATCACACTTTGTACATGCAGCATTCTCATGGTATCATTTTTCCCATCCTTTTCTTTTTGCCATCATGCTAATGAAATGAAGACTGTTGTTAAAGCATATGAATTTAGCTATGTAAAACTACATTTTACAGAAAGGCTGGGCATACTTCTTTCCCCAAAGAGATACACATGATCTGAGCCTTCAAGAGGCCGAGAAGCTGCTAAATGCAGCTTAACTCCTTGAATGTGCATTGATAGTTAAAAATGTTAAGATTTTGGCACAGGAACTTTTTGAGTGTCTTGTAATTGGAAGGAACACAGTTTAAATGGAAGGAAGTACTGACAAAAGTCTGAGATAGATTCAAGGCTTGTTGTTTATTATTTTTAATTTGGTTGCAAGTAGGAGGAAGGATGAGGCTTTCCCCTGACTGAAGATTTATCTTATTGAGACCCTTATTGCTATTTACAGAGCTATAAAATACTCAACAAGATACAGCTGTTGCTTAGAAGAAATCATATAAGCCTCTGATTTTATGGCGTTTACTCACCAAGGTACTGGCATGAATCAGCTGAGATCAAAATCAGGCACACTCCATTGCAGTCAAGGATGATTGTCTTCCAAGATTGCTTTATCTGTGGGTCCAAAGATGGCTGACAAGACCAATTCAGGATCCACAGACTCTGTTGCAACTTGGGCACATGTTTCTGTGTGGGTGGGTGGCTCTAGATTTTTGACGTGGAAAAACATGCTGTTTCTGCCACTCTAGCTTTTCCATCTTCTGTTGATCTCATAAGGCAGGAGTTTTCAACCTTTTTGGGTCTGTGTACCCCCAGCAGCCAGACACAGAGCAATGTACCACTGGCAGCTGGATGCCAAGCAGGAAGGAGGAGGGGTGCTGCATGGCCAAACATGGAGCGGTGGCAGCTGCCACATGTGACCTTCCCCTGCCCTCTGTGTCCAGCCAGGGAAGCGGCACCTGCATGGAATGGTACATGGTGGTGCTCCGTCCCCGCCCATCTGCACGTACCCTCTCAAGTGCCCCCAGGAGTATACATACCCCCAGTTCACAACCCCTGTCATAAGGTTTCAAAGTACATAAGGTTGCAGCAGACTATTTCTCCACTTGGGGTGGTTCTGGGTGATGGTCTCCCCTGAATTGATGCTGATGTTACATTTTTTCAAGTTGGCCTTGAGGACTTCCTTCCAGTGTTTTTTCTGCCTTCCTCTTGAGCATATGCCTTGACTGAGCTGGGAGAATAAATCTCTCTTTGGGAATTTGGAGTCAGATGACATGGCTGGCCCAGCAAAGCTGATGTTGGATGATCATTGCCTCAGTGCTCATGATGCTTGCTTGCAAGAGGGTGTTAATGTTGGTGCAACTGTCTTTCCACTGGATTTGAAGGATCTTCTGCAGGTAGCATTCATACTATTTCTCCAGTGACATACATAGTACTTCTCCTGTCTGTTGTCTACATCTCATCTCCATATAGTAAAGTGGAGATCATGACTGCTTTATAAAACATGTTTTGGTTTCAGATCTGATGTCATGATCTTTAAATATGCATTAACTCAAGTTTCCTAAGACTGAACTTGCACTTTTAAGGTAATGTTGGATTTCTTGATCCATGTCAGCCTTCTGCAAGACATGGCAAAGTACTGAACGTAAGTAAAGACTGGTCCAAGAGATGATTGGTCATTGCAGTTTTATTGCCTTTAACGCTCAGCACTAGGAGGACAGCCATTACAAACATGGCAATTTGACTTATTACAAGGTAGAACACCCTGTGTTCTGTTAGTAGATAGCTACTGCTAGACGTGTCCATTTAAGATTCCTAGCTCAATGATAGGTAGATCCTGCCTTTTACTTCTGTCCCTTGCAGAAGATAGGCTGCAATCTTATCAGGTTTTTGTTCCACATAGACAGAGCAAGGGGATCTGTACTTTCACATTTGCAGTTACAGAATCTATGAAAAAGGTTCTTAAATGCTCCCTTTGAAAGGGAGTGGAGTTTCTGTTCCAATATAGATATAGAACTCATCCATGCCAGGCCCATTCTCAGAGGCAGGTCTAAACATTATAGAGGCACAAAGGGCCCAGATCCCAGTGGAAAATAGACAAATACACACATAAATAGAATATTGACACTCGAATTCCCATTTGTACCTTTGAAAATAGCAACAGCTTTCTTTATTCTCTTTAAATCACTTTTGCTAGGAATTACAGGCACAGTCTTGATAACCCCAAATATTAAATAGCAAACAAAAACCAAACAAACAGTATATCAGACCCTGAACGTCATCATAGTCACTTGACAACATAATACATGAAGGTTTTTTTCCCTGGTTTTTGTGGTTTTTTAGTTACAGATATGGTATTTTTGATATACGCTTTGTGTTTGAGCTCTAAGGAAATGTCCATGCATGGTGTGGATGTTAGGTTTCTTGGGGACAAGTCAGCAGCAACAGCAGCCTTATCTGGGGGCCTCCCAGGGCTGCAGCCACAGTGCTCCTGCTGGGTGGTGCATGGCCAACAGCTGCAGCATGGCTCTGGGTGGTCCATAGCATCATAGTATCATAGCATCTAGGGTCAGAAGGGGCCTAGAGCAGGCCATCTAGTCTGACCCCCCACCAATGGCAGGAACAAGTGCCAGGGTCACAGGACCCCAGCCAAGTACCTA
>JAGPOW010003685.1:59576685-59594185 GCA_030014935.1 Caiman crocodilus
CATCAGCAAACTTGGATAGCTTGCTTTCCACCCCCTCGTCCAAGTCAGCAACAAAGATGTTGAACAGCGCAGGCCCAAGGACCGAGCCCTGGGGGACCCTGCTGCTCACATATCTCCAGCTCGAGTACGACCCATCCACCACCACTCTCTGGGAGCACCCCGTCAGCCAGTTTCTGACCCACTCAACCATGTAGGGGTCAGTGCCACAGTTCCCCATCTTTTTAATGAGGGTGGGGTGGGAGACCATGTCAAATGCCTTCCTGAAGTCTAAAAAGACTACGTCGACAGGGACGCTCTCATCCATGGATTTGGTCACCAGGTTGGTCTGACAGGACCTGCCCTTAACAAACCCGTGCTGGTTGCCCTTCAGCAAAAAGTCCCCTGCCGGTCCCTCACAGATGTGGGACTTGAGAATTTTCTCAAAGATCTTTCCTAGAACCGAGGTGAGACTGACAGGACTGTAGTTCTCTGGGTCCTCCTTCCTCCCCTTCTTAAAGATGGGAACCACTTTGGCCACCTTCCAGTCCTCCGGCACTTGTCCAGAGCTCCAAGAGCGCTTGTATAACCGAGCCAAGGGCTCAGCAATCACCCTCAACACCCTTGGGTACAGGTCATCTGGACTCGCCGACTTAAAGACATCTAGCCCTTCCAGAAGTCCTTCCACAAGGTCTACCCTCACCCTTGGCCTAGCAGTGATTCCCGAGGGGAAATACAGGCTTCCAGTGGGAGGGAAGTCCCGGTCCCCCCTCAGGAAGACTGAGGCAAAGAACCCATTGAAGATCTCAGCCTTACCATCGGCTGCAAGCACCAGGTTGCCCAACGAGTCTCTCAGGGGCCCGACATTGCCCGGGGCTCTGTTTTTGCTCCCCACATGCTCCCCATCACAGTCCAGCTCTGCTTTTCAGTAGCACGTGCTTCCTGAGCATGTGCTGGGCCAGGGGGGGTGTCTGTGTTTTTTTGGACCCCTGGGGTAAAAAATAAACTGTGGGGAAAAAACTCAGCACAGCACACACTCAAGTACTGCACCCTTGCAAAGCAGAGAATGCCACACTGTGCGGTATGTGGTGCTGCAAACGTGTTTGCGGTGCCACATACCGCATTACAACACTTGTCTGGACATGCCCTAAGGGATCATATTTTCAAGCTTTTTTTTAAACCACAGTCAGGAAGTCTAGAAATGTACTTCTGTTTTCCAAACAAGCACTAAGAATCTCTCACAAAACAATCTCTCTCCAGGAAGTTAGAATTTGAGAATACTAAATATCACAAGTTCTCCATATTGTATATTACTTTTTAATATCCCTAATAGTGTTTTTCAGAAAGGTAGTTAGCTGTGTTAGTCTGAAGTCAGGCAGAAGTAAGGGTAAAGATACACCTTACAGGCTGAGCTCTTGCTCATGAAAGCTTATGCATGTCTAGTTGAGTTAATCTATGGGGTGCATCTCTACCCTACTCTCTAATAAAGCTTTTGTCCAGTAAATCAGTTTTTGACTGAGACTCAAAATACAGGGCAATTCTACTGGCCAGAACATGGTCCAAACAGGTGGGTTGGGTGCTTGGTAGCTGAGAAACAAAGAGAAAAGAAATTGGAAATTTTATCAGTGTCCTCAAACCCCTCCATATGCTCCAACACCATGGTGATGAGCAGGTAGCCGATAGAGCCTTATTCTAGCTCTACGTCTTCTCTGTGTCCTATCACTTCATGCCCTGCATACCCTCTCTTCAGCTTTAATTTACACAGCTCTCAGGAGAGATTTGTCCTTGAATGAGGAAAATAAGGAACTATTTTAACATCAAGGGCCTACAAGCCTGTAATACTGCTCTCAAAGAAATAACCTCTCCCTAGAAGAAAGATTTCCTCACACATTGTTTTTCTGTGATTCTTTTGGTTAATGAACTTCTATTGTTTCTTTGTCATGTATTTATTCATTAAAACAAGGCCTGGATATAATGAAACAACCCAACAAGCCTACAGAGGTATTATACAATATGGTAGGGTCCAAATTGTCTGACTGGAATGGGACATTGCCTGGATTTTCACATGCTCCAGTAGCAGTTAGGCAGATTGCTTGACAAAGGTGAGAGGCAGGAGCTCTCAGACAATTCACAATGATGAAATTAGGCTGGGAGCATTATAGAGCAGTCTCCTGGCTAGTAGGGGCATAGCAAGCTATTCAGTGCACAGGATGGGGAGGGAGGAGGGCAGGTATGGTACACCAACCACTGTAGAGTGGGGGAGGGGAAGAGAAGTGAAGTCTGCCTCTCTGCATACTGCTGCCCTTGCTGATGCTGCTCTAGCAGTGTTGGTTTGGGTGGCAGCAGCCCAGCAGCATGTGGTCCCTGAGAACCAGACCTGGCGTCCTATTGATTCCCCTGCCCCAGATACCCTATTGGGCACAGAGCTGGGCCTGCTGTGACAAAATCTTCCCCAGGAGTGGAGTGGGGGAGATGGTAGAAGAACACCATTCCACTTACCATGTTTGCCCCTACCTTCCTAGATACACGGCTGGGTGCTGGGCTGTGCTGCCAGCTTCCTATGGCCAAGCAGCACAATGTTGCCCTTGTCATGGCAGAGACTCCCAGGGGAGGAGGGAGTCTGGAGCCCCCTCAGTATAGTGGAGCTATTGCCCTGCTTCTGCCCTGCTGTTACACTACTGCTAGACAGTCAACTGATGAGCAACAGGCTTTGTGGAAAGGGAAATACAGGAAATGAGACCTTCATTTTAACAGAAAATTCTCTTTCTCCATGGTAGAGAACCTTGCAGTAGCAACCAATCAGAGAACTACTTGTTCCCAGTTCATTATCTAAGTCTTATTTAATACCAATTAACATGCAGCATTTCTGAATTTGGAACATAATTTATTCCTATATGTGGAAATGCTGTTGGGGGGCTACTTACATCCTGTGCCATGTTCATACATTTATTTGGTATTTTTATTAAAGTAGACCTTAAGACTCCGTCTTAGACCCCTTGTGCTAGGTACTGTACATAGTCACTATAGGCAGCAGTCCCTGCCATGAATTCTACATTTTAAAACAAGGCAGAAGTTGGAAGAATGGAAGGGTTATTAATCCTTCTTAAAAAAATGAGCCACAAAAATTAATGATTTGTTCAAAGTTGCACAGATAGTGTGCAGCACAGCTGAGAACTGAACTCCTGTCTCTTTAGTGCCATTCTAATGTCTCAACCACAAAGACTATCCCTTCTCCCATACTTAAATATGTGATTGGGATATAATTGTATAGGCATGTTTACCATAAACAGTTAGAATTTGGCATCTCCCAAATGGGATTTTAATTAGCGAATATTTCTTTGGTAACCAGGTCAAATAATCATGTTCTCTTTTGTTTCCCGTTATGAAGTGAAACTGAAAAATATGCCACTTAAAAAATAAGAATCCTAAGGAGTCCTTTGTTCATAAAGAAAACAATATGTTTAATACAGAATAAACCACATTTTATGAAAAGAGGTCATCATGACAGGGTGGAGGGAGAGAGGGAAACACAATTGAAAAGAAAAAAATATAGTACAATGGGAAATGATGATTCATATTTTTCTTATGGAAAATATTTACCCATTTATTTTAAGCCTAACATAAATGTAAATATTTTAAACAAACAAAAACACACCAGGGGTAACAATAGAGTATTGTTTTTTATGTTGACTAAAAACTACCAGGACAGTACATGTATATTTTTAAACACAGTGCTTCAAAAAGCAGGATGCAAGGGATGTTGCATCTTTAATTTTTCTGTTAATTATGGATTGAGCATTGTTGTGAATCTTGTCCTCAAAACCCAGCTCAGAAAATAAGAGCAGATGCTCATACTCAGGTTTGGCTCATGTGGGAATTGAACAGAACATATTGGTTTATAATTAATGTAATTTGTTGGATTATCTTTTGTGAAGGAGCTAAGGTAAACAACCTTGCAGCATTGTAGTAAAATTCTTCAGAGCTCAGAGCCTCTGTACTTGATGGAGGATGACAAAAAAAAAATCCACCCTTCCTGCTGGATTGCAGGAAGATTTTGAAATGTCTGTCACATTCAAACATATTTTAATTAACTCAAAGGAAAGAATTAGGCTATAGACCCTAAAGCAAATTACAAATAGTGTTTAAAATCAGAGCTAATGATTCCCCAGTTGACTATTCTGATGAACAGAATTCTCGTTTCTAGTTTGGTTTAATTTTGTTATGGGGCAAGGATGTGGGAGGAACACATTTTCCTGCTCTCAAAATAATAAAATTCTCCCTGACATAAGATTTAGTGATTGAAAAGTTTTAGAACACAGCAGTTCTCTTTTCTGCAATTCCTGTTTAGTTGGAGTATACAAACATATGTGACACTGAACGGCATCCATTAAAATACTATTTCATCATAATATAGGATGATATTTTTATACGGTCTTTTATCAAAGGATCTCCAACTGCTTAATGACCATAACTGTCATCCCATCCACGTAGAATGAAGTACATACTATAAGCAGAGAGGTAGTTAGCCAAGTTAATTTGAAGTCAGGCAGCAGGCAGGGACCTTGTGGACTACCTGATCAAAGATGCATAAGCTTTCATGAGCCTGAGCTCAGTTCATCAGAGGCTGATCTCTTATGCATCTCTGATTGAGTTATTGTATAAGGTGAGTCTCTACCCTACCACAGTATCTGATGAAGTGGGCTCAGGCTGACAAAAACATATGAATCTCTGGTTTAGTTATGAGGTCCATCTTATTATCCATTTTAAAATCATTTTATATGGGGAAACTCAGGCATTGAGGCTCAGTTACTTGTCCGAAGATAGAGACACCCAAAAATCTAGACTGTCAAGCTTATACAGTAATGATTAGCTTGGTTTCTCCTCGTTACATTAAAAAAAATGTACAGATATAAGATAGAGAAACTGTCTAGTGCAACTCGTTTTCTTTTCAGTCTTCCATGTGATAATGTTATTATTTTACTTTTTACACATTTAATTAGTACATCTGAGAGTGAAGGCTGCATCCATCTCTTGGAAACCAGGGTAAAATGTAATGCCTGTAAAATGCCTCCTCCTGGGCTTCTGTAGATGTAGATGACAGCCAGGCAGAGGAATTGCAAGTTAGCTAGTGAGAACAACAAGAAGTTGACAACAAACCACCTCATGTTATGCTTGGCTATACACCTCATGCTATGTTTGGCTATACACCTGTGTGTAATGCAGTTGACTTTGGCTTCTTCCCTTAAAGTTGGTACCTTTATAATTACAATAGACAACCCCATTTTTCCCATTTATAGATTTTATATGATCACCCACACATATCATTTTGATTTGATCAGAAAGTCTATTTTCTTTAATACGCTTTATGAGGGCAGAGCCAGTTCCACTGTCTATAATGGTAAGCCCAAGTTAGCAGGCCATCATCTTCTTACAGGTCTCACACAGGGTGCAATATCATATCTGCATGAGTTAGCCTCACACACACCAGCAACATACACCAGAATCTATATGTTAGTTTAAAATACACGATTATTCAGTAAGCACCTTTGGTGTGACCAGAATAAGTGGAAATTAATGCTACTCACACTGATTAGATCAAGTCATCCTGATCCTCTGAACAATTTCTATTAACAATTAAAAATATTGCCCAGACATTTTCTCATATCCTGTATCATCTCTCCTCACCTAACTTTAACTAACCAAGTAATCCATAGCAAAGCCTGACAAAGCTAAATGTGGTCACTTGTACTCAAAGAGGAACATAAACTGCTCCATCTATTCACTCTGATCTCAAAAGGGAAAAAAATAAGTAGAAGCAAAAATAAGTTTTCAGTCTGGAGAAATGTTACAAAGAAGGTGTGATGGGACAGGACGTGCAATCCGAATGATCATGTTTCCTACCATGATACACATACAGCATGGCAGAAGGCATGATTGTGGGATTGATCATCATATACCATCATGCCACACTGTCTGCTGAAAAGTTTATGATTAAAGGCATAATAGGAATCAGTGACAATGTCATCACACATATTTTGTGTAATAACTTTGTCACTTATTCCTGTTTTTATGACAGCATTAATTGAATGAACATGTGGCCAGGTCATTACTTAAGGTGTGCTTAACCAGTTAAACATATCTTAAGTGTAACATGCATCAAAGGGTTAAGAGACATGTAAAACAGGTACAGGCTACCAAAGGTTTCAACTCTTAGAATAATTACATTGCCTAGTCAAAGTGTACATATGTAACATGCACCAGAAGAAAGTGTATGACCCATGTTCAAGTTTAATATAATAAATGGACTAGATTTTCAACATAGAAATGTACATTGCTAATGAGTTGCAGGCACAGCTGACATAGTGATAGTTTCATACTATCTTCCCAAAAACAATGTTCACTCATGAGGAATGAAAGTCTTATCAAATTGGTAACTTTCTAAAATATTGCACTTGAATTTTCATATCCTTATAAATTAAGTACCAGAATTAAGTGACCAGATGTTCAAGCCTCTTCTAGCATCTTAAACAATGTGTGTCTGTTAATGAATGTGTGTGTGACAAAGACAGGCAGAGAGCGAGAGAGAGAGATTTTGAGAATGCACACATGCACACAAGATGTTTGTGCGTGATGGAAATTTTAGCTAGAGAGGTTGGAAGATCATGAACGCTGTATGCCTCCAAAGGCTGGGGGGGCACAGTGAGCTCCTGGAGGTGGTAGCAGCACTGTCAGCGGTGGGAGTGTGGTAGCAGGAGCGTGGCGGCAGCAAGCAGGGAGCTCCCAAAGGCAGCCGCAACACTATGGGTGGGGCAGGAGGGAAGCAGGTAGTGAGTATCAACCAGCAGTCTGCGACCACCTGCAGATGCTGCCAGCAGTATCAGCAGTGGCCAAGTGCAATCACAGACCACCCACAGAAGGGGGTGGTGGCAAGCAGTGACCGGCAGTGTCAGTGGTGCCTGTTTGCAGGGGGTGCACCGCCAAGCTCGGGGGGCTGCATGTGCACCTACATGCACACCCTACACATCACCAATGTAGAATATCACTCATCTTGAGTAGATACAGGTTGGAGGGAGGTTAGATCAGGTTAGGGAGAGGTTAGATCGAGTTAGTGGGAGGTCAGATCAAGATACAAATGGCCCCCTAATCTAAAGTAAGCTGGTATGGGAAAGCTAGTGGGGGGTGGGGGAAGAAGGGTCTGTGGGAGTGGGTTGGTAGAGTCCAGGAAGGTTTGGAAGGATCAAGGAGGCAAGTAGGGTCTGGAGAGGGTTGCAGGGGACAAGCAGGATTCATGATAGGGACTGGAGGGCTTAACTGGGTCTGTAGGGGGTTGTTAGGGTCTTTGAGGGTTTGGCAGGGTCAGGGGAATCAGTGGGGTCCATGGGAGAGGCTTAAGGGAATTGGAGGGTGGGTTGGTGGGTGGGATCACAGAGGCTTTCTTATCACACCAAGTCTCCCGAGAATCCCCAAGTGCTACTGAACTACCCTGGATCCTGCAAACTACTCCTGAGGAGGGGTTTACTGATCCCAAGAGCCTGATTAAAGTAATTTGGGTTAGGGAGAGGGGTAGGTAGATCGGGGGTGGGTGGGCAGCCAGATCTCCACGGAGGGAGGGGCTGGCAGGATGTGGGGGTCAGCTCCTGCCACTGGCAAACACTGGTAAAGCCAGCACCAGGAGTGCAATGGGGAGGTTTAGCAAGATCATGGTGGGCTGGGGGGAGTAAGTTGTTCATCTGGGGGGTGTTGAGAGGATGTGGGGGGGGCCAAAAATAGCCCACTGCTGGGTAGGGAATAGGAAAAGCACATCCTCAGTGCTGGGGGCAGTGGCTGACTTTTCCCAGCCCTGGGGTTATTCTGGGAACTGTACTAAAATTCAGTTCAATCGGTCTCACTGGACCAGATCTAAGTTAGTTAACTGTACCTCAGAAGTAGTCTTAGATCAGGTTGGCCATTTTTAGACAAATCTACCTTTCCTGAACTTCCACAGTTTGCACTTAGATTGACCTAACTAGGGATCTAAATGCAAGGTCTGCAGCTGAGCAAACTAAGTTAGATTTTTAACACGTTCTACATGTTCTATGTCTATATCTAGCCCCTGTGTCAAATGACTTCGTTAACCCTGAACCGTCAGCTCCATTCTGAAAATGTCAAACACCTAGCATCATGCAACCATTAATAACTAATACACGGTTCCTGTTGGATGTAGTTCAGTAAATAAGAGGTAGTATCCTTTCAAGCTAGATCAGAGATGAGACTAAATCAGGGATAGCTAAAAACTTTTGGAATAGTTCAGGAAACCATCTTGAACTTCATGAACAGTGTGGCAGTTTCCATTTAAAAAAGATACTGAGTTATATATAAATATCCCTGCTTCTGTTTCACTTATGGCTCAAGCCTTTCCTTATGCATGGGGCTTAGAAGCTTTACTTAATGTAATATTGAGCCCCCCAGTGAATTTCTGACAACAGTAATTTAACATCACACCTCTGGAGCTGAAAACATAAGCCTGTATTAAAAGACTTACTTCTGTCAGCCAAGAGTATAGCAACTTCACTTGCTAAGTACGACCCAAAACTACTATAGAGGCAAACTGTGGGTTACACAATTTCCTGGCCTGATTCATGCCACAACATTATATCACTTTTATATAAAAGCAACTTGATATTAGAAAAAAAATCAAGAATCTGGCCAAAAGTCATAAGATTTCCTTAAAATCATTATAGTTTTTGAAGTGAAGGAGTGAAGTTATCTACTTTAAGAAACTTCAAGTAAACTTAGGTAACGTATTCCAGCTTCCTTCTGCAGTGACAGAGTCTTTAAACCATGTTGTAAAAGGAAAACTGAGCTCCTTAGAATATCTCAGGATTCTAGGACTTGAGGTTTAAATAAAAAAACCTAAAATAGCACAAGTTGGCAATACTGGTAACCCCACTAAAAATGGAGGCTTCTCATTAACTTCAACCTGAGTAACCTGAGGTCTAAAAGCCTACAGAGGATTAGCATGAGCAATAAACCATATGGGAACTTAATGGTGAAAGTATAATCTTACATTCTCACAAGCTAAACATTAAATTGAAATCACCACACTCTCTGCTGATGGCTATTTATGATTTTTTCTTTTCAAGTTGATATATTTGATTATTTTGGATTCTCTTTTACTAATCTCAGCTGCCTTTCTGTGCTCCTAGCCACATGACACACTAGTATAACTTCAGTTTTTCACAACAATGACAATTATACCAAGACAGACAACCAGAAGGCATCTTGAGTTATGTATATTCAGTGGCCACATCTACATGAGCAGCGGACTACACATTAACCAGTATTATTGCGCAGTACCATCCCCGCACAGTTTTTTTTAGATGCTACTGCACAGGAACAGTGCATCATAGATAATGCTCACCAAGGTTACTGTGCAGTAGCATCTCATGTAGATGCACCCAGCAGCAAGTAGACAAACAACTAATTATCTGCCTTGAGCAGACAGGTATCCAGGAATAAGCTGTGCACAAAGGACACCTGCACCAAGGTAACTTATATCAGTGCTATTTTTCCCAAGCTAAGTCTGTATCAGATTCAAATATACTAAGTTACACCAGTGCAGAACTGTATGTTTGCTTCTGATTTATACAAGCATATTCGTTATACTTATATAAGTTATACTTATTACACTGACAATGCACCATGTGCCCAATGCTCAAGTCTCTCCTTTGGTTAAGCATAACCTTTCTAATGGGTCATTCCTTCAGACATTGAACCTGGTATAGTTTAATTTGTTTTACAGCTTACAGAATACATGGCTCCTGGCAAAGGGCACTCTAGAAATCAGTGAGTAAAACAGTACTAATATTTTATTATGAAAAATAGGTTTTTTAGGGCACCACAGTGGATTCTGGATATGCAAGTGTAATTCTTGGTTTGTGATGGGTTCTCTTGTTAACTTGGACAAATAATTTTGGATAGGATTGATCTTCACTGGTACCTGAAGGTAGAGTTAGGCACCAAACTGCTATCAACTTTGAGGGGATGCTACATACCTAACTCCTTTTGTTCCTTCAGGGATCACAGCCTCAGTGTCTGCACCTCACTAAGATGCTCATCTACTATTTGGCGTGCCAGAAAGCAAATACAGAAAGGAAAAAAACATAAATCAGATATGATCATGATGAACTATCTATACACAGATAAGTTCCACCCCTGCTGAAAAGTATAGTTGGCTGTCAAAGGAAAAAATAAAGGTCTCTAATATGATTATATTAAACAAAAGAAAGAAAAGGAAGAAAAGTAAACAAGCTAGTTTATGTAAGTAAAAAACTGAGAATCAACCTGCAAAGCATCTTTAAAATGTACTGCTCCTTAGCTACTGGAATCAGAATACCTCAGGAAAAAGAGACTTTTTCTTTTTGGATTTTGTAAAAAGAACAAATATAAACCAGACTGTTCTCTGGCTGAGACCTTGGATTCTTTGGCACTTGATATAACAACAAGAAAAATTAATTTCATATCATACTGGCAACAGCTTATATTAGAACTGCATTCTTGCTGTTTTGAGGTTACTGTGCGTGAATTTTGTTGCAACTACTAAATACTGTTTTTATCAGCTAGTTTTTCCTAAATCTTCTCAACAATTAAATGATGCACTGGATACCTGAAATTATCTTCATTCAAAGAAACTGATGGGATACTTAGGACTCATGTCTAAAACAGGACTGTCATGGTGAAAATGGAACGTATGGTCACTCTAATCAGAGATGACTAGGTAGAAAGACCAAATAAGTCATGTATACCATCCAACAGGTAATTCTGGATTATTTTCCAGTCAGTGAAATCTATTAAGCTATGGAATAGCTAATCACACAGAAACCAGAGGAAATTTCTCTTTCCCCAGAACCTCCAATATATAACATGCCTGCAGCAGGTCTTCTCTACCCAATACACTAATCAACCAGCGAGAGCAGTTGTACAGATCTGGAGTCAGTTCACAGCACCCGATTCTTCTGCGGCATGTGTCTGCTTAGTTACTTTTGATGTGAATAATGCACGTTGGCAATTTACAACTCCATATAAGCCAAAATAAGACAGCCCTGGCATTCTAGTTCAGACTCTATGAAGCCAGGATAAGGTTTATTGCTCAGCAGATACTGAAAAGGATTAATTTCAGCTATTTATTCAGTATTGGATCAAATCCTTGCAAAGGAGAATGTTGGTTTGTCTTTTCTCCTAGGAGTGGGTGGACAGTCTTTTCATTATCACACTAATAAGAAAATCACATATTTACTGAAAATGCAATTATGTCATTGTTTAAAAAAAAAAAGCATCACTGGTTTACTGCTTCATGCATTCCACAGTAAGATTATTATTTAGAAATGTATAAGAAAAGGATTTCTGTTAAAGGGCTATGTTCTTAAAAGAAAAAGAAAGAAAGAAAAAACAGCAATAAGTCAGACTTAAAAAAACCTAGGACCCATCATTTCAGATTATGTTCTTATTGTGTTAGTAAATAAAGCAGCGGGGTTTTTTAACCATAAGAATCCTTTACTCAGACTGGATAAAGAGATTAAAGATTTTGGGCTGGTCACACTGGTTTGTGGCTTTTAGCCATAAGAATTGACCCCTCAGGAGGGTTTTGAGTTTTTACTGGAAATATAAAAATGTGTTGTCCACACTTGTGTGGACCCGCCACCACTCCGGTTTCAAAAATCCGGATTTTTCACCTTTCCAGCAGGTGCTCACTCCCAAACATACCGGATATATGAGGTTATACTGTACTTGTTAGTATATAAAACTTTCAAAAATGGTAGGGTAAAGCTTGGAAAATGCACACAGCAGACTAGTAGCCACCAAGTCAGAATTCACAACAGACGAATCAAAGAATAAAGAAAGGAACTGTTATACAGTAAGTAGTAACTGAGAAAGTAAAAAATCTCTTTTTTTTAGTGGGAATTAGGCTTCCTGCAAAACAGCTGTAACAAGCTTACTTCAAAAATTTACTCTATCACAGACTCACTTAGTATATGCATATCTCAAACTCTAGCTTTAAATATTCTGTCACTCGGCACACAGGGTAAAACCACTTTCAAATTAAAGGCAGACATATTCTCCTCCTTTTTTCAGGAGTTGGAAGTTCAAATATAGATGAATTGTGTTTTCTTAAGAAAATTTTGTACAGCTATTTATTTTCTTAAGTTGTCTTACATTATTAAACAGTCTAAAGAAATTGTTTTGAATACAACTCTATAGCTACGTTCTATATCAAAACAGAAACCGTGCCATTTCTCCACTTATTTCATGTTAACTATCACCAGAAGTAGCTAGACAAAAGCATACAGTTCACAAACATTTTCATTTCTGTCCTTCAAATAACCTTCTTCCAACAAGTCAAAGTATTGAATGTCTACAAAAATAAACTGATGATACAACACTGTTATTTACCAATAGATAATTTAATCCAACCCTCCATACCCAGCTTTCACAATCAAGACTAGGGCAAGAGGTCCATAAATTAAATCAACAGTTTTGCCATTACAATATTAGCTTTTTGCTCAGAGGATGGCAACTGACAAAAGTCACAAGTATTCATCCAACATAAGGAACTGCAACTCCCCAGTTGAGGATCTGTCCAGAAGATTTTCTTAAACTGAACTTCAAAAGACCATCTTGGAAAACTTTAAATAAATGAATGACTACACTATTATTGCAATAGAAAAGCAATGAAGTAGAGTGAAAACTGTGTTCTGATCCCGACACTGAAGTTTAGCCACATTTCCTAAAAGAAAAAAACAAACCCCAAACCCTAATATTCTTGCAAGAGAATACACAACCACCAGATTTGTGTGGGCTCAGAACATTTCAGTTATTAATGAAGAAATTCTAGTGTATTTTTGAGAAAGTGTACACAAAGCATAATTAAAAACCTCCCGAGGTGTATGGCAAGGGGTCAGGAGGTACACATGCCAAGTGAATCTTGCCAATTCTCAACTGGAGTGCTTAATCACATAATCAGTATTCTCTAATATAAGGTATGTGTTTTTTTGGGGTCAGGACTAGTTTAGCTGATACCATGGTCAAGCCTGCTTCAGGCCTTTGTTTCAGGGCATGGTTTATTAATTGAACAAAAATTGTGGGTTTAACACCAAAATAAAAGTAGCTCCTCTTCCTAGTATGGATTATAGGTCTTAGATGCTTCCCTCTCACCATTCCTAGCCCTTGTCTAGTCCTTTCCCAGTGGGAACTTTCAGCTTCTTGTTTTTACCACCCACACCATTTCCCTGTCACCTACCTTCTCACACTTCAGTATTTCCAAATGCAGCCCATGTGTGATTCTTCAGTTCACAGAGATTGTTCTGGCCTTTACAAAAAAAAATCTGTTCTTAGAAACAGCTGAGAAGGGTTCTTCTCCCCCTTAAAAGGTACAGCCACTTTGTGACAGATGGATACACCCTAATCATAACAACTATGCAAGATATTGAGGGCAACATTAAAGTAACATTAGCCAAAATAATTGTAAATAATTGCCCTTAAAAGAATTTCTGTCTGTCTGTCTGATGGCTATTACAGAATGGAGGTTAATGTAAGGTTGTATTTAGATATAGGCATTTGGGTTCAAAACTTTAAACTCATTTTCCAAAATGGGCATCCTGTCTCAAGAGCTACTCTGTGCATCCAGGCCAAGTTGCATGAGAAGGCATCCAAGCATTCCTTTGCATTATAGAAATAAGAGTAACAGAGAAAGTCAATGAAGAAACTCCAGCTGTCTATGGCTAAGGACAGACATTCAAAAAGCCAGAGCTTGAATTGATTCAATCTTTGCAGGTTAGTCTAATCTGACTAGGCTGAATCAGTTTGTAACCATGCAGACATCCCCTCTGGACTGAGGAAATTCAGTGGCTCATACTAGAAGCCAGGAAAGGTGGGGCACTAGAGCAGCCGTCCCTTCCCTTGCGCAATGCTGAGCTAAAGCATATGTGTGGCGTGAGGGGGGACGGCAGTTATGGCCAGGCCATGGCAAGATTCTCTGATTAGGGAGAGGTTCGCCCACCCCTTGATAATAGAGCATTTTTCAGCACTATTATCAGCATTTAGCATCCCATCAAAAAACAAAGCTTCTCTCATTAGTTCAAGCTCTTTGTAAACAATTTTTTCCAAGGAAGGGAACATTCTGAGGAGGGACATAACCAGCTACCTGTTGATTAGCTCCAAAAAGCCCTAAGTGGACACTGTTCTGTCTGCTTTACAAAGACACCTCTCAGCATTAGCTAGCATACCACATGGTGGCTATGGTCTGCGCTCTGTGAGAGAATAAGGAGGGGGGCAGGTGGGGCACGGGAAAGCCAGGCAGACACTGCTGTGCCTGCAAGTCTCTGCTGGAGCTCCAGCTAGGGACCAGAGGGGAAGAGCTAGCCCAGGTCTCTGGAGCCGAGAGCCCTGCCCAGCCCAGAGAGTAAGTTGGAATGCTGGGGGACTATGATTTAAATTAAACCAACAAGAGGTCTGGGACAGACATTGCAAAAATTGGTTTGACCCACATCAGTTAAGTCTGATACTACATTCAACCAGGTTTATCTCAAACCAGTTTCAGACAATTTCAAACTGGTTTATATGCACTGAATGTCTGTTCTGTTACAGGTTTAAACACCTTTCCTATCACTTAAACCAGTTTATGTGCAATGTCTGTCCTAAGCCTATGAGAAACAGAACTGATTTTAGGTAGCTGTATTTCAACCTTTCTCAAATCCTAAGGCCAGTCCAATGCACAGTGGTCTGAATGTAGCACACTAGAGTTAAATAATTATTTTTTAATTTTTAAAGAGTCCCAGAAACTTGTGCCATAAATCTATGTCACTCTGCAAAAGAATATCTGATTATGTATTGGCCATGTATTTTCATTAATGTGAAGTCAAGTGGAAAATAGGGTGGATTTACACTGTATGGACTAATCAAAGTAGATGCTATAGACATGTATATCACATACCTATATATACAACAAGTTTCCATAGGCTGAAGCTAACTTTATCAGAAACTGTGAAAGTACATTCACAAAGCTGTATATAAAGGGAGAGAAATTTGAATACGCAAGTAGAAGAAAGGGGCAGGGAGGGGCAAAGGGGAGCAGGGAGTGGAGCAGTGCTAGGAGAGCAATAAAAATAAAATCATGGAACAAAGGAGCCACAAAAACTAATCCATGTAATTGTTTTGAATACAACTCTATAGCTTCATTGTATATCAAAACAGAAACTGTGCCATTGCTCCATTTATTACATGTTAACTATCATCAGAAGTAGCTAGACAATAGCATACAGTTCATAAACACTTTCATTTTGTCCTTCAACTAACCTTCTCTCAACAAGTCAAAGTCGTGGATGTCTACAGCAGTACACTGGGGATGATACAACGCAATTAATAGATATACCAAAACAAAACAACCCTTCCCCTGCCCCCCCGCCCCCAAATACCAGAAGATAGGATTTTCCAAGATAACTAGAGTGACTTAGAAACACAAGTACTACTGACTTCCAGTGGAACTTATGTGCTATACTATTCAAAGTCCCATCTGTCGTTGCTGGATTTGGCAATTAATGTAGGTTATTAACAACCATCAGATGAGACAAAGATTCATGGAGACAGCATAGATGGTACAAAGATTCCCAAAGACAAAGTGATCCCTTTCATTGTGTAGAACTAGAAATATATGGAACATTCATGAACTTTAAACAAACAATAACATTATGAATTATTGAAAGTTTTAAGAAAATATAATTAATTCTAACCTTACATCCAAAAAAAAATTAGTTAAATACTCCTTGGAGTCTATGTAACACATCTAGGAATACTGGCTATTCTCCAAAGGTTTTTATCTGCTAAGCTTAAAAATTCATGTAAGTCTTTAAAATTAATGTTGCATAACCATGTGAATCCTCTAGAACCACAGTAATTACAGTATTAGTTCTACTTTAGTATCAAATTATTTCTATTATAAAAGGATATTAAGTACCAAAGTAATTAATAATGACTTCATTTTTGTAAAGTACTACTGACATGTCTAAATATTTATGCTTTGTGATAAGGTTGTTTTCAGTTCTTACTATCTTTATGAAAGCAAATCAGCTGAGAGGTTCTTAAAACAGGTCACATCCTAAATTTTCTCTGGCAGCTGTTTCTCTTTTAGAGTAGAATGACAACAAACAAAAAAACTCCAAAAGTAAAGTCTTCTCTAGTTCTAAATACTGGTGTGACAAAGGCCTCTGGCAGGATTCACTTAAGATGTGATTAAATAGTTAACTGTGTCTTAAATAGTAACCTGGCCACATGTTTAAACAGTTAATCCCACAATAAAATGAGAAAGAAGCCACAAAATTATTCCACAAAATGTGTAATAATTTTATAGCTGGTTTTTTATCATGCCTTAAATTAAACATATGGCAGCCTGATGCCAGCTTCATGGCAGGGCTCTGGTACTGGCCCCAGTGCGGTCCCAGGACTGGAACCAACAATAAGCTGATTGTTGGGCCCAGCCACAGGGATATACCAGTTCAGCGGGCATCTCGCTTTCTATTTGTCTGAGCAAGGGGAGCCCAGGATCATGATCCCAATCATGATCCTAGGCTGCCCATGCACAAGTAAGTAGCAATGTTATGACTGGGATCTGATCTGCAATCCTAAAATCATACATCCTGTAATGCACGTGTGACATTACAGGAAGCATGATTGTTGGGATTGCAGAACAGATCCCATTGCACCATTAAAAGAATGTGCACCAGGAACAAGGAAACATAAAAAATCTAGCAGGCTTGCACAGATGCTGAATTTTAAATTCAATGGGTTTATTCATGTGCATGAAAACAAGCATATACTTAAGTCTTTGCAGCAGCATACCCAGCTATTCTTACACTTCTTATTTACTATAATACCATACACTTGCCCTTTTACCAAAACTCCCTCAATTTTAAGACATACCATGAATATATCAATTTTATGTGTAAATAGTTGAAATGTGACAACATCCTCTTACAGCATTAAAAGCAAAAAACCCCACATAAACTCTGATGGCTCAAATCCTGAAATTCATATTTAGGGGTGGGAAAGAGAACAGCCTTATCTACTAAAGTTGCCCCCAAATCACTCTGTTAGTCATAGGTTTTTGTCTCATCACAGAATGAGTGGGCTTCAGTTCTTCTCCACATGATTATGACTCATTCACATGTAGGTCCACATGAAGGACTATGACCCATGTACATGATATGCTTCCATATCAAGCTTCTGGTAAGGGAAGATCTTTGCCCTGCCGAGGATCCCACTGACCTCAGTGTGGCTCTGTGCAGACAGGGCTCTATCTGCCACAACACTGTAACTTGAAGGATCAGGACCTAAACCTAGATAAGGTATCCTGTGGCAGTGTGACAACATCGAAGCTGCTCCACTAATACTACTACAGGCTAGGAATGCAGTCCATAAGCACCCTTTATAGAGGTCACCCCCTAGAGAGGAGATAGGAGAGTAGATCTTTACATCCCTGCAGGGTCCACTCCAG